>CM052815.1:89008678-89026726 GCA_028533885.1 Nasua narica | reverse complement strand
GTCGGAGCCTCCTCACCTGCTCCCACCCTTGGAAAGTACCTTCTGCCCGCCATCCCCACGGCTGGCGCCCTTTCCAAGGAATCGCCCCGAGAGAGGGAGGTCGTGCTGAGGCCGTCCATGCAGTACAGGAGGCTGAACCCTGGTGAGCCCGCTCTATCAGCCTGTGCGATTCTGGTGGTCGGGGGCAGACGTCTACTCGTCTCGCGGCTGCCCAACACGAGCCTCGAGCCTCGTGAGGACGTGCCTGGCTGGTTAAAGCCGGGGCGACCGGGCTGGCGCAGTCGCCCTCCCTCCCTCCCTGCCCTCCACTGACGCGGGCCGGCGTGCAAACCAACCGTCCGTCTGTTGTTCTAAATGTTAACTTCATCACCCAAACACCCCCACAGAAACACAGAATAACGTTTGACCCACTATCTGGGCACTCCATGGGCCCAGTCAAGTTAGCACGTAGAATTAAACTTCAGGAGCAAGCAGGTGCAGTGTAACAAGCAGCTTAACAAAGAGTGAGTGCCAACAGCATCCCCTGCGCACCTGGGAAAGTTCTGACTAAACACTTAGACCGCACTGTCCGCTACACTTGTAGTGGTATTTTAGTCTCCCTTAGACATTGATGGCAGCCAGTTGCCTCCTTGACCGGCTCTTGATTTGCCTCTGCTTAAAGTGCTTTTAATAAAACTAGTTAAATCAGCTCCTTGTTAAAGAAACCGATGAACAAAGAATGCCCCGTGACATATTTTAGTTGTGGTTCTTGAAAATCCACCTCAAATAACGGAACACTGCCTGAAGCTAATTAGACACTGTTGAATTAATGCAGAGGTGACTGTGGACAAGTTAGCTCATGGAGCATCTGCTACCTGGGGGAAGAGAGCACGTGAGGGGGGTGGAAATGATATAAATCTTCCCCCAAGTCAGTAAATAGCACCCTCTAATAGAAAAGAGAGGGAAAGGAGGGCCCATCACGAAGGTTAATGGAAAGATCCATTGAAAGGGTCTTATTTGAGGTGGAGAGACCTGGGCAGGAGGAGGCGGGAGCTGAATAAGGGTGATTCTGTGCACCTGTGCCACCACTCTCCGCCCCCCCCCCCGCCCCCGCCCCAGCCAGCAGCACCGCTCCCCCCACCACAATGATGGCGCACGTCCCCCGATGCCGTACTGGCATCCAGGCTTACATCCCTTCCCCATACTACCGTCAAGCGGTTCTTCCAAATTATAACCACAGTCAGGTTATTTCCCAGCTTCCAACTCATCCATAATCCCTTACATTCTCGAAATATGGTCCTAACTCCTCATCAAGGCAGACAGGGCTTTCTGGAGCCACGCCCTGCCCGTGCTGACAGCTGCACTCAGTTTAGGCTCGCCTGCCCCGTACCCTTCTCGAGGGTTTTGGTTCTGGGAAGGCACCATGGTGTCATTCACCATCAAGTTTTCCAACTGCCTTTCTTTATTTTACCTCTAATTTGGTGAGAATTGAGTTTGCTGCTGGTCACAATGACTTACAGGAGCCCGTCTGTTTCCTGCTCACATACTCAGGCCACTAGCCCTAGCTGGTGAACATGGTGGCAAGGAGTCAGGGCTTGTGGTTCCACGCTGGGCAGTCCCCATGCCTCAGTTTACTCTGGGGTCTAAAACAGTTGCTGTAGCTCCAGTCATCACAGCGTGTCGCACTGAGGAGGAAAGAAACATGAGGGTGAGAAGCACATATCCCTTTCCTCTAAGAGGAGTTCCTGGCAGCAGCTCCCACCATGTGTGCTTACCTGTCATCCACCGTGGGACAGGCAGCACCTAACCACCAGGGAGGCTCAGAGCTGTGATTTCTATTTTGGGCAGCCGTGTGCCTAGCTAAAATCCCACAATTCTGTGATTGAAGAACAAAGGGAAAATGCACACAGAAACAACTGGCAGACTCTGACCCGGCCTCCCCTCCACTGTCTTTCCTGCCACTCAGCCTGGATACCACTCCATCCCTTGAGGTCACAGCCTCGCTGTTCCCTCTTATAAAAAGCTTTCCTGAACCTCAGTCTCAAGTCTAGTTAGATGTCCTGCTTTTATGCGGTTACGGTTGCTGTCTCTCCCTTCCCAGTCAAGCCACTCATCACTCCCTTCACATACACAGTTGGGGGCTGAATGCTGTGTCACCCCAAAACTCACAGGGTGAAATCCTAGCTTCCAGTGCGATGGTACTGGGGGAGGAGGGGCTCTGGGGTGATTAAATCATGAGGGTGGAGTCCTATTAAAAATTGCACAAGATATCTAATGGATATATAAAAGAGGGATTAATGCCCATAATAAAAAAGACCCCAGAGAGTGGTCTTGCCCCTTCTACCTATGGCGACACAGTGAGAAGGCGACACGGTGTGTATGAACCAGTTAGAGCACCCTCACCAGGCATCACATCTGCTGGTGGCTTGACCTGGGACTCCCCAGCCTCCAGAACTGTGAGACATAAATGTTTCTGATGTTTACAAGTCACCTGGTGCAAGGTGTTCTGTTACAGGAGCCTGAATGGTCTAAAACACACACTGACTGCATGATTTCTCCAGGTCATAAAACAGGAGGGGGTGAAACTGGTGTATGAGCCCAGGTAGTCCATCTCTAGAGTTGGGTGGATGCCCTGGACCTCTTCATTACTTCCACACTCATCTCCAAGAGGGCAGTAATCTGTCTATCTTGGTTACCAGCGTTTTCCCATTGCCTTGCCCAAAGCCTGATACTTAATGAGGTCCAAAAAATGTGTTAAATCAATGAAAAGGCAAATAACAATGTCTCTCATGGCCACCTGCAGCTGGTCTATGTTATCTCCAGGACTCAGGCAAATTATTCAAGATACTGATTTATAATGAGGGCATCTGTCCCAGGCCCACTTCAACAAGAGAAAAAAGAAGAAAAGATCTCATACACAAAACAAAGAACTTCAACTTGTTTTTGGTAGACCCAGGGCCTAAATCTTCTGGGCTCTTGTCCTAGGTATCATAAAGGCTCCTCGTTGAGAAGTACGGCTCTGAAATTCCACAATGACAACCCTTGAGTAAGAGCTTCAGAGGGGCCACTCCCAGGAAAGTAAGAGGGAGACTCAGTCACTGGGAATCCAACCTTCGTGCCATTTATCTGTGTGGTAATCTGAATATAAAACTGCTAGTTTCACTCCAATAACTGGATATAAAACATTTCTTGAATGAAACTTTCCAGGAGGCAGTTACATGCTTTATAGCTCTGCTTTCTGCATGTGTACTCATTTACTTTCTGCTGGAAAACCATGTTGCTTTTATACTCAATGCTGTTCTACATACTAAGAAGCCAGGACAGTAACCTGTCCTTTGGGAATAAGGCTCCAAGTTGTCTCAGTCTCAATTCATCTGAGATTTTATTGCTCTTGGTCAAGGATCACTGTGAGAGTCACATCATTTATATAATCATTCTTTAAAACCTCAGCACATTGTCCCAGACGTGTAAATGTGGATCCATATTTGATGAGTTCCTACATTATTTAGAGCAAAGAAGAAAAGCCTAAGCGTGATTTAGTAACAGACTGTAAGACATCGAAACTTGGTGCCGGAGGCAGGACCTCCGGACTGGGCACAAGGGAACGATGGTGTAGGGTCGCTGCATGGGATCAGGGAGCATTTAAATTCATCAAAAATCAACTGCTTTACCACCGCCCCCAATGCCCCCTTCTCTCCCCACTTCATACCTCCGCTCACAAGCCTGTGTTAATAGGCGAGGCACAAGAAACATTCTGGATTTTTTGTCCCCAAGAGATCTCAACATTTCGGCATTCCATTTTATTTTCCTGACTATCAGAGTAGAAATCTCAAGATGTTAAAAACATCATTTTCATACAAATAGAGAGTGATCATGAATCCTCTACGAAAACAATAACAACATTGACCCAAAGAGAATTGGAAAAACTAAGATTTTTACTGTAAGTGGAAAGAAAGGGATGCTGAAATTAGCACGCGGTGTTAACTACAAAGCTGGTCAGTATCCTTCAGCACAACAGAACCGGACCTTCGGGACTATCTTTTCTACAGAGAAAGGGGAACAAATCATCTAAAACAAACATAGGTTCTTACACTTACAGAACTGTTTGATGCCTGTGCAGAGTTGACTCTCCCAGAAAGTCAAAGGATATTTGAAGACACATCGTCATCTTTGTTGCCCCAATTCTATCAGGACCCTTTAGCCAAAGTCCACTAAAAACACATGTACAGTTGAACAAGCTGGGTTTATTTCTTGTTGCAGCAAGAGAGAATGCTCACCATGGGGAACTGTGCAGTGTCCCAGTAGGAGGACATGAGAAAGAATCCTCTGCAGGATTTGGGTTTGGGTTGAGCATCTGGGGCCGGGGGTCTAAGAAAGTCAGGGTCGGCCCTGGATTGGTGGCTGTCGGAAAGCAGGGGCAATTCTGTCATTGGGGGTCTCATCACATCTTATCTACAAAGAGGGAAACTAGAACAAGGATAGAGTTGTAATCAGTAAAGAAGCAGCAGACACCCATTTTGGCCCAAAAATAAACAAACAAACAAACAAACAAACAAACAAATAAATAAATAAATGTTATTTTGTGAGTAGCACCGTGATCTTGTGCTTTAAAAAAGGTCCTGTTTTGTCTTACTTTACCAGAGTAATGTTCATCTCCTCTATCTATGAGTAACCTTGTCCAAAGTTGAAATTCTGAGATCATTTATACCTAATAGGAGAGTAACGTGGCCTCACTGCAAACACCAGGCTATGTGTTTTGTGCTGTCAGGTGCTCCTTTGTTTCCTTCCTCATTCCTAACTTTTGGACAATTTTTCTCAACACCATAAATGCATGAATAACTGAACGACTAGCAGGAATAAATTGAACTGGGGAAAGTAAAGTGACACGCATCTTACTCAGGAATTACAAAATTCACATCAGTTCACATGATCTTGTCATCATCATTACCAAGAATAGTCGATTTCCCAACATCCCACCACCTCAAGGAGCGCCCTCTTCAGGCAGCAGCAAGGACAGAGCCCAGTGAAGATCAGGCTGCTAAAAATTGCTAACCGCTCCAGCCAACTAATACAGAGCCCTCTCAACTTTCAGATAGGACATCCTTTTCTTAGTGATGCCGACAGTCGGAGGAGGCAAGACAAGGTGAGTGGGTGAGACTCTAGGTGTATTTACACGGGCTCAGCCACAGGCACGTGCCCAGGAAGCTCTCCATCGCTCAGTCTCAACAGTTCCCTCTCTCTTTCCCTCTGCCCCTCCCCACGCCCACCCTGCTCTTTCTCTTTAAAATAAAGAAATAAATCTTTTTTTAAAAAAAGAAGAACTTACCCAAGATCACACCAATAATGCAGAGCAGGGTTGGGATTCAAACCCATCTCTGTTCGGCTCACAACCCTACCTTTGCCTTACCTTACAGAAGATCTCGCTTGATTTTTTTAAAATGGCAATTTTCAAAGGAGAGTTTAATAACAACACTAAAGCATATGTTTTTCATGCACAGGTGGTTAGAAAGTATGGAATATTCTCTGGGTGTGCACTGCTAGCAGAAAATAAAAATGAAGCGAAATGTTGGATCTATTTCACATCTGACTTCCACGTGAGTGAGTCCTTTGACTCATCCCTACGCTTTTAGATGGGCCAAATTTAGATCCTCTCCTGTGTTGTGATCCTGTTGGGCATCGTTGTGGCCTTGAAACAGTAGGAGATCCAATGTTGTGAGAGATCTGGGGGGACATCCTCCAAGTCTGCATTGGGCTTGAAAATAAATAGCTCTCTTGGCCACTGAAATGCTCTCTTTCAGTGTATTGAATACTGAGTGTATTGTTCCCTGAGTTGAGCACTATCTTTTATACATTCCACTTGTTGCTAAAGCTCAGGGTTTGAGAGATCTGGCCCTTTCCATCACTTTAGCTGCTGTGGCCCCAACCATTTAGCCCTCCAGCCCTAAAGTTCCAGGACAGACCCTGGAATCAGATAAGGCATGAGGGTACTTCTGTGGGACCTAGCAAAAATCTTACTTCAAACTTGGGAAGGGATATTGTGTTTTTCAAAAACTACACACACACACACACACATACACACACACACATATCCCATTCCAAATACTCTTCTTACACAGTGACACTGACACCTCTTCATTGAGAAGTAGGGTCTATCCCTACCCGCTTGCCCAGCCCCCTTGAAGTTGGGCTGATATTAACCAATCAAATATGGCAAAAGTGATGCCGCTTGGCTTCTAAAGTTAGGTCTGAGAAGGCAGTTATAACTTCCATCTGTCCATGTCTCTATCTCTGTTTCTCGCTCAGATGCTTGCCCTTGGGACCCAGCAGCATGTTGTGAGAAACCACAAGCCACACGTAGGTGCTCCAGCTGACACAGCTGTCAGCTCTAGCTGGGACCCCACTCAACAGCCAGCATCTACTGTCAGACATTTGAGTGCTGGCGACTGCAGATGATTCTACTCCTAGCCTTCACGTGCTCCAGCTGAGTCCTCAGACATGAAGCAGAGGCAAGTCATCCCCATTGTACTTTATCTGAATTCCTGACTCAGGGAAACCATGAGTGGTAATGCGTGATTGCTATTTTAAGTTATTAGAGTATTGGGTGATTTATTATAATAAATTTTTAAAAAGATTTTATTTATTTATTTATTAGGAAAGAGAGAAAGTGAGACAGAGCACGAGAAGGGAGAAGGTCCGAGTGAGACGCAGACTCCCCATGGAGCTGGGAGCCCGATGTGGGACTCGATCCCAGGACTCCGGGATCATGACCTGAGCCGAAGGCAGTTGCTTAACCAACTGCGCCACCCAGGCGCCCTATTGGGTGATTTATTATAGAGCAGTAGATAGGACAGATGGATTCTAGCCAACAAGTCCTTTGAAAAACACAGGTATGGCAACCCTGAACTAGGATCTCAGATATATATACTTCTCCCATCTCCTCTTTCCACTGCTTTTTCACACATGAGAGTTTGCAGGGATTCCCATCACAGTTTTCTCCAGGTTAATTATGAAGCATCAGGCATAAAGTTGACCACATTTGTTATAATCAGACACTCAGGAAACACACTAACTCCTACATGATTGTTGTACGAGTATTGTCTTGGCTTATGTGATTATCATCTCACGTTCTTGATTCATCTACTATACAGTAGGAAACATTGCATATGTCAACATTTCAATCTCTGAGGTATAAAAGACAAAGTTTGACCTAAGGTTTAGTGAAGCAAATTGATTTCTTCAGTCCCTTAAAAATCTTTTTTGGTATCACTGGTCTATGTTTCTCCCGACAGGAGCCTAGTAAGTAGTGAGGCAGCCCGCTGGGCCTTGAGATCCCAAGTAATCCTCTACCCTGAATTAAGCGAGTGTCAGACACTCTTCTGACAATGTCTCAATTTAATACTACATGACCTCTGTGCAGTTCATTTAATTCCCATATTATATAAGGAAACTAAAGCACGGAAAAGTAGGACAGAGGCTCTTCCTAAACACATTTAGTTTAAATGAATCCAACTATGTATACCTTCAGTCATGATATAAAACAAAATACTTTTAATAGTGCCCATGGCTCCAGATATCTCATTCAATGAACCTTTGTTTCACATGTCAAACAGTATCTAAAAAAGAAAAGATTTGACAGGAAGGAGTCCATGGCCACCCAAAGACACCTGAGTTTGTGCTAAGAGAACATGAAGAGCTTTCAGAGGTGACTGACTCTATGCTCTTACTTGAGGACTGGACCCTCACCATCATCAGACCCCGACTGGTGGGAACTTGTCCAAGGTCACAAAACTAGAAGGTGGTGAAGCTCAGGTTCAAACCCACATCCACCTGACTCAAAATCCCAGGCATAATGCATTCCAGTATGTGTGTGTGTCTGTGTGTTTTCTCTACAAATCCACTATGTTCACTTACACACTTGTATCTGCCTGGGTTTCAACCCCAGTTCTGCCATTTACCTGCCCTATAAGTGTTCCAGTTGTCTACATTGGATAATAAATCACCCTAAAACTTCGTGATTGAAAAAACAATAATTATTAGCTTTCAAAAGGGAGATCCTAGGAGCAAGTATTCCCCCAAAACCAAGTAGAATCTGTAAGGCTACTTATGAACTATCTCTGAAGTTCATATGACCTCACTTGGGCCATATTTGTTGGTCAAGAGTGAGTCACAGCTGCCAGGAGAGAGTCAAGGCTTGTCAGGGACAAGTACCATCATACCTTGGGCGTGTGTTTCAATTCTCTGTGCTTCATTTTCTCCATCCATAAAGTGGAGGTGATAAGAATCCTACTTGACAGACCTGGTGTGACAATTAAATGAAGTAATTACAGGTGACATGGTTAGAAGAGCAGCCGGCACGTAGCAGGTGCTCAGGAAAGTCACATTGCCATTATCATTCCCTTAGGAACCCATGCCGGATACTGGGACGCAATCACTTTACACCCACAGAGAGCTCTAATCACATCCATGCTGCTTCTAGAGAACATCACCAGAGCCATGATCCTTCTGGACAGAGAGCTTCACAAGGGCTCTGGGGACTCTTCGTTATGCTCTGTGAGGCTCATTCCCACCATGAACAAACACAGAAATCCTTTCCCTTGTTGTTGCCATAGACTCCTGAGGCTATTACAAAGCCAGCCACACCCAACGGGCTCTTCATCGGGAAGCTCAAGGAGCACACTCATCAACTCTCTTCACACTTTTTTTTTCCCCAAATTGGCTCCAAGCGGATCTGTGTAGTAGTCAACCGTCTCCCACCCACTCCAGGACTCACCCTGAGAACTTGCAGAGGTCAGCTTCAAAGACGCCGAAGCAAAAAGGGACTTTGTGTTTCCCAGGCACCTTGGTCCCAAACTTGAGAATTTTCTGGACAACTGGCCAGCTGAGGTTCCCTTTGGGAAAAAAAAATAAATTACTCTGCTCACCTGAAAAGCTGCTTGGTTCTGAAGAAATCTGTGGCATGGCTGGCCCACGATCACATCCTCTCTGATGGCACACAGATCTTTCCCAGGCGCCTGTCACTTGGAGTCTCGGCATCAAAGCAGACACACGGCTGTTGGAGAGACCAGACCACAGGGCAGTCTGTGAGGAGCATGGCCTCATGCGGGCTCACCTCCTCTCTTTCCAGGTTCCTTCAGAGCGTGCAGGATGTGGCTGGACACTGCTGTCCGCCTCATATGCTCCCAGAGTTCAAAAGATCTTGGGCAAAAGTTGCCCTTTCTGGTGAGAAGAACAGACCCGCAGTGGGGTGGTGCAAGGTAAGAGGCCTCAACTGGAGTTAATTCATTACAGAATGGTATTAGAGCTGTTTCCAATATATAAGAGCAAAGTGAGGAAAACAAAGGAGGAGAAGGAGAAGCAGGCATTTCTTGACTAATAAGAGCAAACTGAGGGAGCAAAGGCAGAACTCGGCCCATGACAAAATGAGGCAGGTGTTGGTGGCTGTAGGACCGTCTTCCTCAACTGGGTCAGCTTTTCATCTTCAACAGTCTCTACAAGCAAAGACCCGGATGCTGGTCATTATCGCCTTCTACCTTTTGACCCCCAAATATCAGAGAAGAAAGAGCTATTATTATCCTGATAGTTAAAAAAAAT
This sequence comes from Nasua narica, assembly GCA_028533885.1. NCBI lineage: Eukaryota > Metazoa > Chordata > Mammalia > Carnivora > Procyonidae > Nasua > Nasua narica. The sequence continues at coordinate 89,017,156 of CM052815.1, read as the reverse complement.
TACCTAGGGGAGGTCTCTGACCAGTTCAGATTAGGTTTTATCCCAGAACCGATTCCTGGACCCATCACCAGGGAAGTAGAATAATCAGAAAGTATACTCTTATCTATTTCCTGTGACTGTGGGGATAGAGAAACGAGTTACTAAAAGGAAGAAAGTAAGGTTCTCCAAGAGACAAAAGAGTTCCTGGACACACACACACACACACACACAAACCATTAATATCCATATAGGCATTTTCAGCCAGTACCGTTCTAAAGCATATTATTTCATCAAATCAATTTTAGGTGAGACTAGTGGACTAAAAGAGAAGGAATGTCACAGGTTGGGGAGAGGGCCTGGGAAGGGAGGTCATTTTAAATCAAAATTTATATATATTTACAACTCTATAATTAATTATAATTTGTATGGCTCTCACATAAACACATTTGCAAATCTCTTGTTAAGCCATGTGATGTAAGTTTTCTTGAGAATATGTCATCATGGCCATCATGGCATCTGATGACCATCATAGAGAAGGCGAAACTTAGATCGGGGGCAGCAAGTGTCAGTACCAGCACGAGAGATGTGGAGTAAGGGCGGGGGTGGGGGGTGGGCAGGCCCAGCAAGGGAAAAGGGACGGAAAAAGGAGAAGTGAGAGACCTCCAAAATAAACTTCACTGCCATCACAGTTTTGGCTTTGATGAGCACCGTGGTTTAGATTTCCAGATCTGTGTTTGCATGCTTTTCTCATTTAGTAGCTTCAGTTTTTTTCTTCAGTGGGGAAAAAAATCTAGGCACATTTTGTCATGCCTCAGATGGATTCACAATATCCATTACATGGCTGGATTGGCAACTCTGGTGCTACCTGCTTCCTCTTCCCACCAGAGACCCTTGGGCCACTCCCACGGCTCTCCATCGTGAATCCAAGTGCCCATGAGCATGGCATGTCTGGTGAGCGATGTAATGAAGCATCTGTATTTTCTTCCTCAAACTTCTGCAGAGAACTTTCACTGAGTGGAAATAATTAGGACTGAAAAGAGTCACATTTCATTGGCTACATTTTGCTAAATGAGATTTCAAACTTCCTTTAAAATTTCTTCAAACTCTTAACCTCTCACATGAGATAAGACCATGTAAACCTCAAAGATGACCCCTAGAACAAAGAGCCAAAATCATTTCATTGGCTTGAAGTTCACCTGTACACTAGGTGTGTCAAAGCAGAGGCCACAAGTTCCACTCTCCCCATCTCGCCCATTACCAGTGGGCGCGGTAATGCTCATGTAGGTGCAGGGCCCTGTACCCCACCCTCGACCCCCACAGGAGGCCCTCACTCAGCAGCAGGTGGTGACATTCAGCAGGAATGAGTTTCCGTACTTGCGAGATTCCTCAAAAGGTCTTCCAAGTTTGTGAGAATCACTATGTCTGATTGTGCATCAAAATGGTCAAACCAACATCTACCCTCTTACTTGACTACCTTGTGTCAAAGGAAAACTCTTCTCTTCTTGTATTTAAAGGCAATATCGTTATCTGTACTCTAGACACTTTCTGTCTCCTCCTTTTGCTCTCCCCGCTCCATCCCCTCCTTTAAGCATTTTCCCACTAACACCCTCCTTTCTTTCCCCTTTGGTCTCTCCCTTCTTCAGGCTCCTTCCTTTGGCTTCCAAACACACTGAGGTCTCCGGCTGAGCTCCCCCCACCCTGCAAGGGGAGCTTGTGTCTTCTTTGGACAGATGCCTGGAACTCAGTGCAGTCAGTCAACATTTGGGGGGAGGGAGGGTGTGGCAGAGGAGAGGGAGGAGAGAGCACATAGCAAGGCAGCTGTTGTGTTTTTAGGGTAATATGTCGGTTCACTGGGTATCAGAATGCCACTTTCCCACAAGTTGCACCTCACTGTAACCCCACGGGCAAAGAGAAAACAGTGTCAGACATGAGACGGACGGGAACCACACTCATGAAGACACAGCTGAAACCCAAAAGTTGCCGAGCTCCAAGCTGCAGAAATACTACTGAAATGCAATGGAGAGAAAAGGAAAAACAAAACAGAACAGAAACAAAAACCTTGGTTATGATAAATATGACTGTCGTACAACCACATACTGTCCAGGGTGACACCAACCACGGGATGGATATGTGGGAAGTTGGGGAGACAGTGCCAGGTCCCTAGGCTACTACAGAGAGAGATTTTCCTAGATTTTTTGGATGAAATTTCAAAGCAAGAAATATGTGATTGTACTAGAAGGTCACCCTCCTGCCACTCTCCAAAAGACGAATTTAAATCGATAACGTCGTAAATTGAATTATATTTTCCCTATGGATGGCAATTACCAAGAGGCTCTCTTTCATTTGTGACTGATCTTCAAATAGCTATTTGTCCTTAGTGCTTTAGCTGCTAGTTTGTCTTCCCCCAATCTCTCTTGCCAAGTGGCTAATGATCCATAAACGAGAACTTAAGGAAAGAAAAGAACTGCTTTTGTGCTGTCAAGAATTATCTTCTAATTCAAATTGCGAACCTCTGTCTTCTTCTGTTCCTATTAGAGTCTGTCTTTTTTTTTTTTTTTTTTTTTAGCGTAATAGGTTTTCTTAAAACTGATTAATACAACAGATATCTGGGGAAAAAATTCTTACATCATATTTCTAAATCCCATAAAAAGTGCTGCCTCTCTCTCTTTCCAAAGCCTCAGGATAAAGAAAAGCCAAATTCTGACTTAATCTTGGCATTCACTCTGAACAAGCAGCCTGACCTAGTTCTCTCGCTGAGTGTCAAAGTCCTCTGCACACCTGCAGGAAAAACAAAGAAAAACAAACCCAAGACCAGAACCCATTTGCTGGATACCCCACATCAGGCATGAGTCAACACGTGCATTCTAAAGGGAGCAGGTTTTGGAGTATGACTTTCACATAATGATGGGCTCCAATTTGCAAAAATATAACTTACTTTTTTTTAAATCATCGGACTTTGCTTAGTTTCCAAGATCCCACTTTCGCTAATGGCAGAAAACCAATCCTGGCAGTTCAACATCGATTCAATAATTTCTGCTTTAAATTTCTTTTTTTTTTTCTGCTTTAAATTTCTAAACAGCTCTTCCTGGGCTACCTAGTCCTTCCCTAAAGTATGTACATTTTTGAAAAGAGAATCTGCTGCTGAGGGAGGTAGTGATATGTGTAACCATGCTACCGAAAAGGAAGTTCAGGAGGAAGCTCTGCTAGTATAAAACAGAAGATCCATTCAACAAAACTAAAAGGCAAATGACGGACGGAATGGGAGAAGATATTTGCAAATGACATAACAGATAGAAGGTTGGTATCTGAGATCTATAAAGAACTTATCAAATCCAATACCCAAACAAACCCAAATAATCCAGTCAAGAAAGGGGCAGAAGACATGAACAGACACTTCTCCAAAGAAGACATACAAATGGCTGACACATGAAAAAAATGTTCCATACCGCTCGGCATCAGGAAATACAAATCAAAATCAAAATGAGATACCACCTTACACCAGTTAGAATGGCTAAAATTAACAAGGCAGGGAACAACAAATGTTGGCAAAGATGTGGAGAAAGGGAAACCCTCTTCACTGTTGGTGCGAATGCAAGCTGCTACAGGCACTCTGGAAAACAGTATGGAGGTTCCTCAAGAAGTTAAAAATAGAGCTACCCTAGAATCCAGCAATTGTACTGGGTATTTGCCCCAAAGATATGGATGTAGTATAAAGAAGGGCACCTGCACCCCAATGTTCATAGCAGCAATGTCCACAATAGCAGCAATGTCCACCCCAATGTTCATAGCAGCAATGTCCACAATAGCCACAATAGTCCACAATGTGGAAGGAGCTGAGATGCCCTTCAACAGATGAATGGATAAAGATGATGTGGTTCATATATATAATGGAGTATTACTCAGCCATCAGAAGGGATGAATACCTACCATTTATATCGACATGGATGGAACTAGAGGGTATTATTGCTAAGTAAAATAAATCAGTCAGAGAAAGAGAATTATCATATGGTTTCATTCATATGTGGAACACACGGAATAGCATGGAGGACTATAGGGCAGGGAGGGAAAACTAAATGGGAAGAAATAAGAGAGGGAGACAAACCATGAGAGACTCTTACCTCTGGGAAACAAGCTGACAGTTGTGGAAAGGGTGGTGAGTGGGGGAATGGGGTGATGGACATTAAGGAGGGCACGTGATGTGATGAGCACTGGGTGTTATACGCAACTAATGAATCACTGAACACTACACCAAAAACTAATGATGTACTATATGTTGGCTAATTGAATTTAAATTAACAAACAAACAAACAAACCAGAAGAACCAACCTTGTCTGAAGGGCTTGAGACAGCCGTCCCGCCCCATGAATGTCACCCTCAAGATGAAGCTCAAAGGTTAGGAAGGATTTGGGGAGATAAAGATGGGAAAGAAGAACATTCCAGGGCAGAGAAGTAACAATAGCATGTGGGAGGAACAGAAGTTCCCAGGGAGTGTTGGGGGTGTTAACTTCTACACTGTAAGGTTGCTAAGGAAAAGTGACACTGGTGCAAGAGAGGACCATCTAGGCAGGCAAGGAAATAATAATTCGACTTGGAGAATGTTCTGGGCTCTTCAGGTTGCTTCTGTACTCAGTTCATCATGTTTGGGAAATTAAGTAGGTCTTTGCTCTGTAAAAGGTCCCCATCCGTTCCCTGGAACTATGATCCCCTTGGCAGATAACAGGTCTCTTCAGCTCGCTCATGGAAGCAGTAATTCGCCTTCAGAAAGCCTCTTCCCCGTGTATCTGTACTTGTTGGTTTCTATGCTTTAAAAATCTGGAACAACCTCTAATTGAATTGCCTTTTGAAATCACCAAGGATTCTCATTCAGAGGCAGACAATGCAGGGTCAGGATGTGTGTCCTCCTGCATCAGATTGTTCCCACAGAATTAAATAGGAAGCATTGCTTGCATATTTCTGGCATACCAGTTAGCCAAAAAAAAAAAAAAAAGATTACTTCATCTGCCTGCCTGAAAATTAATGCAGTGAGCCCCAGCCTATAATGTCGCCCTTGGACACCTATGAATTGTTTCAAATTGCACAAAAGGGATTCTATTCCCCTGGACTGGTGTACAGAAAATGCTCTGGAAAAAACCTCTCTCCAGGCCTCCAGGGAGGTGACATTGCTAGAGGCCGGCCCTCCATGATTAGGGAGGAGGCCCTCTCTTTCGTCCTGTGGAAGTCAGTGCTCCCAGCAGTTCGGGGAGGAGGGGAGCTTGGCCAACGCTGGAAAGTTCCGCACACAGAGCTGGACAAACAGCTCTGGTTCTTCGCTCCAGGGACACCCCCTCCCCAGAAGGCCAGCCTCAGCCTAGTGCGATTGTGACTAATTGGTAGCTTTTCCAATAATTTTCAGAATTTTTAAATAAGTAATTACTACTCTTCTAGACAAAACAAAAGTCAAATCACATTTAAAAATAGTGACGCAAAGATGACACAGACCTCTGCAGGCTGCACTAGGGATGGCGTCTACCCTATCTTAGCCTTCCTCTGACAGCAATAATTAGCTTCATTAAGATTCTGTGAAATAGCTATTATTGTTTTACAGATGATGAAACTCGGAGGGGACATTGCCCAAGATCCGATGCCAGCAGCCTAGTAAGGAATCAAACCCATGCGCTCCTGGTAAGTCTGTTTGTAAGGGGAAGCTACCCAACCAGATGTAGATTTGCTGGATGTGAGGATCAGAACCGAGTCAGCATGTCTGAAGGCCCACTCTGGGCTCCACACGTGTTCTCCAGATGCTTCCGGCTACAAATAACTCAAACTAGCTCAAACTATAAGGAGTTGTATTGACTCACACTACTGGAAGACCGCAAATAAGACCAGCTTTAGATACCTGATTTGGGGCTCTGACTTGATTTCTGCTCTTTCTCTTGGTTTGGCCCCTTTCCCTACGCCAGACTGTTTCCTTATTCTTTTTTTTTTTTTTTAAGATTTTATTTATTTATTTGACAGAGAGAGATCATAAGTAGGCAGAGAGGCAGGCAGAGAAAGGAGGGAAGCAGTCTCCCCGCTGAGCAGAAAGCCCGATGCAGGGCTTGGTCCCAGGACCCTGAGATCATGACCTGAGCCAAAGGCAGAGGCTTTAACCCACTGAGCCCCACAGGCGCCCCTCCTTATTCTGATTCCTTTCCCACCACAGGTCGGAGCAAAGGTGCCCCTTCCCGCCCACCCAGAATCCATCTGCCTTCCTCTACTCTACTCTCCGTGGGCCAAAGTGCATCAGGCTTCTCTCCCAGGAACCAATCATTGCTTCTGGAGCCAAGTCTGCAAACCTTCTAACTGCAACCCATTGAACAGGGGCTGGGGAATAAAACTCACGCCACAGAAATGGACTATGTGGCCAAAATTAAAGATGTTATTCTCCAGGAGCGTGAGTGTTTGCGGGAATATATACTTAAAATATAATGTTAATTTCTTTAAAAAACAGGATAAAAGAACTTTCTAAATAGTGCGATCCTAATATTTAGGGTGGATTCTTAACGTGTGTTTGCACGTTAGTGGTACTTATTTTGGGGGCAAAGGACAAGGAGATTTAGGGGATTTTTTTTTTTTTACTTTTTTGTTTTTTCTAAGTTTTACTTTTTTTCCCCTAAGTTTTCTACAGTGAGAATGACTTGCTTCTGCCATCGAGGCCATCAGTGCGTCCAGCTTGCGAAGAGCTATCATGGCAGCTAGGGACCTGTCCCTCCTACACGTGGGGCACTCCCTGCCCAAACCAAAGAACTCCCATTTAACACACTCTTTCTTATCCAGCTTTCTAGCACGCCCCTCTCCTAGGCATACTCGCCCATGTCTTGCTGGTCTGAAGTACCAGGCCCCACAGTCCCTTCAGGGAATCATCTCTCCCAACTAAGCAGGGCCCTGCTTTTCCCGGGCAGCCTCCAGGCCGGGTCTGGTGGCTAAGCCCGGAGGTCGGAGCAGACCCGGAGGATAGTCAGCAGTTCCTGGCTGTGGCTGAGCCCTGGTCATGGGGAGGGGGGCAAAGCTGCCATCTTCAGTAGAAGGTAGAAGACCACTTCTGCTGGCCTGGAAGTTTCCCAGGAACCTGGGGGTCTCTGGTTCTCAAAAGATCCCAACTCCAGTTCCAGGGGCTCCTTCTGACTAGAGCCTTGACTTTGGTGCAAACGATTTGCTAGGGCAAATTCAGCCTTCTGCAAAGTTCTGCCCATTTTACGATTAGGTCTCGGGCCTGGACTTGAGCTGTCTTGGCCTTAGTTGCAGGGAAATAGGGAAAAGCTATTCCAGAGGTCTCTGGCTTTCATATGGGGCCTTAAGTTGGCAATTAATTGACCTGGGCTTATCATTTTCTCTCTTCAATGTATCATGGCTCTTAGCGACAACCAACCAGTTCTACAGGCGGTTCAATAAAATAGAAACGTGTATATATAAATGTAATATATGATAAAGGGAGAATTTCAAAGAATGTGGAGAATTGCGATTATGCAATTTACAGTGTTGGAACGCCTGTGATGCAATGCAATAAAATGCAGTAAAAGACGTACCACACACATCTCTAAATAAAGTCCAGATGTAATTAAATTTTTAAAAAAAGCAAATGTCAACTGAACTAAGGAAAAAAGTATAGGTGAATATTTAAATAATTTTGATTATTGAAGGCTTTCTAAGTATTTCACAAAAGGAAAAAACAATATAAGGAAAATGTTATAATTTTGTCAATTATATCTTAATAAAGCTGAAAAAAGAAAGGTTGATAGTTTTAACAAATTTTTAAATTTTTCAATAGCTCTTTCATAATCTCCCAAAGTAAAATTAAAAAAATAAAGTATAGCTCTACTCTCAGATGCCTCAGGCCAGACCTGTGGAAGGATTTGGACAATGAAGCAGGTACCTTTTACTAGATTTGTATTCTGCAGACACCCATCATATGTTCACAAGTTGAACATAGCCAGAAAAAAAAATTTACCAAGGTCAACCACAATCCAGAAGCACATGAGCCTTCCTCGGATGAATTATTAGGTCAATAGTCGCCTAACACCATGTCACGATGTCTGCACCATTCATGTCACTTTATCTCATCACATAGGCATTTATCCATCTCATGTCATCACAAAAAGAAGGGAGATCGAAGAGAAGAGCAGCAATTCTAGGAACAGAAAAGCTACCACTTTCCAGAAGTTAGAATGTGCGGAGAAGTGACTCTGAGGTGACACATGGGAAGATAGACCATGGCGGGGGAGGGGCCAGCTCCAGCAAGTGGTAGAACAGCAGAGCACAAAATTGGAACTTGTAGTGTCTTCTCCACTGAGGGACATTGTTTCAGAGGCTAAGCGGGGGGGTGGAGCCCTCATGGGGACAGTGTGATCTCAGGACCCATGGGGTCACTGAAAGACCAGGGAGGCCAGACCGTGGCAGAGCTCCCATGTATCAGGGCGGGGAAGCCAGCAGCAGAGACAGAGCCAAGGAGGGAGGGGTCTCAGCTCGGGCTTACTGTAAACC
>CM052815.1:88981593-89008178 GCA_028533885.1 Nasua narica | reverse complement strand
GTGTAGCCACTCTGGAAAACAGTATGGAGGTTCCTCAAAAAGTTGAAAATAGAGCTACCCTATGACCCAGCAATCTCACTACTGGGTATTTACCCTAAAGATACAAATGTAGTGATCTGAAAGGGCACATGCACCCGAATGTTTATAGCAACAGTGTCCACAACAGCCAAACTATGAAAAAAGAACCTAGATGTCCATCAACAGAAGAATGGGTAAAGAAGATGTGCCATACACACACACACACACACACACACACACACACACACACACAGGAATATTACGCAGCCATCAAAAATTGTAATCTTGCCATTTCCAACAACGTAAATGGAACTAGAGGTTAGTATGCTAAGCAAAATAAGTCAATCAGAGAGAGACAATTATCATATGATCCCACTGATATGAGGAATTTGAGAACCAAGATAGAGGATCATAGGGGAAGGGAGGGAAAAATGAAACAAGATAAAACCAGAGAGGGGGACAAACCTTAAGAGACTCTTAATCTTGGGAAACAAACTGAGGTTTGGTGGAGGGGAGGGGGGCTTGGAGGGATAGGGTGGCTGGGTTATGAACATTGTGGAGGGTATGTGCTATGACGAGTGCTGTGAATTGTGTAAGACTGACGAATCGCAGACTCATACCCCTGAAACAAATAACACATTATATGTTAATAAAAAAATTAAAAACAAAGTATAAATTGTAACATTTATAATAGATATTATATGCAGGTATAATATATGTGTGTGTGTGTAAAATACATATATCTTTATTAGGGATAAATCTCTAGAAAGCAATTCAAAAAAATAAACACATCAAAAAAATAAACACATAACTATAGTAAATGGGAAAACCACAAAAGAAACTTTTAAGTGTCTACAAAAACATGACAATCTGTACAACCTCATGGTTTAAAATAAATTCAAATTTTAAAAATGTTACTATCTTGATCCAACTGGAAAAAGGTTTTAAGTAATGATTTCCATTACTTACATGGAAGTTTCAAACGACCTAACTGCTTAATAATAGAAGGTTTCCAAGACACACAGTCATGCATTCCTAAAAATGGAATACTCTCGCAAGCATTACATTTTTTTATGATTCCAAGTAATAGGAAATGTGTTCATACTGTATCATGTGAACAACAGGTTTCAAAACCATATGGATCGGATCCGCCTATGTTTTAAAAAGAAATCATATGACTGTGCAGAGAGGAGACCTAAGGGATATGCAGACGTGTTTCCAATGGGTGGTGGAATCACTAGATGACTTTAATTCCTTTTTTCTTTTTGTTCATCTCTATCAAATAAATGTCCTACAATGAGTATATAGTACTTTTGAAATAAGATTTACTCTTACCATTTATTAGCTTCCAAGGGTACAGCTGTCCAGACTCCCCTTCTAAAACGTTCCTTGGGGTATCCACCCATTGGTGATAAAGTCTGGGGGAGGTGCAGGGGAAAGGGAAGATTAGATAAGTGACCTCATAGCAGCTTGTGGGCACCTCCAGGTGTGTGTGGGGGAAGCTCTGTGAGGTCAGCCTTGACTTCCTTCTCTCCCGGATCCATCGTCCTCCCTCACTGCGCTGCAGGCCAGCCCTCCCCATGGTTGAACAGTGGCCTCTGCACTCACGGGAGCTGACACCAGCGTGACTGCCAGCCCCCTGCCTCTTCTGTGGGATACCAGCCCTGTACGTATTACACGTGCTCCAACATCGGGCTGGGCCCTCTGGTGCAACGTGCTCCCCTCGTGGTGACAGGTTGATTGCACTTGAAGGTGAAGGTTCTATAAACTTCTATTAGGACCAGACACAATTCTAGCAAAAAGCTTAATAACAGTTAGGTAAGAAGATGAGTCATTCCAACTTAATATTATGGGACGTTTCACTTGGGATTTCTTTCTTCTCTGAATGGCCAAGTATAACAAAGGCCCGTAAAATAAACGGCAGTAATCTGCACAGCTTAGTTGTCTTTCATGAATAGAAGTGGTCAGATGGTCCCCATGGGGTGTCAGGCATACGTGTCATCACAATGCCTTTCTAGGGTTCATGAGGTTTATAGTTGCCTCCAGAGAGATGATGTGACTCCAGTCAAGGCATTTTCCAGCCAGGAATCACGTGGGGCCAGTGAAAGGAGACTGCTTTTTGCAGAGGCAAAGAAGAGCCTCTTTCTGCCCCGGAGCCTTGCCACCCCTGAGGCACAGAGGTCCCTAGAGGAAGAAAGCCACAGAGAATAGAGTCCGCCATGGTAGAGCCCTAGCCTGCTTCCCGAGCAGCGGGTAACCAGGAATTCACACTGACTGTTCCTGATGGTGATGATGGTGTGTGTGTGTGTGTGTGTGTGTGTGTGTGTGTGTGTGTTGGGCATTCTGCCAAAAGACAAGCTTGAGAAATGGGTGGTCCAGTTCCACCTAGTCTGGTTTCTTGGTCTATAGTCTAATGACCAAGAATGGAATAACTGGATCCTGAGAGAATTTGGTATGAGATTATTATAGACAGTGTTAGAATTATTATCGATAGCATTATTAGTATTATCATTATTACTATTCCCTCCGTACTTATCTGACCATTAGCCATGCATTCACTTAGATGCTGAAGAGCAGGAACAAGGAAAACACTGTGAGGGAGCCAATCAGAACGTGAACTTGGCTTATTGACGTGTCTGACCAGCCAACACCACCTCCAAGACCCTCAAGAGGCGGTGATCAAACTTTATAATAGCTTTATATTTTTATTTACATATATTATCTTACATGTTCCAAGTTTTAAAAAACAGAAAGAAGAAACCCTGAGAGCTTAAATGACTTGCCTGATCAGCAGAGAGGCATGTTGGGAGGTCAGCAGGGTTTTCTAGCGTGCATTTGTGAGCAGGGGAGGTGCCATGATGCACACGGTCTTAGAAACAGGTCTACAGAAGAGAGCACGATGGAAGGCTTCAGAATCAAGGTTTATAATTTTTAAGAGCACTGGCTGTATGTAAGGCATTGTGCTAGTGCTCTAAGGATTGCAAACCAAAGAGGATATGTCCCATCTCAAGGAGGGAATTAACGGTCAGGAGAGATACAGGTATACATAACCTTAACACAAAGTAGATAGTAGCATCGCAACAGAAGGGCCAACAGAGCCTAAAAGGTGTATTTGAGGTGGCCTCTGAGCAGTGAGTAAGGTTTGGACAGGCGCAGAAAGAGGGGGATGCGTCCAGGTGGAACAAAATGGGGCAGAGAGGCAGGAGCAGGGACGTTCAGGACATGATGGGGACAGTGCCCAGCTCAACAGGAGGCCAGGGTGTTCTTCTTAGCCTGTTGGACCCAGAGCACAGATCCACCTGTAGCTTCTCTGTAGGAGACCCCAGAGGTAGGAGGGAAGAGCCCTGGACTTGCTTCTAATCCTGGCCAGGTCGCTTCCTAGATCCAAGTCCTGCTGACAAAGGGGCCGGCAGCCTCACCGTCCGGTGCTGGTGTTCTCACTGATACACAGGAACAACACTGACCTTGTGAGGTGTTCGGAGTATCAGGCAATCCGCAAACGCACACCTCGTGTGTCCACCAGGCCAGCACTGTCCTGTGCACTGCAGTGAAGGCCGTGAACCAGCTCAGGGTGGTCCTTGCCGTCACAGAGCACGGTCTAGCAGGAGAATCAGACAAGAAGCGAATGAGAGGTGCTCACCCTTCATTATCAGCTTAAAAGGGCCTTTTCTGAAAGCTCCTTTCTGCCCTTCTCCAACCTGATTTCGATCCCCTCCCCTCTTATTTTCCCTCTATCTGCTTTTCCTTCGAGACATGGCCCTCACTTTAAATTGTAAGTTTATGTCACTGAGAGCCGGATGCAAAGTGGGTAAACAAAGTTCCGAGCAGACCGTGACCCAATGGCCTGTGTGATGCCCTTGAGGTGGGAAAGATTCCAGACCTCTTGAGGAATTGAAATATCAGTGTGGATGGAGCACAAAGGGAGAGAGAAGGGTCAAGACACGGTCGGGGAAAACAGGCATGGGGTCAGATCATGCAAGGACAAGAGGAAGAACTTTCGATTTGTCATTGCCATGGAATCCATGGATGGTTTGAAGCCAGGAAGAGCATGCAACGAATGGGAGTGGACTGGTGATAGCAGTTATCACATTTCCCAGGGAGCAAAGGCGGGACTGGCCCGTCCGGCACTGGTTCAGGACCTGAGTTGGCAAATCCGAGTGAGCTCCAGGGACTCATTGCAGCAACTGGAGGAAAGGGAAATTCCCTCCAGCAGAAGCACGCTGCCCCAGGAACTCCGGGAAGCCACTCTGGCATCAGCGTGAGGATAAAAGCAGCCAAGAGAGGAGGCCCCAGGGGATGGGGTGAGCGGAGACGGAGCAGCAGTCCTGCTCACTTTGAAAACTCCCACGGAAGCCCATCGCACCCATGGATGCCCTGGGAACCCCAGCCAGTAAGTCCCACACTTGGTCACAAACGAACAAAGAACACTGGAGCCCAAGAGGCAACCTTAAATGCGGAGCTCTTTAACATGCGTGGAACTGGAGAGGTAGGAATCCAGATAGGTGACCAGGAGAAGTGACGAGACCGCAGGCAGAGGACTTCTTGATCTCTACATAGGGAAGATGGTCTGGGATGGAAGACGTGGTTTCCTCCAGCGCCTCATGAATCTTCAGGCTGATGCTTTGCCCCTAACATAATCCAACTCTTCTTCACTTGTTGCTTTTTCCACCTTTCAACTGGCTTTCTTGTCTTCCACCCTGTACAGAATTTTTTTTTCTATATAATAACTTCTATTTGCAACTTGGGTTTATTTACTTACTCAAAGCCCATCATGGTCCTCAGATCAGCCTCTTTCTTTTTTTTGTTTAAAGATTTTATTTATTTATTTGACAGAGAGAGCACAAGTAGGCAGAGCAGCAGGCAGAGGGAGAGGGAGAAGTGAGATCTCTACTGAGCAGAGAGCCCGGCGCGGGGCTCGATCCCAGGACCCTGGGACAATGACCTGAGCCGAAGGCAGAGGCTTTACCAACTGAGTCGCCCAGGCGCCCCCAGATCAGCCTCTTTCTATCACATTTCTCATCCTCTCCAGGGTCCGCTACAGACTGCCCCATTGTCTCCCCATTTCCCCATCCGAGTTCCGGAAAGTGGGCACCCGACTAGCCCAGCTCCTTCCTCGAAGAGCACACCAGACCCCTTCACAGGTCTGTGGGGTGACAGCCTGTGGGGCCATATGAACTCAGAGATGAGGACCCTTGGCTGCCCCACCTGTCTTCCCGAGAGGGGCTGCTGGGAGAGAGACGGCAAATGACTTGGAATCCCAATCTAAAAGGTTTGGTTTTACTACTGTAAGCAAAAGTTTTTTTTTTATTTTTAATGGATGAGAATGCTATTGGTCTCTGGCGTCCTTGAAAAGACTTTCTTGGAACCAAGAAATAATCATTTACTTCCCTGGGAAACAAAATGAACCATGCAAATGGAAATTGTGAGTTACTCATTTGGAGCCTAATTGGGGAACAAACAGTCTGCAGTGGAACGCGCATCTGCCTCAAAGCCGAGGGGCTGCGGCGGAGCCAAGTGTGTCTTCCTTCCTTCTCACATTTCTCCCCAGGCTTTTTAAGTAGATGAAATGTAACTGTTAATCCAAGAGCGTTTTCCTTATTGCTGGTGGGGCCCAATGGAGCTAAGGCATCTAAGCTTCTGCAAGAAAATTTAAGTAATCCTGGGGATCGGGCTGTCTGCTATGCTTCTCTGTGGGTCTGGCCCCTGGGTCGCAATCTCGTTCTGGTCTGGATTTTCCTGCAGATGACGTCTGTGCTTCTAGGGAGGAATGTACTGTCATTCAAGCAACATCGGAAACCTCAGCTCCACACACCCTTCTATTTAAAACGCCGCGCCCCTGATCCTGAGACGCTTCTCTTTCCTGCTACCCCTCTCGGTGCCTGCTTTCCTGCGCAGCAGGTCTGTCGTCATGGCTAGACCCTTCCCGAGGACCGCTACTTCCCCCACCCTGCCCCGCGACCCCATCACCCTCCTAAACCACAAATCCTAGGGGTAGACGGGAGGGAGGGGGGACGCCCGGGGCCGGGGCTCCTCCCAGAGGGACAATCGAGAGATGAGGATCTGGTCCCCAGGGTGGCCGGTTCTGCTCGCTGCGCTCTCCTCGGGTCAGTCACGCGCTGGCAGCTGATTCTTGCCAGCTTCACAAGACACCACCACGAGCGCCAACTTGATTTCGATGGGAAGCGGACCTTCCTGGTGATTGGCACGCTCATGCCTACCACTAAGGGCACAGCCCTCCCTCTGCCCCCACCTCTCCCTTCCAGCTGTCATGTTACCGGGGACACCGACTTGCCACCAGAAGAATGCCACCCCAAACAAAGAAATCTGGATGTTCTCCCAGGCCCGCTAGGTAGGGCGGCTGGAACGTGAACGGAAAACACGTCTGCCACACACGGCGTCTCTGTGTCTCTGACAGTGACAGATTAGTAATCACAGATTCTTCCCGAACACTTGCTTTTTCAATGTTCTTTAGCAGCCGCTGAAGACTTCTGTCATTACAATGTACCCTCGAGATAGACATGTCCCTATTTCCAAGATGACAACCTATCTTTCGTTAGTCACATTCTAAACTGATGCCTTCTTTTGGGGGGCCAGGGAGAGACCCTGAGGTCCCTGGCTGGGAGCTAAGAGCTCCCTAATCCTATCAGAAACACTCATCCCAATCATTTCCTTCTGAAAAGATTCCCACAGATGGGCAATCTCATTCATTTATGACACTTTACTAATTTTAGATTCCAACTGTCATTTCCACTCCTTTGTCCTCCAGTAGTTGCAATGGACAGGATGGTGAATCTGCAGCTGAGTTCAAGTGCTTCGAGTTCATATATTAGGTGCTAGAGGTGGGGGTGGGATGCAAAACTAGCAGAGACAAAGTCCTTGTCCCCATCAATGTCTACTCCGGAGGCACAAAACTGCTCCGAATCCGAAGACAGCAATACGAATGGCATTCGGCGTGTCAAGGGAGTGACACAGAGATGGGCCACCCTGAGAGTTCAGGGCGGAGGACCCCGGGGACTTGGCCCTGTAGTGGGTTCGGTGGTTTCCCCTAGGAGGATGTGTCCATGCCCTAACTTCTGGAACTATGAATGTGACCTTATTTGGAAAAAGGGCCTTTGCAGATGGAATTAAGGATCGTGAGATGAGATCATCCTGGATGATCTGAGTGAGCCCTAAATCCAATGATCAACATTCTTCTGAGAGAGAGAAGTGAGAAGAGGAGAGGACAGCGAGAGACAGAAGCAGAGACTGGAATGATGGAACCACAGGCCTGGAGCCACCAGAAGCTGGAAAAGAAAAAGAAAGGATTCTCTCCTCGAACCTGTGGAGGGAGGAGGACAGCCTGCCAACACCTTGATTCCGGACTCGGCTTCCAGACCATGGAAGAATGACTGCTGTTCTAAGCTTCCTAACTTGTGGTAATTTGCTACAGCAGCCAACGAAACGGATACAGTCCCTCTGGCTGGGACACTCTTTGGTGTCCCCCCAACCCAGATCTGAACCTTCAGAGAACTTCCCCAGAGAAGCATTCTCTGATGCCCCAACCCTGCCTCACCCCAAAACTAAATTAGGTCCCCTTATTACTCTCCTCTAGCTCTGGCCGACTCCAGACTCCCCATTCTTATACTTCTTAGTGTTCACTAGAACGTATTCTGACCTACTGCCCACCCCGAACAACTGATTGAGACGAACCTGCCACCAGCTCACGGGTAAGGGTTTCTGGCGTTTTGTTTTACTCTGCTCCTTCCCTCTCTCTTTTCTCCTGCTCCAGCTGTGGTGGCTCAGAGGGAAGTTAGCAAATCCAGGGTGCGGGCTGTAGGGCAGGGGGGGGCCGGGGTGCAGGTGGGAACAGAACTAAAGCATCACCACGATCTCTCTCCTGCCGGTGTCCCAGTCTGGGCAGAGATACAAAGTTCCATGTTAGACTGACTGCCTGCCCTTTTGATACCTGAAAAAATGGAATTATTCGTGAATACCTCAAAATGCCTTGACAGGGCTAGGGGATTTACCCAAGACTTCATCCAGAAGTAGAGAAGAAAGCTGCAGCGGGTCTTGGGGAAGGAGGAAGCTGCTTTCTCCTTGTGCCTTTCTAAGTTCAGCCCAAACGAAAGCTGATACGGTTCCCAGTTCCATGGGCCTCTCCCCCCCAGGAGGCCAGGCGAGAACCCTGCCCTCTGTGGTGGGGTCACGTCCAGGTCCAGAGACCCCCCTCACACACACAGCCCAGAGAGCAGCCAGGCCAGGGACGGTGTGCATGGTGGCAGCGCCAGGGGGACCCGAAGGCAGTGCCCTTCCTTACTGCCTGTCTTTCCCCCTCAGGACTAAGGCATTTTCCTCAGTCACTCATAATCCAGTGGGACAAGGTGACCGACTCACCACAAACAGAGGAGCGAAGGAGGCCCTTCGACTTGACTTAAATCTGCATTGGTAAGTTGAGGCAGACAATTTCTGATTGCCAGAATCCTGAAGGGACCTGCTGTCCCCACCCTGGGCATTTGACGAACCTTTCTCAGTGAGCTCCCCATGGAAGTTCTGCCGTCCCAGGCTCCCTGATAACACCTGTGATGCCTTTAAGCAAGAGAAGAGGACCCCGCTTTTAATGGAGGGATGACAGAGTAAGAAGAGGAGCCAGGTCTCTAGTATCAAGTCATTTTCATGTATTTTCTTCACTAAAGGAAAGAGCAGGGATCTACCTGGGCTGGGAGAGGAGAGAGGAGAGGGCGACAGAAAGGCTTCAAATCACTTGTGAGCCCTGCCGCCAGCTCCCCTCTGCCTGATAGAAGTTCTTGAAAACTCACTGTTTGGGAAACTGTCAGTTCTGTCAACCCAGCAGCAGCCACATCCCTCCTGTGTCTTTGCTGAGCATGCTGGGAGCGCCGTGTTCGGGTCTGCGCGACGTCTCTGGAATGTTCGAGAACTACAGGGGTGGGTTGCATTATTGCGACCTCCAGAGGTTCCTGAAATAAAAAGAGCTCTGGATGAGGGCATGTGGGTGGCTCAGGTCATGATCTCAGAGTCATGAGATCGAACCCCACAGGGGGCTCTGTGCTGGGCATGGAGCCTGCTTGGGCTCTCTCTCTCCCTCTGCCCCTCCCCCCTAAACAAAGTTACAGTGGAAAACATTCACATTAAATATCAATGGCTAGTAAGCACCTTCTTAATACTGTCCCTGAAAAGCAAAGCTTGTCACCCATTAGCAACTATTGCTAAGATCGGCTAGGGAAAAGAGTGGCTCCCCCATGAAAATCAGGGCGGCTTCCCAGGGGCAGGACAGCAAATGGTGCAACCAGTTTACTGGAGGGTCTCCATGATTGGGATTAGAAACAGAAGCAGTTTTTCCTTACAATTGCCTCCCAATGATACTAGGTAAAACCCATCTCTTCTCCTGACTGGGTTCCATAACACTTTAGTCACTTTTGATTTCCAAAAGTTCTCAGTGGAGACATTTCAAAAATGCCTAGGAATCGGCCCTATTAATGTTTGAACTTCAATTTCCCATTGGATTCAAAGCTCTTCCCTGACACGGTCCCCTCCCCAGTCCTACTTCCAGTTCACCTTGTGGAGGATGGATCCTGCCTGCCTCTCCCTTCCTTACACTCCTGCTTCCCAGTCAGGGTAGGGAAGAGGAAGGGAGAGGAACTGACATCTTCCTTGGCTGAGCAAGTTCTCAGCTCTCTCCACAGGCATCCAGGGCCACTTTTCAGGACCCAGAATGCGGGCTGTTCAGTGAGGGAGGGTCCCCTCCCCTGCAGCGGCTCCAGGCCTCGTTTGGTGATGTGGGCACACTCAGGGCACCGTAAGTCCCTGTGGGATTCAGCCTGCGTGCGTCCAGGCAGAGAAGCAGCTTTGGCCCCATCTTTGTCCGGCAGTCCCCCTGCCGGGGTGATGCCCTCCTCGATTCTTTCCCCCCCATGCTGTGGTGACACAGAGGAAATTAGTAGGCCCCCCAGAAGACAGTAGGCAAAGCCCCAACGAGGGGATATCATCGGTCTCTCTTTCTTCTAGTCTCCTCCCTCATCTTCATAAGCATTTCCACCAGGACCTTACTCCCTTCACCACAGGGAGAGAAAACACCAGCCATTGTGTCTCTACACAGAAGGTCTTGGGGAGAAAATACCATTTCCTTGGATACACTGCATCACACTTCCCAAAGGCAGTCTTCCCCCTTACATATCTCCCCTCAAGTCAAGAATGAGGACTCGGAGAGGGGAAAAGGCAGTTGAAGGAACAGAGAGGCAATGTTAGACCAGTTTTTGGAATTTTTTCAGTAAGTTATGTAGATAAATCACTGCTGCCCACTTTGGCAGTTTTCTGGATTTAGATTATTACTATATGGACACTGTTTTATTCCTGACTTTGAAATCTTGTGACATGACATGACAGGATGTAATAAACTTCCATGTAATAAGTTTCCAAACTGTTTCCTTAATACAGTTTCCTGTAATAAGTTTCCAGGTAAGTAATTTCCATACTTACCTTCAACAATTCCAGGAAGACTACAAATGTTACGAATATTATGCTCTAATATTCTTCTTTTTCTTGGCCAAGAAATCTGGTGACAGAGGAGGAAGTGGTTGGTGAGGCCATAGTGTGTTAAAAAGAAAGCCCCATAAACATGGAAGTTACATACATACATTTTCATATACATATTTGAATTGTATGTCAAGTACCTCACATACTTGTACTGGGAGCAGTGGGGAATACATATATATAATTACATATATATTAGTTGTAAACACAATATAACATATATCCACTTACAAGGAGTCACAACTGTTTATTCCGGATTACAAAAATTCAAGTGATTCAACAGGGTTCTCACGGTGTATAATACCCATTTTTCCCTGGAAGCCTCTTTCTCTAACTGCATGCTCTTGTTTTATGTTGGTGGTACTCACGTTCAGTTATTTAGTTTCCTTTTTCCTCTCATTCATTTAGTCTAGACTTATCAAATACCAAAGTGTCTTTGGGAACAAAGACAAAACCACCTCCTCCTTCAAGGAACTCCCATTCCAGTGGGGAAAGCAGACACAAACAGATCATGAAAACACACAAGTGCAAGCATGGAGAGTCGCACAAGGCACACAGTTGGTGCTCAGTAAGCAGTGATTGAAAGAATAATGAGAAGGAAAGTGGCATTCACACTGATTGAGGACACCGTGGGGTGAGAGGTGATCACAAGGAAGAAATAGTCAGAGAAATAAGACTTGTGCCAAGTCATAAAGGATTATAATCAAACTGCCTTTCCCTTATAACAATATATTGTGTACATTAATCCATGGCAATAGACACAACTCTAAATCATCATTTTTAATAGGAACTTAGCATTCCATAAGAGAAATATACCATAATTTAACCACAGTTCATACATCAATATATACAGATCCCACTTTTGCATGATTTAAAACACTTAGTATTAAAAATTCCTTTCTGGGGCGCCTGGGTGGCTTAGTCGGTTAAGCCTCTGCCTTCAGCTCAGGTCACGATCCCAGGGTCCTGGGATCAAGCCCCAGATCGGGCTCCCTGCTCACTGGGGAGTCTGCTTCTCCTTCTGCCCCTCCCCCCTTCTTATGCTCACTCTCCTTCTCTCTGTCAAATAAAAAAGTAAATAATCTTTAAATTAAAAAACAAACAAATAAATAAATAAATAAAATTTATTTTCTACCTTTGCTCCATGTATTGAACTTACTTATAAACTAATTATAGAGACTGGGGAATAAGTAAAACCAAAGCTCCCATCTTTTGATAATTTTTGGCTAGGTAGAGCCCCCTCAAGATAAATTTGTATAAAGAGTCACAAAAGTGGGGTGCCTGGGTGGCTCAGTGGGTTAAAGCCTCTGCCCTCGGCTTGGGTCAAGGTCTCAGGGTCCTGGGATTGAGCCCCGCATCACTGAGCAGTGATGCTTCCTCCTCTCTCTGTGCCTGCTTCTCTGCCTACTGGTGATCTCTCTCTGTCAAATAAATAAATAAAATCTTAAAAAAAAAAAAAAGAGTCACAAAAGTCACAAAGATGACAGTCAAGTGCATTCATTTCCTCCCAAGTTAAAAATCTGGCACGGGGTTAGTGGTGGTGGGAGGGAGGGAGGGATGGCAGAGTGAGCAACATATTCACTCTTTATTCAATGGAAGGGTATTTTTTTGAGCACTTAGTATATGTCAGGTACAGTGATAGGCTCTGCACCCTACCGACCAAACTAAGATTTGAATATCATCTTTGGATGTGTTCATTAAAATAGCAGTACCCTTTGCTTTCACAGATGGCAAAATCTGCCACTGTTTCAAAGCTGCAGCTTTCCTGCATTTCATTAGCAACGAATGGAAATCAGGATTCAAGCCACGGCACCCAATGAGTTCTGTGAATATGTTTTGTCAATCAGTACTCCTTGTCTGATGTGCAGCTTACGGAATTTTTCAGTAGAGCTGTAACCCAGTTAGGAAGTCAGGAAGAACGCTGAGGGGCTTTCACTCCAAGAGCAGCCAACGGGCTCCTCTCTGGAGGGGGCTCCTGTCCCACATACACTTGAACTCCAGGTCTGTTGGCTCCACCAAAGCCTCGGTCGGGCCAGCAGGTTGGGCTGGGATCCTGTCGATGGGCATACTTTGCACAGAACAGAGAATGCAAGAAGGGCTCCTGGCTCAAGAAAAACCTATGCTCTCATAAAAAAAAATCAACAACTCTCATGGATTCCACCTAGGACTTTTTTTTTAAGATTTTATTTATTTATTTAGTTATTTAGTTGAGAGTATGTATGTATGAGTGGGGGTAGGGACAGAGAGAGAGAGAGAGTGAGTCTTAGGCCAGCTCTGCACTCAGTGTGCAGCTGGACTCGGGGCTCAATCCCATGACCCTGAGATCAGGACCTGATGAAAAATCATGGGTCTGAGGCTCTGACTGAGCCACCCAGGCACCCCGTCCCCACTTAGGGCTTTTTAATCTCAGCTGCATTTCCTCCTAACCTGCAGGGATGCAAAGGGATGGGGGAAGACAGGCTAGGCATGAACTTTAGTGTGCAGAAAGAGAGGGAGAGAGATTGTCATTGCTAAGTTCTTATTTCATAAAGCCATTCAATAACAGAGTTAAAATAAACAAAGCCCACAAATATCTACTTTATGTACACACATGCCTCCCACAGTGATTGGATGTCGCCGGATAGTAAATCCAACTAATGGGCAAATAAAAAGGAAAATATCGAAAGGAAACTGTCATCTTTTTGTTGGTTCTTCCCAGATACATCAAACTCAGAATAGCTCTGCAGCCAACGAACCCTGCAGGCGACTTTCTCTGGAGTCCCCAGTACTCCAGAGGGGACATTAATTCAACTTAAAAATTGCAGTTAATTTGATAAAGAGCTTAGAATGGGACAAAATCAATCGGCAGTCATTCACTGGGCAAGGTTATATGCTGAACAGTAAGTCTTAGCTCATTACATTTATTAATCTACGGGACGTAACAATTATTACACAAACCGATTTTACTTTCATTCTTATGAAATAACTATAAGACAGGATTCCCACTCTTAAGAAGCTTAGCATCTATTTCATGAAATACCATTCTTTAACTTGCTACCTCTTAGAGGAGGAGGCAAATCTACTTAGGAATAGATATTTGGTTTTGAGTTATTACGACAAAAAGTCCTTTCGTAGGCCAGGCTCATTCACAAGGTATGTGAATACACTCTACTGGCTTACTCCATGCCAAGACGGATACCATCTTCCAGGTGAGCTAGGACTCGAGGTCCTTGGTGAGGAGGGCCAAGGGTTGCTGACTCAAATTCAGAGTGCCTGAGTTCAGAATAGAACCTGGTTTCCTCAAGCCTGCATGGGAGGGAGGTTTATCTTTACACGAAAGCAAGGAATATTACATAATCCTTGTCACCGCAGATGGCTGCTCGGATTCCAACAGCCTGTGCACCACTGCAGGGACAGTTGCCTTACTCTCCACAAGGAAAACCCTAAATAATATGCATAGCTTTGATCAAGGAAGAGGGAGTCTATCTGATGCATGTTGACCAAATGACAAAGTATTTCAGGCAGTAAAATAATTGACCTATAATGTGGGCGTACTTGGGAATGCAATTTACATTTTATCATCCTTGGTCGGGTCACGAATTAAAATCACAGTAGGAGCCCAAGGCTGTCAGGGCCATAGCTAAGGAGGAAAACAGGAGTTGGCTGCCGGAACATTCACAGCCAGCCAAGAAAACAGGCCAAATGAGGCTTAAAATGAAGCTTTCCTGTGCACATTTCACAAGTTCGGGCAAACAGAGAAACTAATTCTTCCCCTTCCCTACCCAGGCTCCAATGTAACACTTTAGTCTTTGGAGGAGGTATACCATAGCCTCATTTAAACTGACTGGTGAGGGTCACATCCACTACTCGGAATGACCCTGCAATCACTTGGGCGGGCGGGAAGGAGGAGGTCTGAATTCAGAACCCAAAGACCGGGGATTTCATTTAGTCTCTGCTCCTGACCCGTGGTTGACCCTGGGCAAATCACTACCTCTCAGAGCTTTCGCTGACCATGAGTCCTATCAAGATAATACATGACCTGCCCAACTCATCTAGCTATTATGAATCTTTTTTCTCTTTCCCTTCAAAGTCAAGCTTCTAGAAAAATGGAACAGTCACGGTCTCGATTTCTTCACCCCACATTCACTCCCCAACCCAAACTGACCCTCCACAGGGAGACTCTATGATCACTGCTGTCAAATCTACAATGCTTGGCACCCCTTCACTTACTCTCAAGTACATTCGGCAATACTGAATGCCACTGGTCTAATATTTCCGCAGCAATCTGCTTTTATAACAATATCCCCTCCAGTGCCCCCTTGAATTAGTGCTCTCCATGGTTTTGTCCTTGGGCTTTATTTTTTAAAATTTTTTTCCAGTTTCCTTGAGATGTAATTGACATATTGTGTAAGCTTAAGGTACACAATGTAATGATCTGATATAGGTACAAATTATAAAATGATCACCCCTGGTTAATATCCATCACCTCTCATAGATACAAGCTTTTTTCTCCTTGTGATGAGAACTTTTCAGATCTACTCTCTTGGCAACTCTCAAATATATGATATAGTATTAACTATAGTCATCGTGCTATATATTACAAGTCCAGAATTTATTTCACATCCATCTGGTTAAGCTGATCCAGGCTACAGATTGAACTACTATCCATGAGTGTGTAACACTCCATGTGTCATGTAAATCCAGGTGCTTTATCTCATTTAAGTTTATCTCATATATTTGTATCTCATGCATACTCATATCTCTTGCAAATTGATCTGATGTGAATCTAGATGACTTATCTACAGGATTACTACTCTCCTGGAGTCTATTCTGTTTTTGGAACTATCTTCCTGAATGTTCTAGAGCTCTCAGAATTCAGAAAATCGAAAATCAAAGTCATTTGGGTTATCTCCCCTGTTCCCTTTTCAATTTGTCTCTACTCCTGTGTTCCCTCCGCCCCTCCAAAATCTGGTACCCATCTCTGATGTGTTTTCAAAATTCTATTTCCAAAGTATTTCTCAAATATATCTTTTACCTACTACTGTCCCTTCTTTGGGTCAGGTCCTTTTCATCTCGTGAATAGACTACATTGCAAAGGCCTATAAATTAACCCCCTTCTCTTATGTCAAGTCCTTCAGACGTGTCCTTCACACAGGTGCCAGAGCGGTTTTTCTAAACATATCTGATCCTCTCTCTACCCTGCTTTAAAATCTGAATGAGTATGAGTATGGAATCTTGAATTGTGAGTATAGAATAACTTATGAATATAGAATGGAGGTCCCATTACGTCCTGGCTCCTTATCTCACAAGTATCATTTCTCCATTCTCACCTTGGGTTACTGCCATTCTGAAATCTTGGCCACTTCCATTTGCTGTAGGACAACTTGGTGAATTTTCACTAGGTTGTTACTTTCTGGAATGTTCTCTCCTGTTTTCTGCTTTTTAAATCTCATTCATGCTTAAAGCTCAGTTCCCACATCTTCTTCCCTGTTGTATGGTCCCTGACTGTCTTCCTTTTCCCATCAACCTAGAGTAGTTTAATTTCCTTCACAATACCTTGTGCACACCTCTGTTCTAACATATGTCACCCCAAATTGCAGTTGACTTGTTATCTGAGCTTTTCTGAGGACAGGAATCACATCTTGACTATCACTCTAATTAATATAACCCTATCCCAGTAAGTCTTCGGTAATCCTGAATCTGGCCCCCCACCACTTGCTTCAAATTCTCTAGCAATTACCTTGTTTCCCTGTTCTTGCTGGTTTTCCCACTATTGTCTCTCACCTCAAGTCTCGGTCTCAGAGTAGCCATCTTGGATCTTCCTGGATCAACAATGCAATTTGACTGTCTGCCCAGGTTTGACAGAGGCTGGCCCAAGGAGGCAGCCTGTGAATGCCTCTATCCAGCGCCCTGCTCCAAGACAGGTTAGCATCATCTGTCCCAGCTTCCTTGGTGGGCAGTCCAAACGCAGAGCCCTGAGCATCCACCTGCAGGGGTGGGAGACAAGAAAGAGGGAGAGGTTCGCTAACTGGAATCCCATCATTTCCTTTTCTAAAAGCAATGCTTCAGAAAATGGCTGTGTGTTGAGATCGCATCATCAGTGCACGGCTGAAGGGACAGAAAACCACTGAGTGAACTGGAAAAGCTGTAGGGAAAGAGAAGCAAGGTATGGCTTCAGAAAAAAATGAACAAAATCTTTCCCACTCTGCCTTCCTGTGTTGCCTGTTGTGATGCAGTCGGGGGATGAGGATGTCTAACTCTGATCAAACCGCCACCTATTACCCAGCTTTGCTAGATGGTTGCTGAAAGGCACATGAAGGCAAGCATCTAATTAAAATGCCAGGCTACTTATTGCCTATTCTTAGCTTCAAAACAATGAACACTGTTAAAGCACTGTGTAGACATTTTGCTTAACATGAAAGTCAAAAAACCCCAAAATTCAGATAACTAACTGGGAAATGTGATGGGAAGAGTTATAAGAACACACTCACCGCATGCTTCCAGTCAACTCAAGGTGCAAGAGTCTTTTTTTTTCTTTTTTAAGTTTTTAATTTTGTTGTAAAGATTTTATTTATTTATTGGACAGAGAGAGAGAGTGCACGCATGTGAGCTAGAACACAACCTGGGGAAGGGGGGAAGGGACAGAGGCAGAGGGAGAAGCAGACTTCCCGCTGAGCAGGGAGCTGGAGGTGGGACTTGATCTCAGGACCCCGGGATCATGACCTGAGCCAAAGGCAGACGCTTAACAGACCAAGTCACCCAGGTGCCCCTCAAGGTTCGAGAGCCTTACACCAACAACTCTAATGAAGTGAAGTGTGTAAATTAAAAATGCTCGCATTTGTCATTGTTAGGAAAACAGACGGGAGAGAATTTCTAGACTTTGTCCGTTAACAATAGAGAACTGAACACGGGTTAGATTTGTCCCAAATAAACCCACAGAGAACTTACCACCTGGACTCATTAGAGCATTTACACCCAGAGTACAGTCTTTCTTCTGGGTGACAGCTTCAAAGGCTGCTACAAAATGCTGAAACACTGACCGGCACCCTGCATATTAGGAAAAGGGGGGATGTGATTATTTTAATTTCCAAATCAGAACATCCCAAGATAATACAAATTCCCTTCAGAGTCTAGGTGGAGACGTGTTAGCACAACTCACTTTTCTGTCCTCTAGGATTAAGAATTGTGCTTGTTCTTTTCCAGGGGTGGCGGGAACAGCCCACAGCTCCAGGAATATGCAGCAACATATAATAATATCCAAGAATGCACAGAGAGAACACATGCTCTCCTGGTTAGAAGGACGAGAACCTGAGCAATAGGCCAGCTCATGACCCCATGAAGAGGTCCTGGGATCGAGCCCCACATCGGGCTCCCTGCTCAGTGGGGAGTCCGCTTCTCCCTCTCCTTCCCATTCGTGCTCTCTCTCACTATCTCTGTCTCTCTCAAATAAATAAATAAAATATTTTTTTTAAAAAAAGAAATACTGCAGGAAAATGCTTAGCATAGGACACAACACAACCCATATTGGTTTAAGCCATACCCTTATAGTGGTTTTACTTTTCACTATTTCTTTAGCAAAACATGTATGATTTCCTCTGTTGCTTTGGTATGGATCTGGAGGGAACTCGTTTGAAAACTGCAAAATTAAAAGACTTGGTTGCTTTTTCTAACAAAGAAAGGTGGCAGAAAGGACACAGAGTGAGACAAACTGGAGTCCGCGGTGACACAGCTCACTCTGCTGAAATTTCACAGCAGAACTGAAAGCTTTTCCTCTTAACCTCAGCCACTCAGGGAAACAGAGTTGTCGGGTTCGACCCCACTATCCCCAAAAAGCAGAATCATTAAATGAAAATACAAACTTGTACGCAGAGTTCTATGGCAAGTGGATGATTCTGTTAAAGAACTTCCCATTTTATGATTCTTTACAACTATAAAATGCCACTTTTGAGGACAGAATCACCTCTTTACTGCAAGAATACTGGTGAGCATTACGTGCCACGAGGCATAGCTCCTTGCTCCCTACTTTATCCGTGGCCCTGACACCCCCTGTTTTGCTTCTGCTGTGACCACAGTGTAGCAGAAAGGCCTTCATTAAAGGACTCCCAGTCTCCAGATGTGAACCGGACATATCCCACATTCTTCCACCCAATGCCAGAGATGACAGGATAAAACACACATGCATGTTCACATGTCATGTCTGCACAAACACGTGTTTTCTGTCCACAGACAACAAGGACACACACAGCCATGTGGAGAGATGCGAAGCTGAATTTTACCACATAGAAGCTGATGAATGCCTTGCAGACTAAACACAGAAACTAGATTTAGGAAAAATTCACATCCAGAATACATGTGGGATTCCTGTGAGATTCCACCTGCAAGTCGACCAAAATTTGGGAGAGCCCGAAGTACGAGCCAGAGGCTGTGGGCACTGGGAGGGGGGCCAATGTGTGCCAGCAGGGAGCGCCATGAAGTTCCAGTGTGCTCTGCAAGTCCGCCATCTCCCTCTTCTCTCTACATGGATGCTTCTTGACCGAATACAGTCCTCCGTCTTCAGCTTCCTACTCCTCCTGAAATCCTGGCATCCATGACACAGCGGAGGACACCCGCCTTCAAGGTCCCGTTCCCAGCCCAGCTTGTCCCGGTTTGCATTGTTGTAGCTCCAACCGGTCAGAATCCTCACTCATCCATACAGGTCCCTCATACTCCCACACTCTTCATCTTCCCAAAGAGTACGACACCCCTGGATCTTCTTTTTTCAGAAGAAATGTAATATTTGCTATTTTTGAGCTCTCCTTTAGTGTATGGTCAATGTCTTCAGCACTATTATGTTTACGAATATACAATACAACAATAAAACCATTAGAATATCACTCCATAAGCACTTTATTGCATGAGATCCATTTTACATATATGTGTGTCTATATATGCTTGTGTGTGTGTGTGTGTGTGTGTTCACCACCACGTGTGAGATGGGCATTATTATCTCCAGCCTGCAGAGGAAGAAACTAAAGCTCAGAGAGACTTGTCCTGAATTCTTACAGCTAATCAAAGTTTGTGTGTGTAGGCACCACACAGAACTGGGGGCTGCGCTCATTTTTTAGAAGTTTCAGGATTTCATTTTGAAATTCTATTTTTAGGATTTCGCAGTGCAATTTCTGTTGATATATATTAAATAGGAGGAAGCATTTATGCAAATTATAACTGACACCACATAACATTTTAAACATGACTCATCTCGAAAAACATTCCTCTTGTTTCCCACACTCTCCCATGTGGGGTCATCACCTAGTGCCAACATGGAGAGTGGACCGACCCCGCAGATGTGAGAGAGCAAAAACAACCTACTGCTTAACTCCGCATGGAGTCTTCTTATGGGGGTTCTGCCTTCCTGGCTTTTATTTATTATGAATCTTGGATTCATTCTCTGGTTTCTTCTCATGATGATCCCAGTGGGTATCAATTTTCAGAGAATCAACTGAACCCAAACCAAAGTTTACTCTGGGAATTTTCTGATGGAACTAGTAGGAGAGACTCCACTACTAATTTTATCTCATAATTATCTTAATGTTTAGAAAATCTTTGGGGACGCCTGGCTGGCTCAGTTGGTTAATCATCTGCCTCAGGCTCGGGTCATGATCCCAGGGTCCTGAGATCAAGTCCCACATCAGGCTCCTTGCTCAGTGGGGAGTCTGCTCCTCCTTCTGCCTGCTGCTCTCCTGCTTGTACTCTCTCTCTCTTTCTCTGGCAAATGAATAAATAAAATCTTTAAAAAAAGAAAAGAAAAGAAAAGAAAAATTTTGAACATACACTTCCATATCACTATCCCAAATGAACTAGTATCTATAGCCCTACTGCCATGAAGGTCCATGTGGCCCCAGTTATGGACCACACTGAGTTTAACAATACCACTCAATGGTCATCATCTCTGAGGCTGACTCGCACATAAGGTCAGTTCTTGATATTCATAAGAACTCTCACAGTGGAGACACTGTGGGGTCTCCAGATGCTGATCCTGTTCATCCTTGAGCTTTTTCCTAACCATAATGCTAAGTCCATCTCTTCAATCTTTGGCACATCACTTTCCATTTCTGGCAAGTAACCTACCAGTGTTTCTAAAACCAGCCTATATGGCCATCACTGTGTCCCCATGGGGCCTAGTTTTGGCATAAGGATCCGGTCAGTTAAGGCTGGAGTTATTCACATCTGGTTTTGGCTTCCTCTGAGGACCTGCAGAGGTCAACTTGCTTTAGAAACTGGAGACCTGTGGACATCAGGATAAAACATAATTTTCATTGTACAGTTTCTTAAAGGATTCCTTTAGACTTTCTAAATTCAGTGAACTCACAGAGCGCTGTATAAGTTTAGTTCTAGAGCTGACACATCCATTCCCAAGTAGAATGTCATTGACAACTCAGATTTCAGCATATCCATGAGGATGTGTCTGGTGCTATTCAAGTTGCTGTCACAACTCCCCTCCTTTCTACCATTATCATGAAGTCTATTAGCCATGGTAATAACGTGCTCTTGAGCTGGGTATAAAAATGTGCTCTTAACTCAGGTGACAAAGCAATGGCATCACTCTAAGCTTCAGCTGAGTGCTAACTCTCAGTGCATGATGGTAGACAAGCCTTCCAAGAGTAGCCGTACGGAAGTGATGACCTATGTGGTTCATGCTCTGGGCAGCAGGACAAAGCACAGTCCATCAGAATGGTAACAGTGTTCTCATATTCAACACTCTTGAAAAAGGGATTATATCTTCTGCTTTCATCTGTTGAAGGATATGAAGAGGTTCTGATGCATAACCTTCATGAACACATCTTAAAATCCTTTCTGCTTCTGGCCAGTTGTCTAATCACCCACGTCCTCCAGAGCTCCTCACTCACCATCTCAGCCCCAAGGTGGGGAAAACTTAAACTCACCCATCTCATCCTCAGAAATGTCTGATGCCTCCCACACTTCTCCCTCCTCCTTCAGATTCATTGGGCCTGTCCTTCTCTGCCTGTCCCCTCTCTGTATGCCATCAAAATACAGGAGATAATTTGGCAGTTGAAGGGCAAGCAGAAATCTGGCAAGCAAGATAATATTTTCCTGTGTGGGCTGGGGGAGAGCAGAAAGTCTGTGAACACCCACATGAATAATTTTATTCCATTATTTATTGATTGATGTCAGATTAACATTTTAAGTTGATTTATTTCCTCTTTTTCTCATTCTCCTACTCTGTAATATTTATTTCAAATATTTTAGATTTTATTCAGGTAAATATTAGTTTATATTATACAGCATTCTGTATTTTCTAGTAGAAAAATATTTAATGTCATAAGTTTCAAAAGCAAAATTCAAAAA
This sequence comes from Nasua narica, assembly GCA_028533885.1. Classification (NCBI taxonomy): domain Eukaryota; kingdom Metazoa; phylum Chordata; class Mammalia; order Carnivora; family Procyonidae; genus Nasua; species Nasua narica. The sequence continues at coordinate 88,986,308 of CM052815.1, read as the reverse complement.
CAGTTACTTAGATATAACCTTTAACTTCCACAATTTCATTGCCTTATAATATTTTGCATTAAGCCTGTCATTGTCTATTTTTTTAAGTAATCTCTACACCTAACATGGGGCTTAAACTCCAGATCCCAAGATCGAGAGTCGCACACTCTACCAACTGAGCCAGCCAGGCATCCCTCATTGTCTATTTTTTTGTGCATTTCTTGCTTAACCCGAAAAAAATTTTGAGGTAATATTTGTTATGAAAGTATGAGAGTGAATTATTTAAAAGCCTTTTGTGTATGAAAGTGGTTTGTGAAGCCTCTGAAATTATTGAGCTGATAATTTCTCCTCAAAAATCTGTAGTCGTGGTTTCAGTTTTCTAAACTTTAATATTGTAAAGAATATTATGCCTATGCACTTCTTCCTTATTGGTAATATGCTTCCTTAGCCTTAATGATTTTAGACATTTTTAAAATTTGAAATTCAAAAATATCAACTATGGGCTAATATTTGTTATTCTACCTCATTTGATCTAATGATCTGTCTTCACTCCAGAGAACTTGTCTCACTATTTGACTTATCCTTTTCCACTTGCCTTTTTCTTTCTTTTGGAATTTCTAAACTGTAGCTCCAGATCTCTTTTATTCCCAGAGTTTACATTTATCCAAAGTTCTGGGAGGATTTTCTGAAACCTGTCCTGAAACAGTCAACTTTCTACATCTTCGAGACTCAGAAAGTCTAAAGTCACCTTGAGACCTATTCACTGAAACTCCCTAGCCTCTGTTCCCCCTTTCCCACTACAAATTCCAACTTCATCAGGAGGAATCAGGAGGAAGAGCAGCTAGTGATGGAGGAGAGGAGGGTCATTCGCTCTCTCAGAGAGGGTAGGGGCCCACCCGCTGTAGGCCCTAACTGGAGAACAGGAAGTCTGTGCCTTGCAATGAAGAGTTTTCTAATATATTGGATTAAACATTTTAAACTATGGAATCAGGGCAACTAAGAGGACCTGCTATTAAATATTAGTTACCTAATACTAATCAGGAGAGCTATGAGCCAGTCTAAGTTTCACCCAGGGCTATAGGAAAAACTTCCTCCACTCTATAAATTTTAAGGAACTAAGGGAAACAAAATAAAATGCATTCAGCTGTGTTGTCAACAAATGGATATACAAATATATGCTCATGTTGACATATTCCTAAGAAACTCTACAAAAAAACAGCTTCTTTAGCTTTTACCTAGAGCCTTATTCCTCCATGGAGCTTAATCAAAATCTACGGGAACCCAGTGAGACAACAGATACCCTTAGCGGACTTTCCGTGCTGCACCCGAATTTCAGGCACCCACGAATTCTCCTCCTTATCTTCAGGCAAATAAATGTGATGCAGATTGATGTCTCCTGGGCCCTCCTCGCACTCAGCAAACAAACACAGTCATATTTTAATCACAGTGATGCCTCAGGATAATCTCCCTGCTACAGTAGCCAACACTGAGCCCAGCTGTTCTCACCAGGGGCGGTACCACCCCCCACAGGAAATTCTGGAAATCTAGGGGGACAAAGTTTCTCTTTTATGTTACAGTAGGTCATTCTATTGACTTCTGACATTTTATATTAGGTGGATGATATTATCTATGGATTTCATCCAGATAGTAAAGATGGCATTAAAAATACTTATGAAAATGAGAATTGGGTCTGATGATTGGTAACAGGTGGACGCACTCTGTATCATTTATCCAATCTAACTTTCTCTCTGGTTTGTGTACCCATTTTATAGATATACATAAAAATTTTTATTTTGAAAATTTTCACACATTTAAAAGTTACAAGAATACTACATTAAATACCTGTTCCTATTCCATTAGAGTCACCAGTTTTAACACTTTGCCTCGTTTACTTTATCTCTCCACATACATATTTTCCCCCTCAACTGCTTGAGAGTCTCTGGCAGACTCTGACATCTCATCCCTAAGTACTTCAACATGCATCTCCAAAGAACAAAGCATTCACGCAATTAATGCAGTGCAATGATTACACTCAGGAAATGTAACATTAATAAAGAACTAGAATCTAAGATATAGTCCCTAGTCAAACTTTACCAATTGCTCCAATCAAATTATGCCAACTGTTCCTTTGGATTTTTCTTATTTCTTTTTTCTTCTCCAGGTTTCAACCAGGAAGCACACATTTTTGTATGTCTCAAAATTTGGACTGTTTCCTTACAAGGAGATTCAAGTCAAACTTTTTTTTTTTTTTGCTAGAATATGACAGGGATGATGTTGTAAGCTTTTCAGCGTACCCCACTGGAGGAAAGGAAGCCATTTTCCTCTCATCACAGTGGAAATGCTAAGTTTGATCATTTGGTTAAGGAAACACCAACCAGATTTTTCCAGTGAAATAGTACTGGTTTGTGTATGTATATTAGGTGAATTTTAAAAATTGTAGCTCCTGGAGAAACTCTTCTGGAGAGGGAAACCAAATGCTCAGCACAAAAAGGCAAGAAATCCCACTCCTCACTACTTTTACCTTCCTGTTATGAAGATTCCAGAAGTTCAGCCCTTAAGATATTGCCAGTAAGTGACTTTAACAATATTCCATACAATTGTGCTCAATTCTCATGCACTTAAAAAGTAAAATGTTCGGGGGCACCTGGGTGGCTCAGTCGTTAAGCATCTGTCTTCGGCTCAGGTCATGATCCCAGAGTCCTGGGATGGAGCCCCGCATCTGGCTTTCTGCTAAGCAGGGAGCCTGCTTCCCCCTCTCTCTCTGTCTGCCTCTCTGCCTGCTTGTGATCTCTCTCTCTGTCAAATAAATCAATAAAATCTTCAAAAAACAAAAAAGTAAAATGTTTGTCCAAAAAGGAAGGTTTTTAAGTAGATATGGTAGATAAAGTTTAAAGAAGCACTTTCAATTATTTCATGTCTTCTTGGCTCTGACTAAATGAACTCCATTTACCAGAAACTGCATTTTTGAACACTTTGTTTTGTTTTATTTTTTCAGAAAGAAAGAGAGAGAGAGAGAGAGAGAACGTTTGAGAGAGGGTAGGGAGAGGCAGAGGGAGAGAGAGAACCTTAAGCAGGTTCCGTGCTTAGCATGGAGTTCAACACTAGGCTTGATCTCACAACACTGAGATCATGACCTGAGCCAAAATCAAGAGCCAGACACTTAAATCAACTAAGACCTTGAGCTCCCCAAATAGTTTGTATTTCTATGTGTCTAGCTCCTTTTGGGCCCAGGCACATTTCAAATCCAACTGCCAGATAAGTAAGTAGCCAGATGAGCCAAGAGTCATTACCGTCATGTAAAATCTATTCAAAGAATATGCGTTACTACAGACAGGCATTCAAAGAATAATTCATAAGATTAAATTACAGTAAACCCTTTGGAAAAAAATAGTTTTTGTCTTTTAATAGAATACCATATGCTACTGTGGGCATCAAATTCCTTGATCACTGATTTGCTGATTTGGCCCATTTGGTTCTCATCTACAGTATTTAAAGATGAATCTCAGAAGACCATAAAAGCTTGAAACACTTAAGTAAAGTCTAAAAATGAGCAGTTTACTTCCTACTTACCAGAAAAGCAAGACCCTCTGCGTATTATGAACACCTTGTGTCGTTGTACAGAAATTCTAAAAAATTCTGCCAGCTATTAATACATCTCAACAATGCCTTGTTCCTCATTCCTTTGAGATATATTTAAAAGGAGAGAGAGATAATTAATTTGTTAAGTTTAAGTAAGCACAGGAAATTTTATTAGAACTTGAAAAACTGCTATTCTGCAGTGAAAGCCCAGTTGTATATTAAGGAGGATGCATGCATAGAACAGTGTAAACTCCAACCTTGACCCAAATAAGACTTTGTGTTCAACCAAACCCTGGTCACCAAGGCTATTTGGCATTATACCAAATTATCACTGTACAGTATCAGGTCTGCCATGGAAAAGCCAGTGGGGACATTTGGAAAGAGAGGACCAATATTTGCAACCTTGTCTTTGTTACCAGGCACTTGCCTGTGCACTGGATACACATAAACTGCTCTAATTTCCACAACTTTCTGATATTTTTCTCACCCCACCTCCACTCTCATGAAACTCTAATCACCTTAAAGGTTCTATTTTCTGGGGCGCCTGGGTGGCTCAGTCATTAGGCATCTGCCTTCGGCTCAGGTCATGATCCTGGAGTCCTGGGATCAAGCCCCGTATCGGGCTCCCTGCTCAGCAGGAGAATCTGCTTCTCCCTCTCCCACTCCCCCTGCTTGTGTTCCCTCTCTCACTGTATCTCTGTCAAATAAATAAAATCTTTAAAAAAAAGTTCTATCTTCTTTGTGCTCCACTCCTGCAGCCTTGCACAGTGCCTGTCCCATAGTAAGTAGAACAATGTGCACAAGACCACACAATTATTAACACACAACCACACCACTCCAGAGTCTACGCTCTTTACAACGCTTCTAGATAGAACTTCCCATAATAGTGGAAAAACCTAAATAAACTGAAGTGGGTTGCATTTTTCCCCATCATTATTTTCATTTAAAAACCAAAAATATATATAACTATATTCAATCATTGATTGTGTAATGGATCCAGGGGCCAGTCTGACACTGAGCTGAACTATGGAGTAGTAATGTAATAAAATGTGATTGTTGTGTAAACGATGATCGACACCTTAACATTCAGAACATAGAAAGAAGATAACTAATAGAAAGGTTGGCATGTCTTACTGTTTATCATTAAAATGTTTCTT
>CM052815.1:88934387-88981093 GCA_028533885.1 Nasua narica | reverse complement strand
ATCGCATCCTAGCAACTCTCACTAAATATTATCCATGGACTCAGTAAAATCCAGTCTTCTAAAATTGTTCCATCCTGAACTACCTCTCATTCCTTTGAGATCCTTTTGACATGACATGCAAGTTCTTTAGTTATTTGAAAGTATAATTTAAAATTTTAACATGATTAAGCTTTTCATAATTTAATACCTCAAAATTTTAATCTCCTTGAAGACAAAGAGCCCATTTAACTCTTTTCCACATTTTCACTCCACCCAAGTATGTTGTTTATAGTACCCAGTAAATATTTTCTGATTTGACTCTACTCTTATTTAATAAACTGTGAGAAAAAGGAGACCACATTGCAAAGCACAAACCATAACCTTTCTTAGCACCACATTCCACAGAAAATTGGTCAAATTTGGTGGTTGTCTTTTTAAACATAGACTGACAATCTTTCTTGTTGGTGTATTTGGATTTAAATCTGCCATTTACCATACTTTTTTAGTTGAATCATGTGTTCTATGTTTGCTTTCTCCTTTTTTGGTTTTCTTTCGTGATTCCATAGCCGCATCTACGAGCTGTGCAGTGATATACCCTTCTTAAACTGTTCTTATGCTGGTTACCTTAGCAATTACACCACTGAAGTCCACTGTTAATGGGTACTATTGCCCTTTTCAACACAAAGACTCTGAACACTTAACCTCTACTTACCTCCTATACCACGTTGTATTTTCCAGAAAATAATTAACAATATTTTCATTCCGCATACTCTTCTAGTAGCTTGCCACTCCACCAGCAAAAACTGAAGTCTACTTCTCTCCACTTGCATCCAGGCAGATCTTTGGGATGGCCTCAACAAACAAAATGCTGCAGATGTCCTGGGGGTTGGCCTCTCGAATCCACAGTTAATCCCAGGGGCAAAGTGATACCAAACACTGGACTTCTCTGGATGCTCCTCTTTCCTAGACTCTACTACCTGGGGAACTCTTTCATACCTTCAAGCAGGTGGATTCACATTTTTCTGGATATTTTAGTTTTCCTGTATGAAAGCTGGCTCAGTTTTCCAAGTCTGCCACTACCATTCTCAGAAAGCGTTGGTCGGGGCGCCTGGGGGCTCAGTCAGTTAAGCCTCCAACTCTTGGTTTCAGTTCAGGTCATGATCTCAGGGTCATAAGATGGAGCCCCACATCAGGGACGCTCAGCACAAAGTCTGCGTGATATTTTCTCTCTCTGTCTCTCCCAAATAAATAAATAAATAAAATCCTAAAAAAAAAAAAAGCAAGCAAGCTTTGGTCAAATCATTAACATTGGAGCCTATCTTTATAGAGAGGGCATGTATACCCACACAGAGAAAATTCTGTTGGGTATTAACTTTCATCCTCGCCCCTATCCATATTATCTGTTTTTATTTGCACTCATACCAAATAGCATTTTAGGCTTTTTGCATGTTTCTCAGTTCTTTCTACATTAAATTTATGCATTTCAGAATGTTTGATGACAGATTACTGACGTACCTGAATATACTCTGTAGTATTACTAGCAAGACCACTATTTTTTGGTTTGGGCTTTTTTTTTTTTTTTTTGCAGATTAGAAGAAACATCAAATGTCTTAACCTGTACCTATGATGGATATTAGTTACCTGGAACTAACATCAGGCCAAAATTCTTCAAATAATATCCTGGAAATCATGGGTTTGAAGTCAACATCATTACAACTTCCTGCATGTGAAGATGCAAAGAAGCCTATTAAAACCAGATGTCAACGTGAATAAAGCAAAAAGTGAGTGAAACCCCTCAAGGTCAATTCATGCTGTAGCAAATGCTAAGAATTCACCCTTTTTAATGATAATTAGTATCCCATTGTATGTATCTCTATATATACACCACATTTTCTTTACCCATTCATCCATCCACTAATGGACACTTAGGTTGTTTCCACATCTTAGCTACGGTAAATAATGCTGCAATGAATAGAGAGGTACATACGGCTTTTTGACTCTGTGTTTTCATTTTCTTGGGTAGATGCCCAGAAGTGGAATTGCTGGATTGCATGGTAGCTCTATTTTTAAATTTTTAAGGAACCTCTATACTGTTTTTCATAGTGGCTGCACCAATTTATACTCCCACCAAGGATGCGCGAGTGTTTCCTTTTCTCCACAGCTTCATCAAGACTCTTTTTTTTTTTTTTACAGTGGCCAGTCTGACAGGTATAAGGTGATATCTCATTGCCATTTGCTTGCATTTCCCTGATTAGTGATGTTGAGCATCTTTTCATATGTCTGTTGCCCATCTGTATGTCTTCTTTAGAAAAATGTCTATTCAGCTCCTCTGCCCATTTTAATCAGGTTACTTGGTCTTTGTGTTGAGTTGTAGGAGTTCTTTTCATCTTTTGTATAATAATCCCTTATCAGATACATAATTTGCAAATACCTCCTCCCATTCAACCGGCTGCCTTTTCATTTTGTTAATGGTTCCCTCAATATGCAGAAACTTTGGTTTGACGTTGTACTATTTGTTTATTTTCATGTTTGTTTCCCTTGCCTTTAGAGTCAGATCCAAAAAAAATTTTTTTGCTAAAACCAATGTCAAGGAGCTTCCTGCCTATGTTTTCTTCTAGGAGTTTTATGGTTTCAGGTCTTACATTCAAGTCTTTAACCCATTTTGAGTTGATTTCTGTATATGTTCTAAGATAGTGGTCCGTTTCATTCTTTTCATATAAATGTCTAGTTTTCCCAGAATCACTTATTAAAGAGACTGTCCTTTCCCTCTTACATATTCTTGCCTCCTATCTCATAAATTAATTCACCATATATGCACAGGTTTATTTCTGGGCTTACCATTCTGTACTATGCACATTTGTCTGTTTATATACTAATACAAAATTGTTTTGATCACTATAGCTTTGTAGGATAGCTTTGGAATCAGGGAGCATGATACCTCAAGCTTTTTCCTCATCAAGATGGTTTTGGCTAGGGGTGCCTGGGTGGCTCAGTGGGTTAAAGCCTCTGCCTTCAGCTCAGGTCATGATTGTCAGGGTCGAGCCCCGCATTGGGCTCTCCCCCCGCCACCTGCCTCTCTGCCTACTTGTGATCTCTCTCTCTGGGTCAAATAAATAAATAAAATCTTAAAAAAAGAGAGATGGTTTTGGCTATTTGGGGTCTTTTGTGGTTCTATACAAATTTTAAAATTATTTGTTCTAGTTCTATAAAAAATGCCACTGGAATTTTTCCAGGAATTAGGTTGAATCTGTAGATTGCTTTGGATTATATGAACATTTTGACAGTATTCATTCTTGTAATTCATGAGCATGGAAGATCTTTTATTTGTGTCTTCAACTTCTTTCATCAATGTTTTATAGTTTTCCATGTACAGATCTTTTACCTTCTCAAAGTTATTCCTAAGTATTTTACTGTTTTGAATGCAATTGTAAATGGGGTTGTTCTATTGATTTCCTTCTGATAATTTGTTACTACTGTATAGAAACAACAGATTTCTGTATGTTAATGTTGCATCAAACAGAGAAAGTCAACTATCATATGGTTTCACTTATTTGTGGAACATAAGGAAAAGCACGGAGGGCATTAGGAGAAGGAAGGGGAAAATGAAGGGGGAGAAAACTGAGTGGGAGACGAAGAGACTCTGGACTCTGGGAAACAAACTGAGGGTTTTAGAAGGGAGGTGGGGGTGGGAGGATGGGTGAGCCTGGTGATGAGTATTAAGGAGGGCACGGACTGCATGGAGCACTGGGTGTTACACACAATGAATCATGGAACACTGAATCAAAAACTATGATATACTGTATGGTGACTAATATAACACAATAAAAAAAATAATGTTGTATCTTGCAACTTTACTGACTTCATTTATTAGTTCTAACAATTTTTGGTGAAGTCTCTAAGGATTTTTATATATGGGATCATGTCATCTGCAAATAGGGACAGTTTTCTTCTCTCTTAAATTTGTATGCCTTTTTTTTTTTGCCTAATTGCTGTGGTGAGGACTTCCAATACTATGTTGAATAAAAGTGGGAACAGTGGGCATCCTTGTCTTATTCTTGATATTAGGAAAAGCTTTTAGCTGTGGTCTTAGAATATATGGTCTTTCTTATGTTGAAGTATGTTTCCCATTTACCCAGTTTGCTGAGAGTTTTTTAAATCATAAATATAGAATTTTGTCAAATGCTTCTTCTGCATCTATTGAGATGATTATATGATTTTTATCTTTCACTATGCTGATAAGGTGTTTCACATTGATTGATTGGATATTGAACCATCCTGGATCCCTGCAATAAATCCTATATGATCATGGAGTAATACTTTTAATATATTTTAAAATATCATTGAATTCAGTTGCTAATATTTTGTTAAGGATTTTTGCTTCTATCTTCATCAGAGATACTGACCTATAATTAATTCTTTTCTTTTTCTTTCTCTCTCTCTCCCCCCCTTCTGCTTTGCTTTGCTTTTTTTCTGCAGTCTTTTTTTTTTTTTTAAAGATTTTATTTATTCATTTAACAGAGAGAGAACACAAGCAGGCAGGCAGAGGCAGAGAGAGGAGCAGGCTCCCTGCGGAGCAAGGAGCCCGACGCGGGACTCGATCCCAAGACGCTGGGATCATGACCTGAGCCAAAGGCAGTTGCTTAACCAACTGAGCCACCCAGGCGTTCCTTTTCTGCAGTCTTTATCTGGTTTTGCTAATAGGGTAACACCGGTCTGATAAAGTGAGTTTGGATGCATTTCCTCCTCTTCAGTTTTTGGGAATAATTTGGGAAGAATAGGCATTAAATCTTCATTGACCAGTGAAGCCATCCATTATCGATGTTTGTTGGGAGGTTTTAAAATAATGATTCAATCTCCCTACTAGTAATTCATCTACTCAGATTTTCTATTTCATCATATTTCAGTCTTGAAAGACTGTACATTTCTAGGAATTTATCCATTTCTTCTAGGCTGTCTGATTTTGTTGGCATATAATTGTTTATAACAGTCTCTTACAATCCTTTGTATTTCTGTGGTTATCAGTTACTAACTTCTCTTTATTTCGGATTTTATTTGAGCCCTCTTTTTTTCTTGGTGAGTCTAGCTAAAGGTTTGTCAATTTGGTTATCTTTTCGAAGAACCAGCTCTTAATTTCACTGTTCTTTTCTATTGTCTTTTAGTCTCTATTTCATGTATATCCACTCTGATCTTTATTAGTTCCTTCCTTCCTTCCACCACCTTTTGGATTTGTTTGTCGTCATTTTTCTAGGTCCTTAGGTCTAAAGTTAAATTGAGATTTCTCTTCTCCCTTGAGATAGGACTTTATTGCTATAAACTTCCCTTTGAGGACCACTTTTATTATCTCCCACTGATTTTTCATATTACTTTTTTCATTTGTGTCTCTGTATTTTTTTATTTCTCCTTTGATTTTGTCCAGGACTTAGTAGTTTTCAGTAAATAATTTAATCTCCTTTTATTTGTAGTTTTTCCAGTTTTCTTCTTGTAACTGATTTCTAGTTTCATACCACTGTGGTCAGAAAAGATGCTTGATATAATCTGAGTCTTCTTGAATTTATTGAGAATTTATTGTGACTTGTTTTGTGGCCTAACGAATTGTGGGATCAATTCTGGAGAATGTTCTGTGTGCACTTGAGAAGAATGTGTATTCTGCTGTTTTGGGATATAGTGTTCTGTATGTATCTAGTAAGTCCATCTGGTCTACTCTGCTAAGGCCAGTGTTTCCTTGTTAATTTTCTGTCTGGATGATATATCTATTAATGTAGATAGGGTGTCAAAACTCCCTACTATTATTATATTGCTGTCAATTTCCCCCTTCAAGTTTTTAACATTTGTTTTATATATTTTGATGCTCCTCTGTTGGGTGCATATATATTTATAAATGTTGTATCTTCTTGCTGGACTGACCCCTTTATTATTATTTAGTTCCTCCTTGTCTTTGGTTACAGTCTTTGTTTTAAAATCTGTTTTGTCTGATATGATTAAAGCTATCCGGCTTTCTTTCCATTTCCAATTGCATGGAGTATCTTTTTCCATCCCTTCACTTTCAGTATGTGTGTGTCCTTACTTCTGAAGTGAGTCTCTTCTAGGCAGTATAAAGATCTTCTTTTCTTTTTCTTTTCTTATTCATTCAGCCACTCCATACCTATCGATTGGAGAATTTAGTCTATTTACATTTAAACTAATTATTTCTAGGTACATACTTATTGACATCTTGTTCATTTTTTTTTTCCGGGCTGTTTGTGTAGTTTCCCTCTATTCCTGTCTTCTCTTTCTCCATTCTTTTTTGGTTTGATGACTTTCTTTAGCATTATGCATAGGTTCTTTACTCATTTTCTTTTGTGTATTTCCTGTAAGTTTTTGTTTGGTGGTTACGATAAGATTCACATATATTATCCTACATATAAAATAGTCTATTCTAAGTTGATAGCAACCAAATTTGAACACATCCCCAAACTACATTTTTACTTCCTCCATTTTACTTTTTTTGATGTCCATTTTTACATTGTTTTTATTTCATGTATCCCTTAATTACTGTAGTTTTAGTTAATTTTACTGCTTTTGTCATTTCACCTTCTTGGTAGCTTTATAAGTGATTAATCCACTATCTTTACTATATACTTTTTACAGTGAGATTTTTTTTTTTTTGAAGATTTTATTTATTTGAGAGAGAGAAAGAGAGAGAGAGACTGAGCATGAGCAGGGGAGAGGGGCAGAGGGAGAGCGACAAGCAGACTTCCCGCTGAGCAGGGAGTCTGACATGGGGCTCAATCCCAGCACCCCAGGAACATAACCTGAGCTAAAGGCAGATGCTTAACTGGCTGAGCCACCCTGGAGCCCCAAGATTTTTACTTCTGCATGTTTTGTTAATTAGTGCCATTTCTTTTCAAAGCTTAAAAAAGTCCCTTTTATGTTTCTTACAAAGCTGGTTTAGTAGTGATAAACTCCTTCAGCTTTTGCTTGTCTAGAAAATTCTTTATCTCTCCTTCAAATCTGAATGATAATCTTGGTACGTCCAGAATTCTTAGTTGGAAGTTTTTTCCTTTTAGCACTTTGAAGATGTCATGCCACTCCCCCTCATCTGCCATTTCTGAGAAATCTGCTGATACCTTTATGGGCGTCCCTTGTGTGTAACAATCTACTTTACTCTTGCTGTTTTTAAGATTTTCTCTTTAAATATGACCTTTTAATTACAGTGGTCTTGGTGTAGCTGTCTTTGGTTTCTTACTTGGAACTCTTGGCTTCCTGAACCTGAATGCTTCCTTCTCTAGTTTAGGGAAATTTTCAGCCATCAATTCTTCAAGTAAGTTTTCTGTCTCTTTCTCTCTCCTGTCTCCTTCTGCAAACCCTACATGAAAATGTAATTCTGCTTGATGCTGTCCCAAAGATCACTCAAGTTAACTTCATTAATTACTTTTCTGGGGAACTCTGTTGGGACCCTTCTAGTTCTTGAGAGCTTTTTCTTTATCTTCACTCAATAAACTATTGCTTTACTAAAATAAAATAAAGCAAAATAAAATAATTTTTTCTTTCAGCTACTGTGTGGGAGTCCATTGCTGTACCTCCACTCCACTGGTCCATCCTCCTGTTTCACCCAGTCTGCTGCAGAATGCCTCTAGTGTACTTTCCAGTTCAGTTATTGTATTCTTCTGCTCTGTGGCCTCTGTTCAGTACTTTATTATGTTTTTAATCTCTCCACTGAAGCTCTCACTATGTTCATCCTTTTTCTCCTGAGGTTGGTGAGCATCTTTATGACCATTACTTTGAATTCTTTATCAGGTGGGTTATTTATCTCTGTATCACTGTGATCTTTTTATGATGTTTTGTCTCGTCCTTACATTTGAAACCTATTTGTTTCCCCCGTTTTGCTTGACTCTCTTGTGTTTCTGTGCATTCACTAAGACAGCTACCTCTCTGAGCCTGAATGCTCATCTTGTGAAGGTGATAATCCTTCTCATTCGACCTTCTCCTAGTTCTTGGTTGTCTCTCAAGCCTCTGCAGTGGTCTAAACTGCTTGATTTATTCTTGATATGCCCCCATTGTTGAGGGTGTGTTAAGACTTGTCATCAGTGATCCAAGGGGAAAAATCTCATTTACCATCTAGTTTCAGGCTGACTGGAAGCTGGATCCTCAGGTACCAGCTTTTAAAGTCTGAATAAAGCTGGTACCTGAGGGTCCGGCTTCCAGTCAGCCTGAAACTGTGTGTGTGTGTGTGTGTGTGTGTGTGTCTGTGTGTGTGTGTGTGTGTGTCCATGTGTGTCTGTGTGTGTCTGCGTATCCTAGTCCCTCTGGCCTCTAAACCAGAGATCTGAAGGTGTCCCCTGAGTGACAGTTGCAAAAACTGGGCTTCAGATGAGTGTATAACCTTTCTGGGAAGTCTTATTGACCTAGAGTGAGGCCAAAGGGGTACATAAGGATTGTGTCTCCCTACTTCTGTTTCCTGGGAGCACCTCCTTAGGCTCCAGATGTGTGGGGAACCTGGAGCCTGTCCCTCAGGCTGAAGCTCCAGGCAAGTAAATGGGCATTTTTCATAGGAAGACTGAGGTTGTTTCAGTCTGCTGTCTGTGCGGTGCCTGGCCTGCTGGCCAGCGGGTGGTAACCGGCCAAGAACTGGGAGGCAGCTGGACAGTGAAGGTGGCACACTTGCTGGTCTCGGGAAGGTAGTGTGGATATATCTTGACTGCGAACGCCTGTGGGTTTCAGAAACATAGTGGGCAAGTGCCTTGTCAGTGTGTGCGCACAGCTAAGAACGCTGTGGCCGTTCATGCTCAGCAGCTGCGGCCAGAGGTTAGCGGAGTGTCCTAACTGCCCACGCCTCCAGCCTTTCACCAGGAAGTGTCGGCGCTCCATGACCACCTGTGTTTGCCTACTCCTGCCACGGAATCGGAGAACACTGCAATCACCGGCACTCTCTGGCCAGAGCAAGGACTTCTCACCCCAATCCATCCCAGCAAAGTGGTGGGAGGATGCTGTGTCCAAGCTCGCCCACCTGTGCTAGCAAGCTATGCGGACTGTGCAACAAAGGCATCCACGTGCATCTCTGTTTCTGAAGAGAATCTCAATTGTCCCCTGCCCCGTCAGCCAATGCTCTCAGACCAGCAAATGGATGTCTCTCATATATAGTCTAGGAAATTTTTAACTGCTGTTTGTTCGCTAGATCTGAGGGCAAACTGGACTGCAGGGAAACACTCCCAGAGGGGAATCTCAGTTTCTTCTAGAACTTTAGGAGCCCCAGACATCAGCCCTGTTGGTTTTCCAAGCCAGACTTTCAAAGGGGCTCCTCTTTCCAGCGCAGGTCCCAGAAGTCAGGGTGACAGATGTGGAACACCAATCATTTACTCCTTCAGGAGAAGCACATGTCTGTGGAGATACCTATTTTACATCAAAGAGCTGGGATAGGGTTTTGGTTTTGGTTTTGGTTTTTTTTGCAAGACTCTGCCTCTGTCTGCTTCAATGAGGTCCTTTTATCCCTTGTTGTGGAAAAGCAGTTCACCTAGTTTTGAGATCTTTTCCAGAGAGAAATAATCCATATGGAGCTGTGATTTTCATAAGTCCATGGGGGGAAGAGAGTTCAGGATTTTCCTACGCTATCACCTGTGACCCCTTCCACATTAACAGCCATTAGGATCCTTGAATATTTAAAGGGGTAGTAAAATCCCCCATGAGATTATCTGGGCCTTGTTTTTTTTTGTTCTGTTCATTCTCTTGATTGTCTTCTTCAAAGTTTGTGACTGTATTTGTGTTGAAGTTCAGCCTATCTTCTATCCATCACATTCTCTTCAGCCTTTAAAATCCTTTTTTTTTTAATTAAAAAACTTTTCTTTACATCTTATTTTTCTATTAAGTTGTGATCAGTTTGTTCTTCCCTGAGTTTGCCTTCTATTTCTTTGTGGGTGTTAGCAGCTCTCACTGAAATCTTTCTTTCTACAGTATGGAGGTCCCTCAAAAAGTTGAAAATAGAGCTACCCTACAACCCAGCAATTGTACTACTAGGGCTTTACCTCAAAGACACAAATGTAGTGATCCAAAGGGGCACCTGAACCCCAATGTTTATAGCAGCAATGTCCACAATAGCCAAACTATGGAAAGGACCTAGATGTCCATCTATATATGAGTTGATAAAGAAAATGTGGTATGTGTGTGCGTACTCACACACACAAACAGTGGAACACCACTCAGCCATCAAAAAAATTGATATCTTGCCATTTGCAGTGATGTGGATGGAACTACAGGGTATTATGCTAAACTAAATAAGTCTATCAGAAAGATAATTATCATATGATTTCATTGATATGTAGGAATTTAAGAAACAAAATAGGATCACAGGGGAAGAGAGGAAAAATTAAACAAGACGAAATCAGAGAGGGAGACAAACCATAAAAGGCTCTTAATCACAGGAAACAAACTGAGGGTTGCTGGAGAGGGAGGGGTGGAGGATGGAGTAACTGGGTGATGGACATTAAGGAGGGCACGAGATGTGATGAGCACTGGGCATTATATGAGACTGATGAATCACTGACCTCTACCTCTGAAACCAATAGTTCATTATATGTTAATTGATTTTAAATTTTAAAAAAAAGGAAGGTGGAAAATAATAAAAATCTTCCATTCTTCAGTCACTTCATTTCTGATATTTTTACAGTCCTAATATATGCTGTTGTTTCTTCACACATTCTACCATTTTCTTAAATTTTTAAGCTCAGTTTGAACTACTGAGTTACAGTTGTCATTGGTCTGGGGGAAGCTATGTCTGCGAGCTCTCACTGGCTATAGGGACAGGCCAGAGGAGCTTATCGTATTTTATTGTCTTAACTTCACAGCCATCAGATGCCATTACACGCATCCACGACTGGGATTCTGGTCCCAGTTTCTGCTGCTCTTTTCAGATGAAACCGTCATGCTCTGCAGGAAGCACTTTTTGGCAATTTGGGGCTTCTTTTATGCCTGGGGATGTTACAAGCCCACTTGGTTCCCCTCCACGTCCTTCCGTCCAGATGCCATTATCACGCAGGTACCACTAATGACAGCAGTTTGTCCCTACAAGCTGATTATAATTGGGGGCTAGGGGAATACTCTGTTTTGAAGATGGTTTCTGTAGGTCTTTGATTTTGCATTCGAGTTGCTTTGCTTCTATTTATAGCATTCCGCAAGGTTCAAAAACTGTATCATTGTCACTGCCATCATTCCCAAGCTATTTGTGAACTGTCACTCATCTAACAAGAGTCCTGAGAAAAATGTGAGGGTAAAAAAACAGATAAAATTAATTGGTTGACTTCGGAAAAGTATAATGCTTACATGTAGCTTATTGACCGTGTATAATATCTAGGAAGGAATCTAAAGCTTCTTTTGGAAGAGCAAATGCTTTTATCATAAATAGGAAAGTACTCTAGGAATTATCTGTTTAACTGAATTCAATCACTGGGATGTCATCTTGGTAATGACTACTTTCTTAGTCCTTCTTTTGTATTATCTTTTTAATTTCCAGGAAAAATGACATAATTCATGAGACCGCAATAAAAACACAAACAGAGATTCTGATATGTTCTGCCCTAAAAGTGAAACAAAAATTAGCAAAGGATCATCAGGAATTCAAAAGGGTTTCACACAACAAAAACAAAAACTTCAGATGCTAATGTTTGAAGAATGAGTAAAGTTCTTTTTTCACTCTCTCTCAACTGAAACACATTCCACCAACATCCTATGGAATCCAGAGCGGCAGCCGCGTGATTTAAGTGCTGTCCGGCCAACAATGAGGTGATGTTACTCTAATTTTTCATTTCTCCCTTTTACATTATTGTTGAAAGGTTTTTCAAAGGACACCTAATAGTTCCATTTCACACCCACTGAAATGACTTTTCACATACTACTTAGTGTTGCCTTTTAAACCTAACACTACATTAACACGTAAAAAATTGTTTTCACAGCTGTCATTTTAATAACAGTATTTCTTTTACTGGGTTCCTTTAAGGAGCACTAAGTAGCTATCACAACAGGCAACCCACTGGCCAAATCAGAATTAATTATTAAAACAACACCCAACAAATGAATGAGCCAGTATCATATATGATCTCTACCTATGTTATAAGTAGTAACTTTAATCGTGTTCGAAGCAGAGAATATAAATAAATTCAGAACCAGAGTCTACCTTCACACTATAAGCACTATCCAAAGGACCAAGGATAACAAGGACCCTGGGGATTAAAGACACAAGGCTTGGATGCCTGGGTGGCTCAGTAGGTTAAGTGTCTGCCTTTGGCCAAGATCATGAACTCAGGGTCCTGGGAGGGTCCCCGAGTCAGACTCTGCACTCATCAGGGAGTCTGCTTGAGGACTCTCTCTTCCTCCGCCCCCTCCACCATTGCATGCATGCTTTAATAAATATTTAAAAATACATTTTAAAAATGTATGACTCTATCCTTTTAGATAGCGTTTATTCATTGCTTATAAAGTCCAAAATAGGTGTTACTAATGGGTTGGCAACAGTCCTACAAGAGGAGCCTCAGGGGCCTAGGGTTGCCCCCATTAACACTGGAAGCCACAATTCACAATAAATTAATTATACTTCTGAAAATCTATGTACAGACAAGGCCGTAACCATCATTATGAAGCACAGACCTCCAGGTATGAGCAAGAGGAAAAGAAACATCCTGGCCGCTCCGTATACACACTACGGGAGAACATAAGTAAAAGAATGAAAGTATGAATGAATTGGAACAAGGCACGCAAACTACAAAGAGCGTCATTAGAAGAAAGTTCACACAAAAGAAGGAACTTTCTATAGACTGCTTCTTGAGAAACTTGATAAAAATCTCAATGTCTAAAACTCAAATCATCTTAGAAACAGAATTAAGGAGACCACTCACAGCTATAAAAACATAAGCAAGCAGGGGGACAAAAAGAACAAACACTATGGAATCAATCAATAAATTAGAAACAGCAGGAAACAGATGAGGCAAGCCCGAAGAAAAATCAGACTGACTTTATGCCCATTGACTCAGGTGACACCAAACGTGAATTTGGATCAACTCAAAGGAATGCAGAGTACTAAGAACAGCAAATACTGGAATAAATATGAAACCAAGTTGTTCTCATTAAATATACTTTAAAATAGAACTAGGTGTTTAAAGCAAAAGTAGTAACAATGTATACTGTGGATGATGACAGATGCATTAGTAAAATGTAAGACAACAAAGAATAAGATGGGAGACATTAAAGAATTAAGTTCTAAGGTTCTTATAGTGCGACCTGGCATATTTTTGGTGGATAGACTCTTAGGGTGGCCTCTGTTATGTTCTGATCCTGGTGTTCACATCTTCATGTGACCCCAGCCCTTGGGTGTGGGAGGACCTGTGACTCCATGGCAACGGGTATCTATAATTTTGTGTGATGACGTCATTGTGTTGTCTAAGACATCAGGGGCCAGCATGCCATCATCTCCCTCTTCCATGTTGGTTGTGAGGAAAGCAAGGGGCCATGATGGGGGGACCGACCCCCCCCCCATGGTAAGGGACGGCCGATGCCCTATAGGAACATGGGGCAGCCAGTAAAAAGCAGACACTCTAAGCCTTGTTGCGAGGAAATGAATAAGGCAAACAACCACATGGATGGGGAAACAGATCTTTCCCCAGTTCAGGCTCCACAAGAGTCAAGCTGTACCTCAACTCCTAACCCACAGAAGCTGTGAAATAACGTGTATTGCTTTAAGCAGCTAGGCTTGTGGTATCTGCTACAAAGCAATAAAAAATGAGTATTACTGATATAATGTTTTGGCTTATCTCTATTATCTTGCTATTCGTTTTCTATTTGTCCCACCTGTACTTTGTTTCCTTTTCCTGCCTTCATTTAGATCGAATATTATTGTATGTTTCATTTTATCTTCTTGGCTGGCTTACTGCTACAAATCTCTATCTGCTCATTTTTTTTATCTTAGCGTCTGCTTCACAGTTCAGAACTGTACATCTTTATCGCGGCGCACGTTCAAGTCCTACTGTAAAACTTCAAGTCTGTACGGCAAGCTTACAAAAGTCTACCTCCATTTCTCCCCATCCCACCTTTGTGCTATTCTTTTACTTGGTCTTCACATGTTATAAACCGCACACGTTTTCTTTACACAATAAAGTATCTTTCATTTGAGCTTCGTTCTGGATGCAGGAACAGCTTGATCCTTCTGCCTCTTGCATTCAAGATTGGTCTGTCAAAGCTGGGTGAGGACTATAGCTCGAGATAATTATTCTCCATTCCACACTACCACTCCAGGTGCTCTTGTGTCCTGTGCATCCTAGAAACCCACTGACTTCAAATCCTCTTGGGTGCATGCATCTTTGCCTGGCCTCAGGCAGCCTCCGCACGTGCACGTGATCCCTTCTCATACCCTGCCCCGCTGTCTTGGTCCTCCCCAGACTCACAGCTCTACTTCCTCAGGGCTCTGCCTGCATTGTTCTGTAAGCTCTGCCTGGATTCCCACACTTTGCACCGTAAGATGAGTGCTCTCTCTCTCTCGGAGCAACAGCACAGGGCCATCGAGGGGCTCGTCTCACTTGTTTCCCATCACTTTGGGAGCATTATACTTTCATGCCTGATAACCAGGTCTTAAAACCATTGTTCCGGGTATATCGTCTATTTTCTGGTCATTTCAGGCAGGAAGAGAATGTGGTTACTCTGTCCTGGCTGCAAGCATCAGTCTTCAGCTCTTCAGGAAAGAGAAAGGCTGACTCACTGTTGAACCACGAGTACACAGGGCAGAGCAAAAGGCCCCGTGGAACACCCCCCAAGAAGCAGGACCACGGCCCTCATCAAGCAACCGGCAACACACTGTGTGACCTAATTTTAGAACTAGTTAACAGTGACTGCAAATTTTCCATCATGCCTACCAGTTATTGTCTGCTTTTCTTACTATTGCGTTTGGGGTGTGTGTGTGTGTGTGTGTGTGTGTGTGTGTGTGTGTGTGGAACGCAGATCATTTGTTTCTTAAATTCACGTCTCTTTGGAATGAAGCCCTAAGGAGCCTCATCTCTGTCGGAGCGTTGACTAGATGGGATCCTGAATCTCGAGCCTAAGCCTTGTGCCCTACTGGGATGAGACTTTCTTGGGAGGATCTGAATATATTTTTAATGTGAGAGAAGAATATGTTTGTGGCCAGAGGATAGACAAATGGTGGATCAAATGTGGCCACACTATTCCCATCAAGAGTAGGAGTTAG
Source organism: Nasua narica (assembly GCA_028533885.1). Classification (NCBI taxonomy): domain Eukaryota; kingdom Metazoa; phylum Chordata; class Mammalia; order Carnivora; family Procyonidae; genus Nasua; species Nasua narica. The sequence goes on along the minus strand of CM052815.1, from coordinate 88,965,918 downwards.
GAGCCCTCTCCTGGAAGCCAGATGGGCTCTGTGACAGCCGTGACAAGCAAAATACAGCCAAACGAAGCTGTGCTGATTTCCGGTCCCAGGCCCTAGGACAGTGGCACCTTCTACCTTCTCTGCCTTGGAATCATCCTTTGGGACAGACATCAGAAGCCAAAGAGGAAGCCCAACGACACTAAAATTGCCGTATGAGAAGAGGGCGTCAGCAGCCCGTCCCGAGCTCTTCCAATGACTCCAGTCCAGGCTCCAGACTTGGGAGCAAAGGACCACGTCGACTTCTCGAGCTCCAGCACACAGTGTAGGAACAACAGGGGCCCTACACGTACGGTCTCCAGTCATCTCCGCATGTCTGAGCCACTCCAGCGGAGGCCCCAGTCACCATGAAGCAGAGGCGAACCATCCCGCTAAGCCCTAACCAAGTTCCTCACCTATAAAACCACCAGATACAATAAAATAGTTGTTATAAGTAACTGGAACAGGAGGAAAATCGAGAGTTCCGTTTGCATACCCTTCTTACAGGTAACATACCATAAAGAGGTCAACTTGATATTTAGATGTAGGATTCCAGGGCTCACTGAAGAGGTCCAAAATGAAGATGTACATTTGGGAGCCATCTTACTTGTCCTGTTCCACTTTTCCTTTCTTCATAGCGCTTACCACCTCTGACATTTTCTGGATAATTTATTTAGTATGTCTAATGTTTACTATCTATCTTCCCTGACACAATGTAAACTCCTCAAAGAAGAAATTTTTGTTTTATTCATTAATGTATTCCCTGCACCCAGGACAGTAACTGGCAAACAGAAAACAAATATTTGTTGGATAAATGAACCAACCTAAAAATGGTGTTTAAGACCATTTTAATGATGGCATTACCTTGAAAGAGAGAGTGTGTGTGTGTGTGTGTGTGTACAGAGAAAAGAATTGAGGATTGGGCATTTCCACACTTACTAGCTGAGAAAATGAAGAGGAACCAGTGAAGGAGACCGGGAGGAGGCCGCCAGTCAGGAAGCAGGAGAAATGAGAAATGAGCAGTGCTCTGGAAGCAAGGAGGCGTCTCAAGTACGTCAGTGATGCTGACAGAGCCAGGGGAACACTGAGCAGTCGTCACACGATCTGCCACTGGGGAATGTTCACGGAGGATGTCTTAGAACAGGGAGGAGGAAGTCTAACTGAGAACAGGAGGAGAATGGAAGGAGACATACATATTATAGAAATGAGTTCTGCTGTTGAGTGGAGAAGAAACACGGCTGAGGGGAATAGGATGCCAGAGTTTGTTGTTATAAAATGTTTTTGTGTGCTAAAAGGAATAATCCTCCAGAGACAGAAAAGCCTAATAACACAGGGAGAGTAGGGCCAACTGAGTAGGTGCATAGGGATGAAATCCAGAACATAAATGAGTGGATTAGACCTAGATAAGAACAACAAAATAAATTATCTCGCCGGAGGAAAAGTACAGTACACAGGCACAGATGCAGGTATGCTGAGAGCTGTGGCAGGAAATCTCTTCGATGTGATTCTATTTTCTCAGTAAAATAGGAAGCAAAGTCCCCCGCTCAGACAGACGGGAGGTGTGAAATAGTCCCTCAGTGATATCCTCCGCTACATTTGGCACACACCCTGAGTTAGAACTTCTCGTGCTTTGGGGTAAATACCTGGTAGTGCAACTGTTGACTCATAGGGTAGTTCTATTTTCAACTTTTTTTTTTTAAAGATTTTATTTATTTATTTATTTGACAGAGACAATGAGAGAGGGAACATAAACAGGGGGAATGGGACAGGGAGAAGCAGGCTTCCTACTGAGAAGGGAACCCAATGTAGGGCTCGATCCCAGGACCCAGGGACCATGACCTGAGCCAAAGGCAGACGCTTAAAGACTGAGCCTCCCAGGTGCCCCTATGTTCATCTTCCTGAGGAACCTCCATACTGTTCTCCAGAGTGGCTGCACTAGCTTGCATTCCCACCAACAGTGTAGGAGGGTTCCCCTTTCTCTGCATCCTCGCCAACATCTGTCATTTCCTGACTTGCTAATTTTAGGCATTCTGACTGGTGTGAGGTGGTATCTCACTGTGGTTTTGATTTGTATTTCCCTGATGCCAAGTGATATGAAGCATTTTTTCATGTGTCTGTTGTGTCTGTTGGCCATTTGGATGTCTTCTTTGGAGAAGTGTCTGTTCATGTCTTCTGCCCATTTCTTGGCTAGATTATTTGTTCTGTGGGTGTTGAGTCTGATAAGTTCTTTACAGATTTTGGATACTAGCCCTTTATCTGATATGTCATTTGCAAATATTTCCTCCCATTCTGTCAGTTGTCTTTTGGTTTTGTCAACTGTTTCCTTTGCTGTCAGAAGCTTTTTATCCTGATGAAGTCCCAGAAGTTCATTTTCACTTTTGTCTCCCTTGCCTTTGGAGATGTGTTTTGAAAGAAGTTGCTGTGGCCAATGTTGAAGAAGTTGCTGTCTCTGTTCTCTAGGATTTTGATGGATTCCTGTCTCACATTGAGGTCTTTCATCCATTTTGAGTCTATTTTTGTGTGTGGTGTAAGGAAATGATTGTTTCATTCTTCTGCATGTGGCTGTTCAATTTTCCCAGCACCATTTATTGAAGAGACTGCCTTTCTTCCATTGGATATTCTTTCCTGCTTTGTCGAAGATTATTTGACCATACAAACATAGTGATCCGAAGATGCATGTGCAGCCCAACATTTACAGCAGCAATGTCCACATTAGCCAAACTATGGAAAGAGCCCAGATGTCCGTGGACAGATGGATGGATGAAGATGTGATATACACACAACACACACACACTCACATGCACGTGCGCATGCACACGTGCACAGGAATATTACGCAGCCATCAAAAATGAAATCTTCCCACTTGCAATGATGTAGATGGAACTGGAGGGTATTATGCTAAGGGAAATAAGTCAGTCAGAGAAAGACAATTTTCATATGATCTCATTGATAAGTGGAATTTGAGAACTGAGGGTTTTAGAAGGGAGGGGGGTGGAGAGATAGGTGAGCCTGGGTGATGAGTATTAAGGAGGGCACGGATTGCATGGAGCACTGGGTGTTTTACATAAACAATGAATCATGGAACACTACGTCAAAATCTAATGATGGTGACTAACATAATTAAAAAAATTTTTTTTAAATAAAGTTTGTTTCTTTTAAATTAAAAAAAAAAAGAAACAAGAGGATCATAAGGGAAAAAAGGAAAAAATGAAACAAGACAAAACCAGAGAGGGAGACAAACCATAAGAGACTCTTAATCCTAGGTAACAAACTAAGGGTTGCTGAAGGGGAGGGGAGTGGGTGGAGTGAGGTGGCTGGGTGATGGACCTTGGGGAGGGTATGTGCTTTGATGAGTGCTGTGAATCGTGTAAGACTGATGAATCCCAGACCTGTACCCCTGAAACAAATAATACACTATATGTTAATTAAATTTAAATTAAAAAGGGGGAAAAAAGAACTTCTCTTGCACTATAATTATTTATGTACATGTCTCCTTCTCCACTAGACTATAACATAATTTAAAGTAGGGGAAGTAGTTTTTATTTCTGCACTAATAACACAAAAGGCCCTGCAAACAACTGCTAACTCACGGATTAAACACATAAACATTATACATTCCTCTAAGGCTCTGCAGTAAAGCTCAAAAGGTCTGAAAACAGCAGTAAATATAACACTAGCAAGTATCTATCTGATAATTATAATTAAATTCAACTCGCAAATACCGAGAATGGAAACCACTAAACTTAAACTTAATATGTGAAATTTTAAAACCACCGCTGGGACATAAGATTTTTTGACATACCAAGGAAATAGCCAGATGCCGATGTTAAAAAGATCTACAGAGAGAGTTAGTGGTTACTCCGGAATACGCACCACACTGATTCTAGGTCATCAGCATTTTGTGACCAGATGTCAAGGGTCAGCTCCAAACTCAGTATCTTTAAAAACCAGTTGCAACAGAAGTATCTTCCATATTAAAAAAACAGGCGCACTCTTACAAGCATGGTCATATTTTATAAGTATATGGCTTCCTCCTGACGCCAACCGTGAGAACAAAGGAAAAATGAAGACGCTCAGATCAAGATCAAGCAACAGACGGTACTCTGGACATTTAGAATGCTCTCGTTACTTACGATTTTGTAATAATACATCCCCAAAGCAACGGCTTGGCTCAAATTTTCAACGTTCAAAACTCAAACAACTGTAAATTGTGTTATTTGGAACAATTACCTTTTAAAATTCCCCAAATTCAAAGACACTATTTAAAAATCCAGAAATAAAAACAAATCATGAACACGTTATGCTTCATTGAATTCTTTATTATTCTCGGGACATTCCTTTTCCTTTAATAAAAAAGAAGAGCCATGAGTGACTACTGGTAGAAAATCAAGAGCCTTTCTATAAGATGCTACGAAAAGACATTGCAATTACTACTGAAAATGCCAATTTGGTTTAAAATATTCAAGAGAAGCCAGACAACAATCTTCAGAACCTTGAAGGGAGCAGACCCACTTCCCTGTGAACCAACGATCTGCTAGACCTCCCAGACAATCCTTCAGAAAAGCCTTTCCACATCTTCACCTGCAGGGTTCAGAACACCAGACGAAGGTACAGAACAGGAAAGTGAGCGGGACCCCTGCTCCCCAGTCACTATGGTGCGGTCTGTGGGACAAGGCAGACAGGAAACACAATCCAGGGATGCGTGGGTGTCTGAGACCCTGTGCGGGACTTTCTCTCTGGCCTGAGGGTCAGTGGTGTAGTTAGAGACAGTTGGAAATAAAACTGAAAGGAATCTGAAGAAGAAATTTAAAAAATGAAAGGTATGACTCAACATTTTTTACTTTTGGTGAAGTCGAATGGTTTCCACCACTGAGCAAACTGCAGGGCTTTCTTCCTCTGATCCTCAAAGCTTTCCCGGATCCCTTTCCTCCAGAGTCTTGGTTCTATATCCAGCATCCCACCAATGATTTCCTTTTAAAGAAGGAGAAAAATACAGACACATGTCTGAAAACAGAAGGAAACTATTTCTGTTTATTCTGCTACTAAATAGTAGTTCTCTGTAAGGATGTTCAAATTTTACATAAATATTAGTTTCAAATAAAAAATAAATCTTATTTTCCAGTTTGGAGGTTCCTCAAAAAGCTAAAAATAGAACTATCCTACAATCCAGCAATTGCACTATTAGGTATTTACTCAAAGGATACAAAATTACAGATTCGAAGAGGCACATGCACCCCACTGTATATAGCAGCAGCATCAACAATAGCCAAACTATGGAAGCAGCCCAAGGGTGCACCAACTAATGAATGGATAAAGAAGACGTGGTGTACACATACGTACACACACACACACACACACACACACACACATTGGAATATTACTCAGCCATAAAAAGAATGAAATCTTGCCATTTGTAACAACATGGATGGAACAGAGAGTATAATGCTAAGGGAAATAAATCAGTCAGAGAGAGACAAATACCATATGATTTTGCTCAGATGTGGAATTTAAGACACAAAACAATTGAACATGGGGAAAAGAGAGAAGCAAACCAAGAAACAGACTCTTAACTAGAAAGAACCCACTGATGGGGAGGCAGCGGCGCGGGGCGGGAGGGGGATGGGGAAACAGGTGAGGGAATGAAGGCGCGCACCTGCCGCGAGGAGCGCCAGGCATTGGAAGGACGGAAGCGGGAGTCACTACGTTCTACAGCGGAAACTAAATTTGCACTGTATGTTAATTAGCTGGAATTTAAATAAACACTTGGAAGAAAAAAGCTTATTTTCAATTAGTTCTAACGATGCAAAGCCTCTAATTCTAGGAGTGCTAGCTGTGTCTCCCATCATGTAATGTGTCCATTCAGTTGCTTGTTAGTGCATCCACCAGAGAGGAGCAAAGGAGAGAAAGAGAGGCTGAAATTTGCTTACTTTAGCCCTTCTGAGCTGTTCTGGTAAAAGTATGGGAAAAAGTAACCCAGCACATAGCAATTATGAACTTTGTTGTTGGACTGCAGGCCACGATCAGGCTCATGTTCTCTCTACCACTCCGTATATTTATAAGCGAGTTTCTTCCACTATTAGCTGGAGATCTTTTTTCAGGAAACAAGATCGTATTTTAATACTAATCTAAATAAACTAAGAATGAAAAATTATAAATCGCCTTCATTTAAAAGTCACATTCCAAAGCCCTGTAAGAAATGGATTTTGATTAGTCTACTTGCTATCTGCACTAATAATTTCCTCATGATTCTCTTCCAGTGCTGTTAGCTACAGAAATCAACACAACTTATGCTTGCGGTATCCACGAACACGAGGATGGGGAAGACGTGTAATGTGTACAGGGCAACGCAGGAAAACACTGGACTCAGGGTCAAATTCTGCATGTTCGGTCTCCTACAGGGTTGTCTGGTGAGATCTTGGACAGCATCTTCACGTTGTTTACCAAGAGGACCTACCGTGGCAAGCAAGTACCAAAAACCACAGGGGAGACGAAGAGAACTGGCATATACCTACGTGCCTTCCGAGAACTCATAAGAGAATGTGGGGCTAAGGAAGAATAACCCAACTATGCAAAGAACCATCTTAGAAAGCAGAAAAAAGGGCCCCTGGGTGGCGCAGTTGGTTGAGCGACTGCCTTCGGCTCAGGTCATGATCCCGGAGTCCCGGGATCGAGTCCCACATCGGGCTCCCAGCTCCATGGGGAGTCCGCTTCTCGCTCTGACCTTCTCCCTTCTCATGCTCTCTCTCACTCTGTCTCTTTCCTAATAAATAAATAAAATCTTTAAAAAAAAAAAAAAAAAGAAAGCAGAAAAAAGTAAATGCCAAAGCAGACTATATGGAGACTCAAAAATAGAAGATTCTATTTTTGAACAGAAATTCAGAAGAAGCTTTGTAGAAAAGGGAACCTTTTTCACTGGCAAACAAATAAAGGAACCAGTAGAGACAATAATTTATAATTTATGGAAAACATGAGCAGAAAGGCCTGAGCTACGCTCGATTAAAAGGTCACTTCTGGAACCATTATTTGCTCAGGCTGTATTACTATTTCAGGGGTCCCATTGTTTTCATTCCAGTCCCTGATACACACTTCCACACTTCCCAGATACTCCAACACAGCTAGCACTCCTGAACGTTCGGGCTGTACCCCCCAGGGCAATGTGCGGTGATGACAAGTGCTGGCAGTCTAGAGAGACCCTCGGACACCTGCCCGGGGACCCGGGAATGGAGTGAAATGGCACATACATTCTTCTCGGACTGTACGGTGCTTCGCTATCCATGAAGGGGTCTAGTGCAACCACGAACGAGCGCCGCTTGCATCCCTGGTTCTGTCCGAAGCTCAGCCTCTTCACCCGTGAGATGACCCGAGACAAAGCAGCCACAGCACGGAGAGCTCCGCACAGAACGGGGCTCTTGTCAGCTCACTGTGATGTTGACAGCTGTCACCCTTCCCGGCATAAGGCTGCTGGCCCCACAGGAAAGCAGCGGTCAGCACTCCTGACCGTGTCCGTCAATGTGGGGTTGCACAGGGGCAATCCTGACCGTTAGGAATATCCTGGGATATTCTTCTTAATAGTTTCTAGCTTCTTGCTCTACAAACTGGGTGGAACAGTACTCACCATCTTCACTCTATATTGTGCCCAAAGTTTCGATTTGCCTTTGAAAGAAAAGTTACACCAAATTGCTAACCTCTGGAATGTTATTAAATCTGAGAGCATACCTTTCCAAAGTAATGAGGGAATTTGTGCTGATCTTCAATGACATGGGCAAACCCTCCTTGGAGGCCAAAATCCACAGCGAAGTAAGGTAAGCCTCTGGGTACCTAAATAAAGAGAGAAATCCCACATGAACACAGTCTGGAATCAGAAAGTGCCTGAGTCCCTTCTGCTCTGAGACACGACAGTAATCAAGCACCCCTCCAAGACAAATGAATATAATAAATTTCCAATTCTAGAAATACTTAGGCAATGACCTAACTTTCAAAGTGAAACATTTCATTTGGTAAACTTTCAGCCAGACAGCTCTTCATAACATCCAGCAATTAGAATCAAAACCAACTATTTTCCTGTCTTTGGGGAAAACAGGAGAGAAAAGGTACTAATTTTTTCCTTAGACTACAAAGAGAATAAGGATAGGTTTCCTATATTTCCCTTACAAAGCAGAACTGGGAGAGGCCTACCCATGTACAAAGAGCTTTGTTTATAATCTGAGACTTCACCACTATTTATTCATCAAAGATAAACTAAACCCAGACAATCACAATTTTTGATTAACTGGCAAAATGGGTATAACAATAGTTCACCAACCTCATTTCAACGTTTCTCCAGGATTAACTATTATCTTTTCATCTCTCCTTTCTATACACACACACACACACACACACACAGAGTTTGAACTCTATCTTGATTGGAAAAGTCCATAATTTCTGGCTTTTTCAATTAAGTAGATCTGTGTTCCTACAAGTTTTCCCTCCATGCCCTAATTCTGTCACTACACTACACATTATTCAAGTGGGTCGCAATCCCAGTATACAGTCGGCACTTAACTCATTTTGACAATGAATCACACATTTATTTAACCATATATATTTTATATTGCGTCCTTGAGAAGGCATGACTTGGAGATAATATGGTACAGTGGAAAGACCGTGGACGTCATAAAATAATATAGAGCAGTTAAAATTAGGGCTTAGAAAGAATTGTTCATGTTATAGGAAAAAAAACCAGTTTACAAAACAGTATATAACATAAAATGCAGAGAAGTGGGTAACTGTTTTGTGCCTTTGTATTTTTTTATATTTTTACATTTTACATTTATATAAAATACGATAAACATGCATGACCCGGACAGGAAAAAACAAAGTCAAGAGAAAGTCAAGGCCTCGACCACAGCTCTGCATCTTAGACCTCTGTAACCCCAGGCCAGTAGTTTAACATCTCTGAGTCTCATGAGAACCAGAAGGATGAACTAGGAGAACGCATGTGAAGGGTCTAACCCAATGCTTGGCACAGAGGAGGTTCTTCACACTACTGTCTTTTCCGTCCTCCTAACAACAGTGCTTTGTCCAAACATGATGGGCAAAGAAAAAAGGATGGAAGGCTCCATGAGAATATTTTGGTTATCTGAAGAAGGTCACGGCATGTGAATCATGAATGCGAATGGCTAAAACAATGTTGCAGAACTACATCGACTAACCGACAGTACTTCCAGGGGGAGAGAACCTGAGGAAGCGATCTGTGATGACTCTGTCCATGCCTTCTGCTCGTATCACACTGCATTTGGCAGAATAATGGCCTTAAAATATGTCAGGGTTCTAATCCCCTCTTTGCCAAGAATATATTACCTCACATGGCAGAGGGTCTTCCCAGATGCAGGTAACTCACGGACACTGAGAGGAGGAGATGTCCTGAAACGGGCCCACTTGGGTCCAGTGCAAACACAAGGGTACTTCTAAGAGTTGGGAGAGTCACTGTCAGAGAAAGCCTGGAAGATCCTACACGGATGGATTTGAAGATGAAAGAAGGAACCACACGCCACACAATGCAAGTGGCTTCGAGAACCTGGAGAAGGAAAGGAAATGGATTCTTCCCTGTGGCTTCCAGAAGAAATGCAGGCCTGCTAACGCCTTGATTTCAGTCCAGTGAAACCTATTTCGTATTTGTGACCTCCAGAATTATAAAATAATAAATCTGAGTTTGTTTAAAACACTAAGTCTGTGGTAATTTGTGACATCGCTAGTAGGAAATGAACTTACACACCAAGGGTCTCAAAAGCCTATGATGTAACTTCCAGACTTTTCCTACTGTTACACAAGGAACAGGAGCTACCAGAAGCCTCTCACCGCAGGCCGCAGAGGGAAACTACCGCCCTGCTAGAATGGCTGTGAAGGCTCCAAACTCAAAGCCCAAGCAGTTACCACTGTGCTTCTCCTGCCTTGATCGGCCAGAGCACCTGGAGCTTTGCTATTACTCTTGAAAGATACCGACAGAATTATGGCAAAACATCCATGGTAAAAAACAAACAAAGCAACAAAAAACCTCCACCAGTAATATTTGAATTTTTCCCTTTTAGTACTCCAGATATCACTCCTGACTTCCTGCAATTGTTCTTGAGTTTGAAGGTCTCTGGGTAAACCCAAATTTTCCTTGACATGGACCTTCCTCAGTTTTAAAAATCCCTAAATGTGCTTTCCAATTACAGTTACTACAAAATTAAACTTAAAACCAAACTATTTAAAAGTTCAAGAAGAATTCATATGAAATCTCAATAAAATAGCCTTGTGAAAAATGAAAACTTTTCTTGACAAGTTAGGAAGATGCAGCTGCTCTGCAATGGACATACAGATTTCCCTTGTATATTTCCATGAACTTCACACAAACTTCATATGAGCAAAGAAATCAAGATACAGAAAGGAAACAAAATGGCCATAAAAAGAGAGGCTTAGCCTCACCACAATAAGTCAACAAAGAATCAGAATGAATTACCAGTATGTAAATAACTGCTAGAAGTCAAGGACCTACTTGGAGGAAAAAAAAAATCACCCCACCCCACGAAGCAGGTAACACTTTATGAAACTATCAAGGACACAGAGTTTGAAAAATAAGTATAATGAGGTTCTTCCAGAATAAAAATAACATTAAAGTAAGTCAAGATTTTCACTTTGTGCTCAGAAACACTTACATATTTTAAAAAGACAGTGGAAAGCTTGTTAACTTAAAAAGTGACCTCCTTTGGAATTATTCCTAATACTCAAGTTCTCTCCACAGTTCCATCCACATAATTATTGAATCCTAAAGCTGAGAGGTCATCTGGCTCATCCCCTCTCTGCTGTGACTCTCAGATATTAGGTGATGACTTAGAAGAGGCAGCTGTTGGTATCTTTGCAATGCTTCAAAGTAGAATACACAACTATTATTCCTACAGAGATTGGTTTATAATTTTCTATATTGGTTAACTTAACAGTAAACCCCTCGAGGTATTTCACTCAAGTACTATGCATTTTCTAGTATCTAGAAAGGTACTAGATGGTTTACCAATAAGAAAACTATATATACAGGGTAACAAATGGAGAATAATACATTTCTTTTACAGTTTCTACTTGGAAACACTTTCAAATGCCATTAACATCTGGTTATAAAAGAATATTTAATGGCAGTGGAGATTATGATGTGAGAAGTGAAAAACTCAGGCACAACAGCTATGCCTACATTAGATACCTTTTTCTACAGAGTCACAGAAAACAGAAACAAAAAAGGAGGTTTGTGGGGGGGGGGGTTTGTTTTGTTTTTAAATGTATTGTCTGGCCCAATCCACCAGCAAGTAAAGAGAAGAAGACTGTAGACAATGTCTACTTTTCAATTAAAACTATCTTCAGTAATGCAATGAAATTTTAATCTTCTAAGATACAATAAATGTTAACGAGAAATCCTACCCGTCATTTATATCAGGAGTTTGGCTTTCCAAAAGGAGAAACAGAAGAAAAATAGGCTAGTGTCATCTACTAGAACAAGGGTCAGCATATTTTTTAAAAAACTTATAAAAGTTTTAATTTAAATAAGATATTCTGGACTTTGCAGATTATATGGTCTCTGTTGCAACTCTCAGCCCCGCCCTCATGGCATGAAAGTTTCCAAAACAACGCAGAACCAAGTGGCGCAGCTGTGCTCCAATACAACGTCATTCGCACGCTTGGCTGTGGGGTGACTCGGCACAGGCTGCAGCGCCCCACCCCTGCCCAGACCCGAAGCCCCCCAGGGTCCGCGGTCCTCTCTGTTCTGTTCGCTGCGTACAGCAGTGCCCGGCTAGCAACTGCACAGTAAACAACTTCATGAACAGAAGAACAAAAAGGAATCCACAGCTCCGTTCTATGGCATTTCTACTTTTAGAAAAGAGAGAGGCCATTGCAGGAGTACTCAACTCAGGCGTAGCATATCTAAGAGATGATCTAGCAAATCAAGACTAACTGTGAAACACGCTTGGGAAACTCCACCAAAGAATAAGGAAGCCAAAATCTAACTCGACCACGGTTTTAAAGGAACCTAACAGGGAGTCTTGGTATAAGGGAAAAAGAAAATGAAGAGGAGCCTGTAGGAGAATGTTTCCCTCTTTATAATTCGAGCAACAAGAAGGCCCCTCTCACACGTGTCCCACAGGGGCTACGAAGCCCAGGACCGGAGCTCCTCAGGCTGAGTGTGACGCCGTCATCACCGGTTACAGGTCCTATACCAGCCAGGAGGTCAGCAATGTGCATTCACAGAAGCGTCTGAACAAATGAGCATTTGCTAGACCAAGTAGGATGAAAATAATTTCTTATTCATAGAACTACTTCACCTTTGCTCACCCAGCCAAATGGTCTCTTTCTCAAATAAGATGTGAAAAGTAATGAAGATCCTAAGTACCAGGATCATTACTTATACAAGGTGTGTGTGGGGGGGGGGGGGAGGGCGGGAAATACTTACAGACTTTCTAATATCTTTTGAGGAGAGATCAATCAATTTCTTATTCATAGACCATTCTTCATCAGACTCCATTATGGCTTTCTAAGAAAAAGACATTTATCAATGAAAAAATAGTTTATAAGCAAATAAAAAGAGATAGTTTAGAAATAAAGTAATACAGTGAATTAATCAGAGGATATTATAAGGGTAGTTCATTATTTTGAATGGTTAAGGCTTTCATTTCTGTTATTTAAAATTGGACCTTCTTGATTTTTTTTAAAGTCCTATCTTTAGCCAAGATATTATTTTACTCATTCTTAATTCTCATAGTAACTTTAAGCCCGACTTCACATGACAAACACAATCCTTAATGAGACTAAGCAATGTAATAGTGAACATAAGTTTGCAAATACAGACGTTCACAACCTCCTTAGCTCATTCATAAAAATCTACTCAAATAAACTTGTTTAGTTGCAGTGCCCTTTTCCAAATATCAAGAGTAATTTATATGCTCTCTAGCAACCAAGCACTTGAACCATCTCTGGCCCTATAAAAAAGAAGTAAAAATTCAGGGAAAGAAGAAATACACAGAAATGGCATTATAAGACTTTCTAGGTTAAGCAATAGAACTAGCATTTATGGCAAAGAAATATTTAATAGAAAAGCCAGGATAATGAGTACAAAATACTCTCGCTTTTGTATAGTTACCATTATTAATGAAGTAAATTTTAAACCCAAAATTAACATTCAAATAAGCCCAATTTAAAAACATCCCCTATACAGCTGTTCATATTTAAAAGGCATGGGTTATTGTTTGTGTCGACACTACAAGGCAGCACATTCAGTGTAACACTGAAGCCAGATCAAGTAAACACATCTTTACTGATCATGCAGGAGGTTCAGTGCAGAAGTGACCCAGCCTCCTACTGAGTGATGACATCTCTGTCACCCAGCAGGAGCTGACAGCAGCTGCTCCATGTCCTGCCCTATCACCTCAATGCCAACAGTCACGATCACCTAAGGCTCTACTGAGAAAGTACCAAGAAAAAAAAAAATTGAAGAAAAGTATAATAACCTCTTTCCCACCTGTTTAACATGGAACTAGCATGAGTTTGGGGATTATCCAACTCATTCTCCTATTTTAGTAGTATAATCCTTAAAATCAAAGAGTCAGTTGTTTTTTAAAAAATCTAGAGAGGAGCACCTGGGTGGCTCAGTCAGTTAAGTGTCCGACTCTTGATCTCAGCTCGGGTCTTGCTCTTGAAGTCATAAGTTAAAAAAAAAATTCTTGGGGTGCCTGAGTGGCTCAGTCGCTTAGGTGACCGACTCTTGATTTCAACTCAGGTCATGATCTCAGGGTCCTGGGATCGAGCCCCATGTCAGACCCCACGCTCAGCTGGAAGTCTGCTCCGCGATTCTTTCTCCCTCTCCGTGTGCCCCTCCCCCTCTCATGCATGCGTGCTCTCTCAAATAAATAAATAAATCTTAGGAAAAAGTCTCTACAGAGAAAGCAGATTTTCACTGCCTCATTAACCTTAACAGATCTTATAAGCCTTCTTACTGGGATATACAGTCCACATTAATGAACTTGACCATCCTGTATTCTCTAAAGGTTGCATTGTAAACTCTTCCTATAGCACTTCACAAACATGACCTCCTTTGTTCACTGCACATGTTACCAATTTACATGTGGTTCTACACGTAAGCATTTACACTAGTCTACGTTATACTGCATTCAGCTCAGTAGTAAACCACGCTATTCAGTAAAAACTGCCTGAATATTGCAATGACACTTAACTGATTAAAACTCTAGTAATTGTATGTCCAAAAATGCATGTCAAGGTTGGACACTGGTTTCTTCTTACAAATAGCACGATGAGGTATTAAATACTAAAAGAGCAGTAACTTATCTCAGCAATTGTAACCTGTACTATTTATATGTAACTATTGTTAGGTCTTGTGAATTTCAGAAGGTTTTCTAGATTTAGGACTATAATTTTGACTTGAAAGTGCTTCAGTGGAAAACCCTGATTTTTCATTTCAGAAATGAGAAATTAAAATAGAAATTATAAATGACCATTTGACAGTTTATTCATACTTATAAATAAGCATGCTTTTTAAAGGTCAAAGTTCCAAATTTTTCTCTACAGAAATTTGTAATACAGCAGAATTTTTTTGTGCTTTACTTCATTTCTTTAGATAAAGTTTGATACAAGTATGTAGGGAGAAAAAAAATACAAGAAAAAAGATAGCTGTATTCATAAAACAGTAAGGTAGTGAAAAGGTATGCACGCAAAGACTATCCCCAAATACCTTAAAATAGATGGGAGCCATCTCACCCACTTCCTTTGGAAGAGGAATGCACTCATAAACCATATGACAATGCTTCTTCATGCCCATGTGTGTTTCCAAAAAGATGCAGTCCAGTCCTTTATCTTCAAACATCTTTACCAATGATTTTCTGAACATCTGCAGGAAGGAACATGGCTAGGTAAATAAAGCACTTGGAAAAAATACAAACTATGAAAACAGCAAAAGGAAAACTCGATCCCTTTAAAATAAAAAATAAGTAGTAAACAACATTTAAATTCTGTACCGTTATCTTATAGTTACTTTACTTTCTAAATCGACTATAGATTTAGAAAAATAATTTCACATATTTAAGCAACATTTTCTTAAAATTGGAATTATTCTGCACAGTTTTATGTATATATTGGAAAAGTTTCCAATAAACTAAAATAAGGAAAAGAGAGGAAATCAAACTCAAGTAGTAAAATATGCACAACTGACAGTAAAATCAGGGGAAAATATCCACCAGCCAAGAAAGATCTTGCTAGAAGGTAGGCGTGGAATTTCCTGCCAATCATATGCCTGGGCTCAGAGCATCTCTCTCTGCCGAAGGTTCCCATGTGTGTCTGCTGACCCTTCGCTGATAACCTGGCGCTTTCAAGTGGTCACCACTTTCACAGAGAATCATGTCCTAGCAAGTGTATCAATGTCAAACATGCTAAAGCTGAAAAGTACGAATGTTTTCTTTTCCCAAAGAACTCAACATTGTTGTAACACCCCTCCTTCTTACTCCCTTCTACTTGTTTATCTCATTTATGTCACACTCCCAGGCCTGGAGGACAGTGGCTTGTGGAGCTCAGACAAGCTGTCCAGGACGTCCACACGGATTCCCGGGACAGCCCGTGTAGAGCAGGATGAAGCCAGGAATCAGAAGAAAGGGGACCAGGCTAAAGACTGGGAGCGAGAAGCCAATGTCCACCCCCCCTCCCACCAAGGTGTCTAACTAAGAATCTTCAAGTCAAATGTGGCCTGTAGAGTGTCATGTGTTCGTAAAGTGCTAGTATATTTGTCTAAGGAGGAGGAAGAAACATTTTTTACTTAGATTTGTCAGCTGATTTATAATTCTCAAATATTTTAATCAAATTTTTAAATGATGATTATAGATGACACGAAGAAAATAGTTTCCCCCAGTGGTAACACATTACAAAACCACAGTCCAGTATCACGACCATGATATCGACATGGATGCAGTCGAGATACAGAGCAACTTCAGCCCGGTGAGGATTCATTCTCTCCATCGTAGCAGCTGCCGCCCCTGGGCTCTCTGCTTCTGTAACCCTGGGGTTTACTTCTTTTATTTTAAAGATTTTATTTATTTATTTGACAGAGAGAGATCACAAGTAGGCAGAGAGGCAGGCAGAGAGAGGGGGAAGCAGGCTCCCTGCTGATCAGAGAGCCCGATGTGGGGCTCGATCCCAGGACCCTGGGATCATTACCTGAGCCGAAGGCGGAGGCTCTAACCCACGGAGCCCCCCAGGCGCCCCACCCCTAGCGTTTCCAGAGTGTTCTGTAAATGCAACCACAGCATCTCCAGAGGTTGCTGTTCTTCACTCGGCATGACTCCCCATTCAACCAGGCTGTCGTCAGATACCGTCAGGGATGGCCGAGGACACGGGGGTTCTGGGATTCCACCAGGTCTCCCATAATCACTTAGTCCTGATCACTCATCGCTTTTGTGTTTTGTATTCATTTTATAAAATAAGAGCAAGTAGGAAAAAAAAAAAGAAATCAAGTAACTGTAACTTGACATCAGCTAGAATATACCTAGTAAGCAACGGATACAGGACTTGCTTTTTGTTTCTGACTGCAGCTACTGAGAAGCTCAATATGGTCTCTTTACTTCAGATGCTCCGTTTGGTGGTAAACCCAAAAGTCTTGGCTAATAGCCTATGGGGCTGTAGACTTTCCACCTATAATCTCATTATAAGGTGATCGTGAGATAAATCATTATAGATGATTAAAGATGACTTTTCCCTTTTTAAAACTTCTCTGACGTTGGTACTATATAAAATTAAATTAATGGAGATAGTGCACACACAATTGAGGTTAAATTATGATAAAAATAATAAAATATGAACTACTGGCATAGATAGCTACATGGTAAAATTAATCATTCAAATTTTGCAGCTGCCAAAGCTCTAAACTGATCTCTGCAGATAAAAGAAAAACCCTCCCCCAAAAAGCTGTTTTCATTGAACTGTTTCCCTTTCCTCTCCCTGAGCAAACAAAAGACTAAATTTCCCAGCCTCTCTGGGACTTAGGTGGGGACATATTTAATTCTGGGCAATGGAATGCATATAGAAATGATAGTGCCACTTGTGTGACAAGTGGTTTATGTGTCACTTGAAACAGTTAAGGGGTAGTGTGCCTTTCTGTATTCATTTTCTTTCATCCAAGGGGATGGAAGAGAAAGACACCACCACAGGAGAGGCTTATCATGGAAGGAATGTGGATACCTGATTGGATTTCTAGAGGCAATTTGCCTTGGAGAACTGCCCAACCCACAGTGGAATATAACATAAGAAATTAACCTTTAGGGCGCCTGGGTGGCTCAGTCTGTCTTCAACTCAGGTCATGATCTCAGGGTCCCAGGATCGAGCCCTGCATCAGGTTCCCTGCCCGCTGGGAAGTCTGTTGGGTAGAGGGGTTGCTCTCTCCCTCTCACCCCTCCAACCTGTGTTTGTGTACTCTCACTCTCTCTCAAATAAATGAATCTTAAAAAAAAAAAAAGAAAAAGAAGTGAACTCTTGCTGTCTCGAGCACTGTGAATTAGGTTTTATTTGCAACAACAGTGAAGAAAAGTAAGATGGGCAAACCACAGACATCAGTGATAGGGCCAAAACTGCTGATGAACCAGGAAGTGACAGCCTTTAACCACATTCTTCCCTCCACTCAACTGTATGTCCCAACAGTTACCTTGATAGGCCTTGCATCACATGCACAAAAAAATTAAAACACAAAACCAAATGGGAAAACAGAACTGGTTCTATAACATAAGTTTTTAGATTGTCTCTATTTTATTAACTGTTACTATGTTTCTGAATTCTTATTATCAATATTTTCAATTAATTGTTATTTATTTCATGACCTAGTTTTGTGGTAAGATAATCTTACATGCTAGAAAAAGGAAAATCAGGGGCGCCTGGGTGACTCAGTGGGTTAAGTGTCTGCCTTCCACTCGGGTCATGATCTCAGGGTCCTGGGATCGAGCCTGGTGTTGGCTCCCCTGCTCAGTGGGGAGTCTGCTTCTCCCTCTCTCTCTGCCCCCTCCCTGCTCATGCTCGCTCTCGAATAAATAAATAAAATCTTTTGAAAAAAAGACAAAGGAAAACCAACACTAGAGTGGAACTACATTATTTTAAAACTAAGCTTTTTTGAAGAAGGTAGAAACTGGATAAAAAGCAGTAGCAGCAACAAAGTTTGCTCACAGCCCTTTCCTGCTTCAACTGTTTGGATGCTCGTTCCGGATACTCTCTGAGCAACAGTGAAGAAGAGAGACTCCAGAGGTCATGAATTAAAAATGAAAATTCAAAAGACGTAAATTAGCAGTGATACAATTGCTCAGTATTATATATAAACATCACGCAAACAGTTTCGAGGAGGACACACACACAGACACTGAAGTACTTCTCCTCTCTGCATATAAAGCCTTTAATTTAAAAATACAAGTTTAATGACATAATTTGAGCTTATCCACTCCACTAAAGCAGGATTTTCCCAAAGCTCAATATAACACATATACCATACATGTTGAAAAAATATTCCTTAAGTTATATGACAACCAAACATTGAAGAAAGTTTTTTAGTTCATTATTATAAGATGCCAAAACTATTTTATGCTCCAGAGAGATAAAGCTAATCCTTGTTATAGGGATGACATAAAATTCCCCTATTTCTAATAGGGAAAAACTCTACCCATTGGGTAATCACTATTTTCTACATTTCTAAACTGTGACTATTCACCCAAGTGCTATTCCTCACTTAGTCAAACACATCTGGACTAAAATGTCTTACAATATATTTTAAGTAAACCATACTACAGAGTGTTGCAATTCTTTGTATAAGGTCGCGTTACAACAATTCAGGTAAATGTAAGTACAAAATTTTGAAATGAAAATATTAAAGTATTTTACTTGAAACTATCAAAGCTATTTAGGATTTATCATGTAATATTAACACTATAATTTATTCAAGTTTTCTAAATAGAACATGTCTAAAGATAAAGTTATCCCAAGATAGATGTTATGAGATAGAATACAACATACATATTTAACTCTGTACCCTTCATGGAGCGACCACTCAAAAATGACATTAAAGTAATTTTTAAAACAGTCCAAACTTATGAGAACAGAAGGAATAAGAGCAGACTGAGATCACCCAATAATATCTGACTTAAACACCGCAAAGCTGGTCCACCCTGGTTGGCGTGTGGCGCGGGGGCTGGTTAGCAGGCCGAGTATAGAGAAGGAAGCCACGCTGCATGGCAGGAGCCTCGCAAGGCTCAGGAATTGGCAGCAGCAAGTAGCTGCACAAGCAGAGTGAAGGTGTAGCAAAACGCAAGTGGCATGGACGGAAGTCTTTGAAAAAAATCTATTAACATGCCGAGAGCTTCCTGGACACTGGTAGGACACTACAGGATTATTCTTGGGAGAAGGTACACAATAAGGTTGCCGGGCTGGGAAAACCCGCCACAGCTGACAGTGTACGGTCCGGAAACAGGGGCATTACAGGAGATGTTACTTAGGGTCCAAATTCTACCGCCCCGGTTTCCTCCCCAAGTCAGCTGCCAGAACACGAGCAAGCCGTCTGGATGCACCTGGGAAGAGCCAGAACGAGTGGTCTCTGGAAAGTCTGATCGTCCCACGAAAGATACCCAGTGGTCCAGTACTGGAGGTTTCCCAGTGAAATGGCCCCATCACACCTCTCCGCAGGGAGGCCCACCGTACATAATGACCTCACCACCACACCGCTCATCTGGGTACTTAAAAAATACGGGCCTACGGTGTCTGACTATAACATAGGCTCAAACATACCTGTCAAACTGATAAGAATAACTTTAAGGGGGATCGAAGTTTCACTATATATATTTAATGAAACTAAAAAATTGGCTCTTATTCAGTCAAAATCTGTGATTATTCCCACATGCTATGCTGAAACTTATCTTTGCATTTTTTATTAAATAAGATCTTAAATTAAATTTAAATGTTACTAGAGGATGGAATTAAAAATCCTTAAAAGAAGTTGTTCCTTCATATTTTTTCCTAAGTCAAATAATTTGTTATATATTCTCTAGAAGGTAGAAGAACCATAAGGATATTAAACAGGCATAATTAATTTGAAAAATTTTTAAAGATATTTTATTTTTAAGTAATCTCTCACTCAATATGGGGCTTGAACTCAGAACCCCAAGATCAAGAGTCACAAACTCCACTGACTGAGCCAACCAGGGGCCCCAATTTGAATTTTTATACATAACTGAAAATAAGAACAAAAATCCCCAAAGCTACATTTCTCTAAGTAAGCTCAAGTCAGATACTTTATTTGCTCACTATCTTATACTAATTTATAACTGGTAAGAATTTTTTCTTTTATCCCAAGAAAAGAGCCATAACGCTATTATTTTTATTAAAGAACTTGGCTTTTACTCTCCCTCATTCAATTTTTCATAATGCATATGGCTCACAAAATCCACTAAGTTCTAATGTAACCTGTATAAGAAAATACCATACCTTAAGGCAAAATTAATGATTTTATGTCTGCATTTCTCATAACACCTAGATTATCTTATATTCATGTACTCAATATATACTGAACTGAATAAATTTCTTCTTTACCCACCTCAATGTTTTCCATAAAGTAGCTTAATTTCTTACAGATATATAAAACAGACTAGATTTCTGTATTACTTAAGATCTTTTTGGTACTGTATTTTGCTCTAAGTTAAATCAGTTTTAGTGCTCGCTTTGGCAGCACATATACTAAGTTAAGTCAGTTTTGCATGTATAAATTTTTTAAAGACATTCCAGAAAAGTCTCAAAATAATCCTGAAAACCAAATTTGCATACTTTCCACTTTAAATTATTTACTGCATTGGCATCCATCACTAGAAAAAAAATTTTTTCACATCAAACATTTTTGTCCACATTCTCGCCCATACTTGGCCACAGATGCATTAAAACTGTCTGCCCTTCACCTTTCACAGCATAAACTTAAAAGGAATAAGAGACGGAATTTCATAATAGGCACTCAAAATATCTCCTCTTTCAGCATCTTTGTCAGCATGACACAAAGACAAAATATATAGTCTCTTCTGAAGTCTTACAATTTTCATAGTTTCTTTTTTTATATATATTTTATTTATTTATTTGAGAGAGAGAGAGAGAGAGAGAACATGAGATGGGAGAGGTCAGAGAAGCGGGCTTCCCGTTCAGCAGGGGAAGATGTGGGACTCGATCCCGGGACTCCAGGATCATGACCTGAGCCAAAGGCAGTTGCTTAACCAACTGAGCCACCCAGGCGCCCACAATTTTTATAGTTTCTAAGGATCCTTCTAACCCCTATTCAACTGTCAAGTGTTAGAAAAACAAGAGTTTTCTTTCTTTTCTTTTTTGGTCATTATGAGGTCTTAAAATAACTCAGGAGCAATTTCACCCATGTTGTGCCTTTCAGTTTCTTACAGAATCTCTCTCTCTCTCTCTCTCTCTCTCTCTCTCTCTCTCTCTCTCACACACACACACACACACACCACAATCCTTGAATTCAAAAGCTGGGCCAGGTTATAAAGGGAAAAGTGTAGCAATAAAGGCTGATAGGAAAAATCACAGAAGCAGAGGCCAATTCCATTATAGGAAAATATGGCCAATGCTGGAGATGAACCTCTGACTTCCAAAATTTATTTTTATTATCTGAAAATATCTTTCCTTACGGCTATAATCTATTAGCTCACTGTGTTAAGAATCATCATCTCATGTTCCACAAAAGTACAGATTAGAAATCTTACCTTGATATTTTTAAGTAAAAATACTTATTACTTAGTCACGGTTTATTCAGGACACAAAATCTTTCAGTTGTACACCTGAAGCTAATATGTTATACATCAATTATAGCTCAATAAAAAATTTTTTTAGAAAAGCTTTCAAAACAAGGAGTACATAACATAAGGGAAATAAAATTAAAAGGCAGTGAGTGGTAAAAACACTATGACCCACAAGTATACATAACTAGAGAAATGTGTACAAATGTGTAAGTTCAGAAAGTAAAATCACTGCACAAAGGCCTAAAAAACCCACGGAATTTGTGACGATAGTCTGTAAAGATTGTTCATGAGCATTGCTAGGACAAGCATGATGAGGCTGACCTGAATTTCCTCCCAGATGTCTTCATCCAATAAGGTAGCTGCTCGGTGATGCTGCAAAGGGACAATGAGGCAGTGCCCCTCGGTAAGAGATTGGAAACTGGGTAAACATAAATAAACCTATGGGGAAAAACATGGCAAAGGAAATGTTACTGGGTTTACTCTCTGCTGTAACAAACAAGCCATGGGAAATACGGCTAACGTTTTGTAAGGTCTACTTGTTTGCGAGCAATATATTTTCTTTTAATGCTTTTAAAGATAGCTGATATTTTTCTAAAGCTTTTAAAGGCCATGAAGATACATTTTAATAAACTGGAAATTTATAGCACAAGTCTCAATTTTAACTGTTACACGGATATCAGAGATTGAGTTTACCCAAGGGCAAAATGAATGACTTTATCCTTGATCTGAGAAAACTTTTTGCTTCTTGAAACAATACAATTTTTGGCAAGAATAAAAAATACATGGGTTGGTGATGATAGAGAAGTCTAACTAGTGCCTATTGACCAGGCAGTCCTTCTCTCACTGAGCAAAGAGAATTAACACAACTAAGGGAGAAAGGAAATGTGCTCTGAAAGGCTTCATTGCTCTGGTTAAGTTCTATCTATTTAAATACACGTATTACCTACAAAATAGTGCTATTTTTTCACTAAATACAAACTGTCTTTAAAAAAACAAAAGGTCAATTAGTATGTATGTAGTGAGCAGTGTTCATGAGGAACATAAATAATATTCTGCAAATGGGCTTGGTCTTATTTTCTATTATTTTTTTGCTAGACTTTGGCTAGAAATATTTTATATGGCAGACAATATTATTTAACAAAATAATGCAAAACCTTAAAGCTTTGCTGAGAGAGAACCAAGTAGGCATGGATAGGGAAATTTACCTAAATTGATGGTAAAATCATAACCACATTAAAAATTAAAAAAAAAACAGTACTGATTCATTAATTATAACAAATTAACAACTTATAAACTGCTTATGGCTGTCAGGTGATAACAAGAGAAGAAACTGGACACGGTATATATGCAACTTTGTACTGTCTTCTTAATTTTTCGGTAAATCTAAAATTGTTCTAAAAAACAAAGCCTACTTGAAAAAAAGTACTAGAAGTCCTTTTTTCAGAAGTCCTAAAGCAACAGCAATCAGACAACAAAAAGAAATAAAAGTATTCAAATTGGCGAAGAAGAAGTCAAACTCTCTCTTCACAGATGACATGATACTTTATATGGAAAACCCAAGACTCCACCTCCAAACTACTAGAACTCATATAGCAACTCAGTAATGTGGCAGGATACAAAATCAATGTACAGAAATCAGTTGCTTTCTTATACACTAACAACGAAAATATAAAAAGGGAAATTAGAGAATCGATTCCATTTACTATAGCACCAAGAACCATAAGATACCTTGGAATAAACCTAACCAAAAAGGTAAAGGATTGTACTCGAGGATCTACAGAAGACTCATGAAAGAAACTGAAGAAGACACAAAAAGATGGAAAAGCATTCCATGCTCATGGATCAGAAGAATAAACATTGTTAAAATGTCTATACTGCCCAGAGCAATCTACAATTTCAATGCCATCCCGATCAAAATTCCACCAGCATTTTTCAACGTGCTGGAACAAACAATCCTAAAATTTGTATAGAATCAGAAAAAAAAAACCAAATTGCCAAGGAAATGTTGAAAAAGAAACAGCTGGGGGCATCACATTGCCTGATTTCAAGCTTTACTACAAAGCGGTGACCACCAAGACAGCATGGTACTGGCACAAAACAGACACAGAGACCAGTGGAACAGAGTAGAGAGTCCAGATATGGACCAGTAACTCTGTGGTCAAATAATCTTCAACAAAGCAGGAAAAAGTATCCAGTGGGAAAAAGACAATCTCTTCTATAAATGGTGCTGGGAAAATTGGACAGCTATGTAGAAAATAATGAAACCCGACCATTCTTTTATACCATAAACTCGAAATGGATAAAAGACCTCAACATGAGGCAGGAATCTATCAAAATCCTAGAGGAGAACATAGGCAGTAACCTCTTCAACATCAGCCACAGCAACTTCTTTCAAGACATTTCTCCAAAGGCAAAGCAAACAAAAGCAAAAATGAACTTTTGGGACTTTATCAAGATAAAAAGCTTCTGCACAGCAAAGGAAACAGTCAACAAAACAAAGAGACAACCCGACGAATGGGAGAAGATACTCGCAAATGACACTACAGACAAAGGGCTGATATCCAAGATCAATAAAGAACTCCTCTCAAACTCAACACTCAAAAAACAGATAATCAAATCAAAAAAACCGGCAGAAGACATGAACAGACACTTCTCCAAAGAAGACATACAAATGGCTAACAGACATATGAAAAAATGTTCATCATCATTAGCCATTAGGGAGATTCAAATCAAAAGCACATTGAGATACCACCTTATACCAGTTAGAATGGCCAAAGTCTACAAGTGTTGGAGAGGATGTGGAGAAAGGGGAACCCTCTTCCACTGTTGGGGGGAATGCAAGTTGGTACAGCCACTTTGGAAAACAATGTGGAGATTCCTCAAGAAATTAAAAATAGAGCTACCCTATGACCCTGCAATTGTACTACTGGGTATTTACCCCAAAGATACAGATGTAGTGAAAAGAAGGGCCATGTGTACCCCAATGTTCATAGCAGCAATGGCCACAACCAACAAACTGTGGAAAGAGTCAAGATGCCCTTCAACAGACAAATGGATAAAGAAGATATAGTCCATCTATACAATGGAATATTATGCCTCCATCAGAAAGGATGAATACCCAACTTTTGTATCAACATGGACGGGACTGGAAGAGATTATGCTGAGTGAAATAAGTCAAGCGGAGAGAGTCAATTATCATATGGTTTCACTTACTTGTGGAACGTAAGGAATAACATGGAGGGCATTAGGAGAAGGAAAGGAAAAGTGAATTGGGGGAAATCAGAAGGGGAGATGAAGCATGAGACTGTGGACTCTGAGCAACAAACTGAGGGTTTTGGAAGGGAGGGAATTGGGGGGCTGGGCGATCCTGGTGGTGGGTATTGAGGAGGGCACATATTGCATGGAGCACTGGGTGTGGTACATGAACAATGAATCTTGGAATGCTGAAAAAATAAAATTAGATTAAAAAAGAAAAAAAAGTAAAGCATAGTGTTAAGACAAGGTAGAAAGATGATTTTTATTTTTAAAAAAGGAGGGAGAAAGGAGGACAGATGATTATCAAAAGTTATTTCTAACTCTGTGACTCTAATGAAAACTAATACAGCTTCATTTACATATTTGCATCGAAGACATTAATTTTAAATATTAAAGATTCAGGGTGAGGGAGAATTACTGAATTGCTTTGAAATACTATTTATTGTTTCAACCTAATGGCAAAGTAATTCCTTAGAAACTCCAAATAATGTATGGATTAACTTAGGTATTAACTAAAAGGAATAATTTGTTATTTTTATTCAGATAAATTAAATGACCCATTAGTCAGATATTGTAGCACATGGAAGAAATTCCTTCTAATCAATATTTCAAACATTTCTCCATTAAAATATTCAAGACAAAAGTCTGAACGTCGATGGTAGTTTCTAGAGCAAAGACAGCACAATTAAGCATAGGTGGAGAAAGGAGAGGCTCAAGTGGTTTTTTAAATGAAACCAAATGCAAAGACAAGTCTACAAGGAAACAAACAGATCAAACAACTCTTGGGATGTTCAGGCAAAGAGAAGGGTTCAGTATCATTAGAAAAGACTGCTTGGAAGTGTGGATTACCTGACCCCAAAAGAGGAGCACCGAGGAGGATGGGGAAAGGCAGGGCAGGGCGTAAGAAACAGAAACTGTCTGTTCGCTGGCCAGAGGTCTGCTTCCACGCGTGGACTGAGAAATGGCCACTTCGGGACGTCGCCCACGTGGAAGGAAGCCAAGGGCAGGTCCCCACGCTTTGCCTCCCTGAACGCAGCCCATCCCCAGCACCGGGGACTGAAGAAAACTCCAAACTTCTCGAGCACACAAGAAACACCGAAGTGTTACTTTACATTTGAACTGTTTCTACACTTTTAAAAGGTGGGGGTCAGACTAAAGAGGAAGAAGATATTCATAATGTCGTAATTACACAAATTTTACTGTTTATGTAAAGGCCTGGAAAATAATTCAGACAAATGAATACAAGTAACTGGTTATGGCAGAGTTTTTTTCATTGAATAAATTTTAAATTAAATTTTTACATTTACCTTTTTGATAAAGTTTGGAAGGAAACAAAGAAGCAGAAGAAGGGTAAGGAAATAAATTAAAGAAACCAAAATACAAACTGGTAAGTTGACAGTCTTAATAAGCTACAAATATTAAACACGAGAGTTGGAATGGAAAAGCCAATGCCAGTTCTTTGGATTCATAAGGTGTGTATCTCATGTGTACATGAGAAACAAATTAATAAACATGCATACAGACAGTGTCCAAATTCTGAGCTCCTGAACTAGCACGCATTCATCTGGCTTCCTCTCCCTGGGCACTCCAGCCACACTGGCCTCTCTGCCCCGGGAGTGCCAAGCACATTCTCTCCTCAGGGCTTGTCACTCACGGATGCCCCTTCCCAAAACAGAAGCCATTCCTATCTTCATATTGCTTGCTCCTTCTGTCTTTTGTAGATTTACTAAAATACCTCCTAAAGAGGCCTTCTAGACCACCGTCTCAAAAAATCCCATCATTTTATCCCATTTCCCCTCTTTATTTGCTTTAGGACAACACCTCCTTCAATTAGGACAATTATTACTTTGTTTATTTTCTGCCCTATTTTACTACAACACAAGCTCCACAAGTACAATTGAGTCGACTCTCCCCCAGTAACTAATAACTGTATCAGATACACAATAATTACTTCGAAGAATTAAGTCACCAAATATTTATTGAAATAAGTGACTACAAACACATATTCTTGGCACACGACGGGATATGTTTGGTGAACAATGGGATACATGCTTAGTGTACAAGGACTAAGACTTACCTTTGTCCTCATGGAACTTACAGACTATTAGGAGAGGGACTCAATAAGCGAGTAAAATATAGTAAAATTTTTACGATTATGAGATATTCTATAAAGAAACAAACAGGTTCTATGAGCAAGTAAGGGTAAAAGCAGAAACCACTTTAGACTTAGTATTTCTGAAGAGATTTTAATGCTAAGAATCAAGTGCCGACCATGAAAGTAAGGTCGCAGAGCTGGTAAGTGGCCGAGCCGGACCCGGAGTCCACGCAGGCTGGCTCCCGAGCGCAGAGCCTCAAGCATGACCCGATGCTGCCTCTCTGAAGGGCAGAATCACACAAACTGTGAGCTTCATGTCACTTGAATATTTATGCTCACTCTAAAGAAGAGTCTAAGACTCATGGGAAGTTAGAAGAGTAACTGAAACACAGGAGAAGAGAAGACGACAGACTGGAATCCTGAAGAGTCTCAAGAAAGAGGCAAATCTGCACAAGGCACTACATCGTTTCCTCAGGGAAACAAATGTTCTATTTCTTACCTTAACACCTATGGCAACAATAAGGTGCTTGGGAAACTGAGAGCTGTCAAAACAATACAGACATTTTTCCATTTGTGCAGCAAGACGCTGGTGCTCGGCAATTGCTTTCCTCCTCTGGTTCTCTTCCTCTTCACCGGAATGTTCTCTCTCAGCTGCTTTGGAGACAAACATGTCATCTAGCGTGTAATAGTCTCCATCTGTTTTTCCCATAAACTGGAAAAGCAAAATAACACTAGTGAGGAGAAGGCAGTGGTTAACATTTTATGTACTACTGAAGTCCTATCTGTGAGTTCTATGGTAAAACTTTTAAATTACATAAAAAAAAGAAGAAAAACATGATTAAAAATTTAAGCTTGATTTTCAAGGTTAATCAATCATCATCAACATCATCATCACAGCTAAAGTTTACCAACTATCCAGCGTGTACTGTTTTATTACTCCCATGAGAATGAGACCATTATTGTTTCCATTTAATAGATGAGGAAATTGAACTACGGAGAGGTTAACAACTACTTTCATTTTAAAAATCAGCATATACTCCATAGAGAACATGAACATTTTCAACTCTATCTCCGGGTGGCTTCTCCACACCTCCCCAAACATCAACTGTAGCCAGGGTGATGCTCTTAAAACACAAATTTTATTTACTTTTATTTTGTTTATGTCCTCAGAGAACTCTCCCTTGTGAACGGGAGCAAGTTCAGACTTGGGTTTGGCTACTAAATCATAGACATATAAACATAATGGCTAAAAGCTTGGACTCTCTAGTCAGAATGACCATGGCAAAGTTCTATCTCCTGTCTGTCTTAGCCTTGGGCAAATTATTTAATCTCTCTGTGCTCCCCGCATGCTTTAATTCCTCATTTCACAATGGTTATAACAATACTATCTACCTAATAGGTTATCTTGCTTAATCCTCACAACACAAGCCTGACACACAGGAAGGACTTACAAACATAATCTGGAATTGATGACCTTTCTGGTCACATCTGATCACATCCCTAACTTTATGCTCTGATCATCACCTTATTTTCAGTCCCCAAAAACACTAATACCTTCAGGCTTCCCACACACTGCTCTCTGACCAATTCTGCCCCCAAATGCGTCCTTCTACTCCCACTCCTTTTTCAATCTGAGGCTTCGATTTAGTTTTTGCCTTCAAAAAAGAACTTTCCTAGACCTTCCAAGACCACTGCTACTATACTCCCATCAGTTTCATGATGACTGCACTATATCATAAGTGCTCATTAACTGTGTCTTCTTCCATTAGACTAAGTTCTAAGTACTATTTAGTCTACTAAGGACCAAAAGAGAACTCTCTGTCTTTTTTTATCATCAAATACAAAGCAACAGTGAGATGCTTGGATTTTATCAAACATTTAAAAAGATTTGAAAAGAGCTAGAAAAAAAAAGAAAAAAGAGAAAAAAAAAGAAAAGAGCTAGAATGGCTGTATTCATGTCAGAGAAAGAGAATTGAAAGTAAAGAATATTATGAAGGACATAAAAGGTCATTTTGCAGTGATAAAAGGGTCACACCATCAAGCAGACAACAAGATTGAATTTTATAGACCTAATTACTGAGTTTAAAAATATATGAGGCAGAAACTTGATAGAACTTCAGAATAAATCCACAAATCCACAAATGTAGACAGAGATTTACATACCCCTCTCTCAATAACTAAGAGAACTAGGAGAAAATCAATAGGCATATTGAACACCTGAACAAACTATGAACCGATTTAACCTGACGTTGATATAAAATCCAACAACAGAAGAATATACATTCTTTTCAAGTGCAGAAAGAACATTTACCAAGAGATGAATCTGTGGTCATAACACAACTGCTAAGAAATTTAAAAGGATTCAGATAACATAAAGTATGTCCACTGAATGCAATGGAATTAAATTAGAAATACCAGCAGAAACACATTTGGAAAAGTGCCAAGTATTTGGAAATTAAATAGCCCAGTTCCAAATAAACTACGTATCTATCTATCAAATAAATAAATAAATAAATAAGAAAATAAGAAACTATTCTGAAGTGCAATAAAATGCAGGCAAATTTGTGGGATGTTGTTAAACGAGTACTTAGAGGGACAATTACAGCACCAAACATCTATATTAGAAAACAAGAAAGGCCTCAAACCAATAATATCAACATCCACCTTAAGAAAGTAAAAAGGAATAGAAAATAAAATAGAATGTAAACAGAATACTTCTAAAATGTCATTATTGATAGAATCAGCTAAAAATTAGAAACTCGGTTACTAATTACTAGTAGTACATTAGCTTCCTTGCCTATACTCGAATTTGTTTTT
Source organism: Nasua narica (assembly GCA_028533885.1). Classification (NCBI taxonomy): domain Eukaryota; kingdom Metazoa; phylum Chordata; class Mammalia; order Carnivora; family Procyonidae; genus Nasua; species Nasua narica. The sequence goes on along the minus strand of CM052815.1, from coordinate 88,935,918 downwards.
TATCCTCTACTGTTTCACCATACTATTCCCTGCATATATCTCTCAATTCAATCAGGTTTGTTTATTTATGTGAATTTCCGAGATTTACAATTATTTTAACTTCAGATCGTTATCTCAATTACAACATGTTACATTTTGGAAAATATCAGAACTAGTCACTAATTATTTTCATAAAATGACCAACCATGTACTAGGTAGTGACAGAAATCTTAAGTACTCCCTCATCCAAACATCCCTACAACATAAGCATTGTCATCCTCATGTGTAAGATTTAAAAAATGAGGCTTAAGAGAGACTAAAAACTTCATCAAAATCACACTGCTATTAAGAGACAAAAGCAGGAATCCAAAACCTGTTATCTGACTGTAAAAATGAAGAGTGTATGACAACCAGCAAGCCTCTCTCTTAAATACATCTTTAGGAGAGAGGAGCAAGATCGCAGAGAAGTAGGAGGCTGAGATAGAGTCGGAAACCAGAAGTTCATCTAGATAGTTATTAAATCATTCTAAAAGCCAGCATACTCAACAGGAGAGAGAAGAGAGGAAGAAGAGCAATTCTAGGAGCAGAAAATCGACCACTTTCCGAAAGGTAGGATGTTTGGAAAAGTGATTCCAAAGCGATGGGAAGACAGACCGTGGGGGGAGAGGCCGGCTCCCTGCAGCCACAGAGCTGCGGAGCACAAAATTGGAACTTTTAGAGTCTGCTCTGCTGAAGGACATTGCTCCAGAGGCTAGGCCAGAGGTTCCCTTGCAGGAACAGAGTGGTTTCAGGACCTGCGAGATCATAAAGAGACCGGGGGTGTCTGAGTGTGGCAGAGCTCCCAGATATTGGGCCGGAGAAGCCAGCGGCAGAGAAAGGGTCGCGCAGTGCGTTTTCAACTGGGGCTTACCCTAGGCTGTGTCCGCGGCCCTTCGAGCGGGGACCACGTAAGGCATTCCGGAGAGACTCCCTCCTTCCTCCTTGGGGAGGAGCGGTGCGGCAGCCCGCAGCAAGAATCTGCTGGGTCTGGAGACTCCAGACAGGCAGCACGCCAAAGAGAGAAACGCACCGCCACCAGTGGCTGGGCTCGGAGCCTGGGCGGGGACCCGGGAGACAGGAGTGATTGATTGCTTTCCTCTGAGGGCGCGCTGAGGAGCGGGAACCCCAGCACTCAGGAACTCCAGCGCTCAGCTCCTCCGGCTAGAGACTGGGAGCCACCATTTGCATTCCCAGCTTCCAGGGCAGTACGGAAAGTGCCAAGGGAACAAAGACTCCCGAAAGAGAACCTGAGCAAATTGCTTGGACCCTCCCTGGGCAAGGGCGGGGCAATTCCGCCTCAGGCAAAGACATCTGAGAACCAAGTTCAAAAGGCCCCTCCCCAGAAGATCAGTGAGAATATCCAGCCAATCCCAAGTTCATCAATCAGTGAGAACTGTGGAAATCCAGAGTACTTTTCTCTCTCACTCATCTATTCTTAGCTCGATAAAATGACAAGGCGGAAAAACTCACCACAAAAAAAAGAACAAGAGACAGTACCAACGGCTAGAGACCT
>CM052815.1:88918409-88933887 GCA_028533885.1 Nasua narica | reverse complement strand
TCTTTTGCACTTTTCACAAAAATTAACTTGAAATGGATTAAGGACTTAAATGTTAAGACTCAAACCGTTAAAAAAAAAAAAAGGAGCAAGCTCCTTGACATGGGTCTTGGCCATGATATTTTCAGATGTGACAAACCAGCAGCGCAAGCAACAACAAAAAATCAGCAGGTAGAACTACATCAAACAAAAAGCTGAAAAGCTTCTGCAGAGCCAAAGGAAGAACAAAATGAAGAGGCAGACTACAGAATGGGAGACAGTATTTGCAAACCGTCTCTCTGGTGAGGGGTCGGTATCCAAAATATAAAGAGCTCATACAACTCGATAGACAGTTGTATGACAGTCCAATCTAAAATAGACAGAGGACTTGGACAAAATTTTTCTAAAGACTACATTTAAATATGAGAGGCACATGAAAAGATGCTCACCATCACTCATCGTCAGGGAAATGCTAATCAAAACCACCATGAGACACCATCTTCCACCTGTTGGAATGGCTATTATTGAAAAGAGAAGAGATTCAGGTTGTGATGAGCACTGGGTGTTGTATGTAAGGGATAAATCACTAAATCTTGCACCTGAAACTAGTATTACATTCTATGTTAATTAACTGGAATTTAAATAAAAAATAAAAAAAGGAAAGGGAGGAAAAAAATGGAGGAGGATGTGGAGAAAAAGGAGCCTAGGTGCACTATGGGTAGGAATGTAAATTCCCACAGTGGTGCAGCCACTGTGGAAATCGGTATGGAGGAACCTCAAAAAATTAAAAATAGAACTACCTTTCTTTTCATCAAGAGACAAAAAGCTTATCTGTGTTTCTTCTTTTATTAGTTGGAAAGGCATTAGTCCAGAATAGAGATTGGTCAATTTTTTTCTGTATAGGACCAGATACTAAATATTTTCAGCTTTCTGTTGCAACTCCCAGCCCTGCTGTCCCAGCAACCGTACACGATAGAGAAATGAATGATACGACTCTATTCCAACAAAACTTTATTTACCGAAACCAGTGACTGGTCTGGTTCGGCTTGTGGCTGGGGTTTGCCCGTCACTGGTCTAGGATGTCTTAATGATATGTGTTTTCATGGGAACCATCTTTGAGTTTGGGTACTTTCCATACTTAGTAGTTACTCTGAAAATGGATCTCGAAAGGCCCTTCAGGAATGGTTGGTAGAAGACAAGACCCTGTGTGTTTGTTTATCCATCTACAGATATTAGTCGATGGCATTCCTTGGGTAAGGTGTTCCATTGGGGAGATACTGCACTTGAGGAAGACATGCTCCTTACCTTGAGGGGGCTCAGAGGCTCGTGAGGAAAAGCAGCATTCAATAAATAATTATGAGAAATGAATGCAGTAATCATAGATGTAAATTACTGTGAAGGACAAGTAGAAGGTCTTCTGAAAGAAATACCAAGGTGTCATAACCTAAATTGGGAAGACAGAAGGTATTTCGGGTTGGACAGCAATTTTGATACTACTTCTAGTCAGTGTTCAGTCCTAGCCTATTGCATATTTATTTATTTTTTCCTGTCCATCCTTTTTTTGTACTTCTCAAATTCAGATTATGTTCACTTTTGTATTTTACCATTAGATCTTTAGGAGTATCTCTTTCTTATAAAGAGATTAAGAATAGTATCTTGAGCCAAAGATAAACTTGATTATATTCTTGTGTTTGGATAGGGCACTTGTGGTTTTTAGGTTTGTTTTATTTTTAATGCTTTCTGTATTTTTTAGTTTTCCTGAGAACTTACTACATAATTAATGAAAAAAAAGGAACAGTCACAAATCCTGACAAAGGCTGTGTGCATCTGTTATACCGTATGTGCGGTTTATAGACTATGGACGGTAATGTATTTATTATTGTGTATTAGAAGACACTAGGTGTGTAGTTAACTTCCTTTTCGGAAGTTTCTTCCTTCAAAATCATACAACTAAAGGATATATGATTCTGGGGAGGGACTGTCCTAATCTTGCTCATCTTTTCCCATTTGACTGAAGAGGAACGTAGGACACCATGAGAATTAAATTGCCCCATTGCTGGCCTTGGTGACCTGTCCAATTTTGCAAGCGAATGAGTTGCAGATGGCTAGCACCAGAAGTCTCAGTGTCCAGCTCCTAGTCTGGCTTTTTTTCATGAAACAGTATGGCCTTCCAAATGACTCCAGTGAACGGATAGTTGATGGTTGTTGCGTAAATGTAATTGTCTTTGTACAGTTTCCATGTGTCATTTATTGGCATTTGTGAATAAGTGGTATGTGCTTTGCTCTTTCTTAAAATACCTTCTATTGACTCCAACATTCTTTAAATATAAACTTTTCCATTTAAAATCTAAGACGTCAGTGTTTCCTTGGCAACATAAACTTAGGCACATCTTCATGAGATCTCTGTACATCTTTCCTCATTAATTTTGTTAACGCCACAGGCAGTAATTTTATCCTTTTTGTTCTGATAGCGTGTTAAAAGTAAACTGGAGGAATGGGAAATGGAAGGTACACGAGAAGACTGAGAGCAGAGAGGAAGACTCAGTAGTTAGGGTTTTACCTTATATTGTAAGAAAACAAAATTATTTTATTGTCTAATAAAAAATGCTGTGTTTCTATTGATAATTTTATTTTTTTCTGAATTTGCGACCCTCCAGGCTTGAAACATTTTTGGATGGGAGTGGGCTTTAAAATATAAAGTACATTTTTCCGTAATATACAGTAGAACTTAAAATCCTTTTAAAAAGTGTTCAGTAAGCTGTAATGGTAATACTTAATCTCTAGAGCTGGGTGACAGAGCTTTGTTAAAGGCAAAATCAGAAGGCGAGGAATGTCTGGGTTGGCACCTCATTGCAGGACCTGCTGTTCCAGTGCTCGCGGCAGCTGCTCCCATCCTCTTAGACTTTCACTGATTGGGCTGAAAGTAGCTTCGCACAAGGCTAATCCATGAGTGTGAAGGGATGTGCGTTGTCCTACGACCTCTACAGAAAATGTGGGCATCATGAAATGATAGAAATGATATCTTGTTTTGGTATGTAACTGAATAAATTTCGACATACATAGTTTGTACAGTTTTCTAAAAGATGTAGGTTTGCATCCAGTCCGTGCTGGAACAAAATGTTCATTTAGGGGTGGGAACCCCAGAAAAGTCATTTATTCAGCTTTTTTTAGTTCAAGTCCCCTTCCTTCCTTCCTTCCTTCCTTCCTTCCTTCCTTCCTTCCTTCCCTCCCTCCCTCCCTCCCTCCCTCCCTCCCTCCCTCCCTCCTTTCTTTCTTTCTTTCTTTCTTTCTTTCTTTCTTTCTTTCTTTCTTTCTTTCTTTCTTTCTTTCTTTCTTGTATTTATTTGACAGAGAGAAACACAGCAAGAGAGGGAACACAAGCAGTGGGAGTGGGAGAGGGAGGGAAGCAGGCTTCCTGCCGAGCAGGGAGCCCGATGTGGGGCTCGATCCCAGGGCCCTGGGATCATGACCTGAGCCGAAGGCATATGCTTAATGACTGAGCCACCCAGGGCCCCCAATTTCTTTTTTAAATAGTAAAATATACCTAACATAAAATTTAACACTGTAACCATTTTTAGGTGTACAATTCAGTGATGTTAAATACATTCACACTGTTGCACACACGGCACCACCATCCATTTCCAGAACTTCTCCATCATCCCAAGCAGAAGCCCTATACCTGTGAGACTAACTCCCTTTCCCACCCCTGTGTCTCCGTCAGCCCCTGGTAACCTCTGTTCTGTTTTTGTCTCTTATCAGTGTGCCTGTTCCAGGTACTTCATGTAACTGGAATCACACTCTCTTCTTCCTTTTGTGTCTGGCTTACTTCGATTAGCATGATGTTTTAAAGGTTTGTCCATGTTGTAGCTTGTATCAGAATTCCATTCCTTGTCAAGGCTGGACTAGAATTCCATTATATGTATAGGCCACTTAAAAGAAATCTCTTCCAGGCACCTGGGTGGCTCATTCGGTTAAGCATCAGCCTTCAGTTCAGGTCGTGATCCTGGGATCGTGATCAGGTCCTGGGGTGGATCCCCACATAAGGGGCGCGTCTGCTTCTCCCTCTGTCTCTTTCTCTGCCCCTCCCTCCGCCTCTGCTCTCCCATTCTCTCAAATAAATAATAAATAAAATCTTATAAATAATGAAGAAATACAAAAGAAATCTAGTCATCTGTTGGTGCACATCTGGGTTGTTTGCACCTGGTGGCTCTTATGAGTAGTGCTGCTGCAAACACGGCTATGAGTATCTCTTGAGTCCCTGCGTTCCGTTCTCCCAGAGGTAGGTCTGGGTGCAGAGTTGCTGGGCCATATGTTAGCTCCGCGTCAGACTTTCCGAGGAACCACCAAACCGGTGTCCACGGCGGCTGCTCCATTTATGTTCCCAGCAGCGGTACACAAGCGACCCAGTTTCTCCACATTCTTACCAGTTCTTATTTTCTGTCTTTTTGTTGTTGTTCATTTGTTTTCCAGCAGCAGCCATCCCAGTGGGTGTGAGGTGGTAGCTCCTTGTGGTCAAGTCCTCGTTCTTGACCTTGGTGAGATTTTATGGGACCTGCAGGCAGTACTCCCGGATTTTGACCTGTTAAGTTTAAATTGTTGGTCCTTGGGTAAACTGGGTCAGTACTTTATCCATTTTTCTTTCTAAAGAAAATTACAGTCTAAAATTACATGAAATTTATATTTCATCAGTTAATTTATCTTTTTCCAGTGAATCTGAGGGCTTGGAGTTTGAAGGGAGTTTCACAGTTTTGATCAAAATTTTAATTACTGATTTGTCATCAAACTTGAAACACCTCGCAAGAATTAGACTGCAGTCTATTTTTTTTGTTGATAATCTGTGTTCTAATGCAAAACTAAATAGATTTGTTGCAAACCATTGTTTTTACATAATGATGCTAAAAAAAGCTTTTAGTTTTCAGTTTTCATGAAATTTTTCTGAGTATCTGATTTTTTATTAGATGCTATTTTTTATAGCTTAGGGTTTTTTTTTTTCTAAAACATTGAAATGGCAAAGCAAATTAGTTTTCATGGTTAGAAAACATTTAACATTTTTATACATTTAGTGTTTAGTTCATTAATTCAGTAACATCTTCAGTTTCTAGGCTTGAATTTGGAAACTATTTGCTTGATTAAACAGAATCTAAGCAGTAATCCCATTTAACTCCCAATTCATGTGGACAGTGGTTACCATTACTGAATCCAGAAGAACTTCTCTTGCAGCAGTGATGTAATCGTGATCCCTCCGGACCAGGGTTTCTCAGCCTTGCTGGCACTGTTGACATTTTGGATTGGCCAACTCTGTTGTGGGGGGACTGTTGGTCTATTGTAGGATGCTGAGCGGTGTCCCTGACCTCTACCCGCCAAGATACCTGTAGCATCCACACCCACCCCATGTTTTGACAACCAAAAATGTCTCCAGACATTGCCAAATATCTCCCAGTGAGAAGGTCACCCCCAGTTGAGAACGCTGCTCTGGGAGAGTCTGGGAGGGAATAACAATAACCACTCTTTTGTGAGGACCTGCTCTGTGTTAGGCCTTTGCGTTCAATGATGCTTGCAGTTATCCGACAGCATTGTCATTAGTGACCCCTTTGAGTAAACAAACACTGATGCTGCAGAGATACTCTGCAGCTTGCTTATGATCACATATCCCTTTCCTGAACCCAGTTCATTTTTTCCCCTTCTTCAGAACGTATTACTGCTGTCTCGCCGAGGTCAGAGAGTGAGGAGTCATCAGGGATACCTCTCCGTCCCTCTCCACATCACACCTGTTCCCAGTCTCGTTCTCCCCTCAGTCCTAATGAGTCTACTTCTCTGCAGTCCCATCGCTACAATCATTTCTTTCTTGGTCTATGAAAATAGCCTTGTTAACTGGATTGCTGGCCTTCCTTCTAATCTTCCATTTCTTTCTTAATTCTGCCTCATGGAAGCTACAGTGATTTTTTTTCCCCGAAGTGTGTATCTGATCCTCTGGCCTCGCTGTGAAAACATTTCAGATGGCTTTTGGTTGCTGTTAGATTCCTTCACGGGGTCTAACAAGATCTGGAATGGACCAGTCTCTGCCTCTCCTGCCTCATCTTGGGTCTTGCTCCCTCTCACCGTGCTTCTGCTGTTTCAGCCATTGCTGACTTGCATCCAGTTCCTCCAGGGTACAATGCTTCCTCTTGCCATGCTCCTGGCCCGTACTGCCTTTGCTCCGCTTTGCTCCCTTTCCTGCTTCTGTCCCCTTGACTCTTCCTGTTCATACGTATCTTATGGTTCTTTCAGGGAAGCCTTTTTCACCTTGGTGATTGTGTCAGCCCCTCTGTTGGGATTTCAGATTGCCGTCACAACTCCACCTTGACTTTTTAGTGAACATTCCTTTAGTTATTGCCTGTCTTTCCCATATCATTCCATGTTATTGGGATCATATTTGCCATTGCTGGCTTTTGTATCTTAACTATTATAATTTTTAGTACATGATGATAGCATCCAATAAATATTTATTGTCTAGAATTGCATACTTGAGGCTTGGAACTAAGTGCAAAAATCACTTTTTCACCACTATCCTAAATTGCGTAGAAAATTCATATATTTTCTGTTCTCATTAATGCCTGTTGTTTTAATTTGCAACAATATTAAAAACATTTAATAAATGTTAAAAACATTTGTGCTTTAACAATAGGCACAGTCTTTCATCTCTTATGATGGCTGTCCTTTTTTATCATCAGCCTTCTCCACATTGTTCTGACAGAGACCATATTTGTAAAAATTCCGTCGTAGGCCCAACACTGAGCCACAGAGAAATTGTGGTTTAGATTTTACCAGAGAAGAGCTGTGGTCAGAATGATAGTCAAACGCCGGGACAGCCTTCCTGGAATGTGTGGCTGATTTGTAGCGCACGGGGTCAAGAATCAAATATATATGTTTTTAAATTTCAAAAATACAGATGACATTGTTGGAAGCTCAAACACTTAAAAGATAGTATGATGAGAATATATTAACTATTAAGTTGACTGAATTAAATTAGTAGTTTTAGTGGTATTTTCTAAAAGAATAATCATGTCTGTAATCCATGCTTTAATATCAGATACCTAGAAGCCCATGCCATATTGGAAGATAATCTTGAGTTCTGTCTGTAATTCCTACCATTGTTCTCTTCCAACGGATACTTTAAGGGAGGAATCAGGATGTTTCCACCTCTCGGCATAATATGCATGACCTAATCGAACTGTAGGTGGAAACACTGGAAAAGTTAACTTAAAATTTTGACTGTGGATATTGTTAAAAAAAAAAAAAAAGGAACAAACCTTTTTTTTAAATAGTTTAGTTTTTAAAAAATATTTTATTTATTTATTTGACAGAGAGAGAGAGAGAGATCACAAGTAGGCAGAGAGGCAGACAGAGAGAGAGGGGGAAGCAGGCTCCCTGCTGAGCAGAAAGCCCGACGCGGGGCTTGATCCCAGGACCTGAGATCATGAGCTGAGCCGAAGGCAGAGGCCCCAACCCACTGAGCCCCCCCAGGTGCCCCAGATAGTTTAGTTTTTTTAAATAGAATAGTTTTTTTTTAAATAGTTTTTTAAAAAGTGATTTACAGACTAAAATAAAACAAAGCACATTTCCTGTTCTTCTCAGTAGTTGAATATTAAATTATCTGTATAGCAAAAGAAAGAAGACAGGATTAATTAAAATACTCTCTGATATTTTAGACATGGAAATACTTTAATGAAAGATGCTGCCAGTTTGTCAAAGCTAACATTAAAGTTTATTTTTAATAGATAGTAAGAGAACGTGGAATTAAAAGCTGTCTGGGACTTTGGTTACTGATAGGTCAAATCTCTAATGCTTCTTATGGCATTAGAAGTATCTCCTTTAATTTTTTAATGTTTAAGATGAGGTTTTCTTAACAGCATGAGTAATTTCTTCTCTTTCCTTAGGGCACGATAATTTGCATGTATGTTTATTTTCTTCCTCCAAGAAAACAATCACATATGAAAGAATGACTCATTTTTGTCCCCAAAAAGCTTCAATCTCTAATAAGTTAGCTTTAATTCTTGGAATTAAGGAACAAAGACAACAAGTCCAAAATCAAGATAAGGGCTTAAATCATGTGGGAGTGAATGATTTGTTGTTTTACTTCATAAGATTTTAATGTGGTTTAGTGGGATTCCATTGGTTTTTCTAGTCTTGTTCTTTTTTTTTTTTTTTAAGGAGGCTTTGTTGGATAAATTTTGATCCATTCTGCCTATCTGTTTAGCTGCTGACTTCTAGTGTTGTAGTGGTACATGAATCAGCAGGAGAGCAGTTTTTGGAAATAGGGTTTGTCAGCTGAGTTGCCGTATTCATTTGAGTTTTTTCTCTCAACTGAAATAAACTTGATTCCATTGTCAGTAGGCAGTGCATCAAACAGTGTTGACCTTGTGAATGTACATGACTGTTACATAAATAACTGAAACATGAGTATACTTCTAGTTATTTCATAAAGTTAACACTTGAAGATTAGTGTTCTTTTCAGTGAACTAGGTGATAATAATATTGGTTCTTTATGAACTGTGAGGGTTTTAATTGTGAAAGAGGTAGGTAATGTGGTACTTCACATAGGATGAATGAATGTATGAAGTGAAGGCCAAAATCACATTGTTATCTTTTTAAAAATATATATATATATATTTTATTTATTTGCGAGAGAGAGAGCGAGAACACGAGAGTGGGGAGAGGCAAAGGGAGAGAATCTCAGGCCGACCCCCCACTGATCCCCAATCCCAAGACCCTGAGATCATGACCTGAGCTGAAGTCGGATGCCTAACTGACTGAGCCACCTAGGCATCCCTATGTTGTTTTTCTCAATGCATCATTTGTTCTTTTTTGTCTTTACCAATTGGCTTTAGTTTCACTTTGAAAAAATAATTCCTTGTTAGTCTTTGGTTTTAAATGACCTTAAATTTATTTTGAAAAGGTGTAGAATTGGGACCCTTATTTTCTTCTTGTAACAAATTATCATGACTATTTTAGATTCCTAATAATGCAGTGTATGAATGGTAATTGCTAGTAGAAGAAAGAGGATTCAGAAACTTTCTTCTAGCTGGGATGTCATATACCAGAGAATATGAGGCAAGCTTATGAAATCTTCTTTGTGTGTTTTGCCATTGGTTTTAAAAGGCATATTGTGTCTCTTCTCTTGGTGCTAATCAGATGTTTATAGATGGTGGGCCAGCTTTTTTATTTTTACTCTAAATTTAACAACACTTAAAAAATAAATAAACAAATAAATAAATTTAATGATATTTATTAATTACGTAGAGAAGGTGTCTCTAAAGTCCCACTTTTATATTATATATAATTCTGTTGTACTTGGTTATCCAGTTTTAGACCAGAATTTTAATAAAAGCAGAGAATTAGAAGTGAGGAAACAGACTACCTTAAGAAGAAATGCTAATAGCAATGAGAATTGACAGCTGGCTTAATCTAGAGAGCAAAGAATGAGATGGAAAAATGGAGAGAAATAACTAAAAAATCATGGATGTCTTGGTTGATGTAGCTAGCCTAGAAGCAAGCAGCCCTCTAGAGGGTCATTTGTGATTTATGATACATTATATTAACTGTCCCAATAATGGTCCTGTAGTATCGGGAAAAGATTAAATTAAGTTCCATATATTATGTTTTAAAAGGCAGGAAAGTTTATAATACTCTTTGGGAAATTTCCTTTCAAAGTGACTGCAATAAGAAATGTTTTTATACTTAATGGAAAACCTTTAACTGAGTGGAAATTTAGCTGTTCAGAAAAACTTATTCCACTAGTTTATATTAATCATTGTATTCTAAACATCAGTCATAATATGACATCGCTCACATTATTACCAACCATCAATCACTTTAATAAAATCCCGACTTCTTTCTTTTCTTCCCCTGACAATTCGTTCAGAAGGTTTAACTTTGACACTGATGGAAGGTGATAGGTGTTCCAAAGGAACGTTTAAAATAGAAGAAGCTTTGGCATGCTCAAATACTTATATTCTGATTTGGAAGAGTTGTTGGCGAGGGAAAGAAAAAGACTAATGACAAGGGCGAAGAGGAAGAAGTCACAAGTGCCATATTTAAGTAGACCTTGGAGCCCGCCGTATCCGAAGTGTAAGAAATGGGGCTGGGGTCCAGCGCATGGGTGGCAGGGCTGGTTTACACAGAAGCACCTGTGCCCTCCCAGTGTAGCTGGAGGGAAGAAGTACGAGCCAGGCATTTGCTTGGAGGGTTTGTAGGTTTGGTGGTAGGAAGATGAGCAAGTTCTTGTCTGATTTTTTAGGTCATCTGCTGAGAATGAGAGGAAGATGGATGGCGTGTCCAAGGCTTGATGGTGATCTTCTGAAATAGTCACGGTGGAAAATAGGAGGTTTTAAAAATCGTGTTGCCGAGCTAGTTCAGTTTATGAGTTCACAGTGGAGCCAATTGCAAAATTTAATGACTTTTCTATAACATGGCAGCCACAGGATAGGACGAGAGAAGGAAGATGGTTGATTACATTCAGATTGGACTATACTAAAATAATGCTGTTGGATTTGGTCCTGCCTTAATTTGAGTTGTTGTCGTTTATCACTGACTTTAATGCTAGGCCATGAGACTCCCGAGAGGTGCCCTAAAAGAGGTCTCCTGCATTCCAGTTGCGCGGCCCCTTGCTTCGGTTATGCAGTAGCCACCCGGGCTGCCCTGAGGCCGAATCGGTCACCCCAGCCAGGGCAGGGACGCCCTTCCTTGCCCTTGGGTTAGTGGACCGAGGAGCCAGAGCAGCCAGGTGGCGGTCTCCCTTCCCCGTGCAGTGAGTCATTGTCGTGTCCCTTGGCAGAAGGATTCCTCCCTTTGGAACTGAGACCTGTATACCAGTAGGGCCTAAAGTCACGGGGATGGGAAGCATAAGTTTTGCTAGCGTATCAACCGCAGTAGTAACGAGATGAGACACTCCTCTTTTCCCCTAGATTCCTAGACCTGCGAATCCTGGCAGTGGGAGGGGTAGCATTACAGTTTGGTGGTTGATGTAGAGCACACGGTTCATTCTGGAGGACATTGCCCCAGCCCCAGCAGGTCCAGCCAGCATTTCTCATTAAGTCTAGAAAAGGGCAGTTCACTGTTCTGGTCAGCTAGCTGCCTGAGGACGGTAGGGAACATGATGAATTACTTGGGGCTGCCGTGTAATTACACCGATGTAATTGTCGCTCGCCACTGCCTGTTGATGCAATGGGCCTGGACCTGTGCATTCAGTGGGCGTGGACCTGGGGCCACGTTGTATTTGCTATGAAATTACTTCCTTGGGCAGAGGAACATGTGTAATGCCTTGATGATGTAAGTCCGGAGATGGTGCTTTGGGCAGAAGTATTGCATGCAGGGAAGGCGATCCATCCATGTCCAGAGCGGGTGCCTGTTCCAGTGGGGACAGGGTGCTTCCCCTTCCATGACAGAAGCAGCCTGAGTACCTGCCTGTCGCTGCAGAACCTGCTGGTCCTCATAAGGAGCGCGGCCGGATCAGGGGGTATGCTCTCTGTTGTGGGCACTTGGGTCTTCGGCCGTGGCTACAGCCAGATGGTTGTGATGAGCCCCCACATAGTTTCTGTCCCCTCCTGGCCACCCTGTTCATAACCTCCTTTGGACAGAGGTAGGAGGGCTGATGGTCGAAATGTTTTCACCAGCGCCACAAACGTCTTTGTGCTCCGTTGTATCAGTTTGGAGAGATCCGTCCACGTACTTCTCCCCCAGACCTCCTAGCTGCTGTTCTCTGATTGTTCTGTCCCCGTCCCTGACTGTCCAGCCAAACCATTAGGCATCGTTCACGAAGCAGTTTAGACCTGTAGCTCTGGCCACCTCTCCTTCTAGGTGAAAAGTACAGCCAGAGGCACTGCTCAGCGTTCTTTGTACTGAAGGGATTTCCTTCCACCGCCATCCTTCCGGGCCGACCCAGCGTGGGGCCGCGGTCCTGCAGCTGTGCACTGTCGGCTGGGGCCTGTGTACTGTGCAGAACCGTATGTGTACTTTAAAAATGTTAATATATAGCCTGCATTTAAAGTTTTCTAGTTTTGTTTTGTTTTGTTTGCTTTGAGATCTAAGATCTGACCAGGGTTCGTACGTTACATTTGGTTACTATGTCTCCCCAGTGTTAAACTCCCCAAGACAGCCCGCACTTCCGACACCAGCTGCACGTTCAGGGATCCCCAAGGCCACCCTTCAGTTTGGTAACAGAATTCACCAAAAGCTGCTCTACTCACAGTTAAGGCTTATTGCGGTGAAGGAATACAGATGCAAAGTCAGCCAAGGGAAGAAGAGCATGGTGCGGGGTCTAGGCGGTTCCAAGCCTGAGGAAGCTCCCATTCGTGTGCTCCCAGTGAGTGGCGGCCAGCACTGACTTCTCCCGGCAGTGATGCGTGAAAGATGCTCAGGGTATTGCCAACTAGTGAGGCTCACCCGAGCCTTAGCAGGCAGGGTTTGTGTTGGGGTTTGGTCCTGTGGGCATGGCTTAGGGCCTGTGAGGATGACCTTGGTGTCCAGTCAGTGCTGGGGTGGAGCCGATGCTGCGTGGCCCAAGCCCGCCCGTGAATCACATCGTTCGCACAGACTGTCCGGTGGACCCTGCGCCCCCGGGTCAACAGAGCCACGCTTCGCAGGCAGGACATTCCCAGGATTTCAAGATTTCCTTGGCAGAAGGCAGGGGCCAGACCTTTCTGTGAGCAACATTAATTTTTTATTTAACAGCTTTCTTGAGACATGATTCATGAGTTCTACAGTTCACCCATTTCAAGTGTACGGTTCAGTGGTTTTACAGACGTGGGTAGCCATCGCCACAGCTGATCTTAGAACATTTTTATCACCTCACAAAGGAAGCCTCTGACCTTTAGCTGTCACCCGCTAACCTTTCAGCCCCCTTCCGTCCCCACCCGAGCAGGCACAGATCTGTTTTCTGTCTCTGCAGATTTCCCAGCTCGTAGTCCCTGTGTGGGGTTGCAATTTTCTGTGACTGGCGTCTTGCACACAGTGTGAGGTTTTTGCCGTGCCTGCTGTGGCAGGTGTCAGTGCTTCGTTTCTCATCCGTAGCCTCCTGACTCTTTCTCGGACAGATTTTACACATTGTCAACTGTTCGTCAGTCGACGGGCATTCAGATTGTGTCCATCTTTCGGCTGTTAGGGGTAATGCTGCTATCAATATTTATGTCCAGCTTCGTTAGACATATGTTTTCATTTCTCTTAGGTATATACCTGGATGTGAAATTATCTGGTCATATGATAATCCATATGTGTAATTGTTTATTAATTTGTCTGAGGAACTACCAGACTGTTTTCCAAAGAAACTGTACCGTCTCACATTCCCACCAACAGTATATGAAGGTTCCAATTTCTCTGCATCCTCGTCAACACTTGTTAGTATCTATCCCTGAATTCTAGTCCTCTTGTGGGCCCCAAGTGGTAACATCGTTGTAGTTTTGATTGCATTTCCCTGTGCTGATTGGCCATTTGTGTACCTTCCCTGGGGAAATGTCTGCTGAGAACCTTTGCCTCAGTTTGGATCAGGTTGCTTGGTTTTCATTTTTCTGTTTTTTTGCTACTGTTGAGTTGTAGGAGTTCTTTATATATTTTAGATATACGATTTTCAAAGATTTCCTCCTGTTCTGTGGGCTGACTTTTCATTCTGTTGACGGTGTCCCCTGGTGCACCAAGGTTTTTATAAGTTTGATAAAGTCCAGCTTATCTATTTTTTCTTTGTTCCCTGTGCTTTTGTTGTCATAACCAAGAAATCATTACCAAATTTAATGTCAGGAAGCTTTTCCTCTGTGATTTTTTTTCTAAGAGCTTTGGAGTTTAGTTCTTAAGTTTAGGTCTGTGACCTGTTTTGCATTAATTTTTATATATGGTATCAATTAAGGGTCCAACTTTTTTTTTTTTTTTGGCATACGAATATCCAGTTTTCCCAACACCATTTGTTTAAGAGACTGTCATTTCCCCTTTCAATGGTCTTGGAACCCTTGTTGAGAATATTCTGACCATATGTGAGAGGGCTTATTTCTAAGCTCTCTCTTCTTTTCCTTTTTCAAATTTTTAAAAAATATTTTATATATTAGAGAGAGAGAGAGAGAGAGAAAGCAAGCAAGCAAGCAAGCAAGCACAAGCAGGGGGAAGTGGCAGGCAAAGGGAGAGGGAGAAGCAGGCTCCCTGGCAGTGTGGCACTCCCAATGTGGCACTTGATCCCAGGACACTGGGATCATGACCTGAGCCAAAGGCAGACACTTAACCCACTGAGCACCGAGGCACCCCTCTCTCTTCTATTCTATTGGTCTGTTACACTGTTTTGGTTATTGTAGCTTTGCAGTAAGTATAAAATCAGGAAGTATGAGACCTCTACCTTTGTTTATTTTCAGGATTATTTTGTCTGTTTATAGACCCTTGAGGTCCATCCCATATGAATTTTAAGATGGATTTTTTTATTTCTGTAGAAAACAGTATTGGGATGTTGAAAGGGTTTGTGTTGAATCTGTAGATCACTTTTGGTGACCTTCCCTTCTTTCTTTGATGTTTTTTAATGTCATAACTATTTTACCAAATTTTTCTGATTTTTTTGAAAAAGAGATTCTTGGAATATTTTTTGAAATACTTGTTTTGAAATATGATGTATGAACTTGAGCTTGTACCATCCCATCAGCTTTCTTTAGCACTCTGCTTAAATGATGAAGAGCCTAATTTTCATTATTCACCTCCTTTCTGCCGGCAAATGTTTTGCTTTTCCACTTTGTATACTCAATTCTCCACTTTCTGTTAACAATCTGTCCATCAAAAATTTTTTGGTTGTCAAATATAGGAAGGTGGTGGCATGAAGTTCACAGAAGATGTGTACATGATTAATAAATTAAAAGCATTTTGGATCAAAGCCCAAGTAGAAGATAATGGGAAAAATTCAGATAATTAGAGGGCATAGGAGGAGGGGATTGTAGTCGTGGTGAAGAATCAATTTTGTATTGTGTTGAAGAATTATGCAGATTTAAGAGATAAGACTGTATTCTATTTAATTCAAAACTCTGAATCAGAGAAGTTTGGCAACATCCACAGAGCTTAGATTTAAGAAGTACTGTATTCCATATGCAAAGGATTTGATTTGAATTGAATATAACCCTGATCAGTCATGAGCTGGTTTTTAATAAGTGTTTTTATAAAAGTATATCATATGCGGCATGGGTACGTGTAGAAGTATGTATTCTGCTCCTACTAATACACTGTTTTGTCTCTGATGAGTACCTTCCCTCAGTTGGGTGTATTTACTCTAGGTGAAATTTAAGGTTTCTTCTCCTTTTCTATGCTGCTTCATAAACCATATTTAAAATATACCCTTTATGTTTTTTTAAAGATGTATTTCTTTTTTTTAATTTTTATTTTTTTAAATTTTTTATTAACATATAATGTATTATTTGCCCCAGGGTTCATGTCTGTGAATCATCAGGCTTACACATTTCACAGCATTCGCCATAGCACATACCCTCCCCAATGTCCATATCCCTACCCC
>CM052815.1:88852799-88917909 GCA_028533885.1 Nasua narica | reverse complement strand
ACTGCACCATCACACAATAACTAGTTCATTATCCACCACAAATAGTAAGCTGAACTTGGAGCTGAATTCTCTTAGATTATTGTGTCCGATGTGATTCCCTGAAGGCCTATTAACAGGGAGAAGTTAAAGAAAGGCAGTTTAGGGTCTATCACGTTAAAGAATTAGGATTTGATCTGTCCTGATAGAGAACAGTCTTCCAGAACTCAGGAATCAGTGTCCAAACACAAGTTAGATGGAAACACAGTGGGGTTATGCAGCGGGGTTGTTTCCACAAGGAAGTATACTTGTGGAAAGGCCAGACCAAAGGATTCCAAAGTTCAGGAATATTTTTAGGATTTACAGTAGAACACTCTAAACGATAAAGTAAATTGAAGGCATTCATACAAGAAGTATTTCAAGTATTTCTTGGTTATCTACAATGTGCCATGCACTACTCAAGGCACAAGATAAGAACTGAGAGAAACATCCCTTCTCCTAAATACTAAATAGTTCACTCTCTAGAAGGGAAGAGAAATAAGCAAACTAATAATCCTAAGTGCTGATGGCTTTGTTTTTTTCTTCACTAAAGCCAAAATGACATTCATAGATGGCTGAATTAAGAGATTTGCCTTGTTCATAAAGCCTAGCATTTCTAGCACAAACTATGTAATGAATACTCTCCTCTCTGTGCTGTGAACGGGATTTTTCTCTCAAAGAGTGAAGTTTTAAAAGAAGCATCTCAAGATTTTCCTCTAATAAGTAGGAAATTTCTGGGAGGTAGTAAACAACTTTGTATTCTACTCTCAGTTCTGAACAAAACTACTCTTAAAGGCGGTTAAGGAAGTCAAGACCCTGGCCTTGAGAGAAAAAATGACTTTTCTGGCAGCAGAAATTCTTTCAGAATTGTGCATAAAGGCTTGTTTTTGCATGTGTGTCTAGTAAAGCTTGAATGAAATGTGCAAGCGTACCACTTCTGCAGAGAGGATAAAAATTTTTCTTTCTGGTCAGAGAATCCTTAGAATAAAATTCTTTCTAGATGAGGCTTCAAGGCTATTCAATTTCCTAAAGAACTTACAAATGGAAAGTCCACTTTGTGTGCTACCTGGAACACAACTTCCAATCCTACCCCACTGGGTTATGAGGTCCACCACTCAAAAGCTAGGAGGAGCTAAAAATCACAGACATCAGTAATATTATAAAGTTATGCACTCAAGGGATGAGATGTGCTTTGTCAGTTACTGTATGATACCTTCAAACCACCAGGAAAAAAGTTATTTAAAAGATCTGTTTCAATTTTTTCAGTTGAATTACTTTCAATTTCAAGAGCCCTCTGAAGTCCAGCTACAGCTCTAGAGCCCTTTCATATAAAGCAGCAAGTTGTCAGAAAAGAAACAGGTATAGATTACAGGGCGATGACAAGAATACAAACACATATCAGGTGAAAAGACAAAAGCAGAATACTTTATGGGTCTTCGAAGTTTCAAAACAAGATAGGTTACAACTTTTTGAGAGGATGAGAGAAAAGACTTTGGAAGGAAGCAAAGACAAACTGAAAAGCGGCCCAGCCTCAAGGGAGAATTCACAGCATACGTAAGCGGCAGAGACACACATGTTCCATCCGAGAGCCCTGGAGGTGAGGCTGGACAACGGGGCCGGTCTGTGCAAGGCCACGCCGTAGGAAGAGCTAGTATTTAACAGAGTTAGCACAAAGACACCACACGGAAATGCTAGATGACAGAAGCATCGTGACCACAAGGAGGCGGGGAAACCTAAGCGTAGCTGAAGTGTGGAACACAGTCGGTACCGCGCCCCCAGGCTCAGTGACCCTCTGAGTCCCACTTCTTAATTCTACGCATAGCGTCTCACTCTCAACATCTTACTCTGTGCAACAAATTCTAAGTTAAACACTTTTCTAAAATATGAGCTAGCACAGCGTCGTAAAAACAGCCCATTTCACAAACATACTCTCAACTATGATCTAAACCATCAATAATGTCAGCCTGCAGAAAACCCTTTGGAACTTGATCACACATTCTCATCTCTTCACACGCGGACATTAAACTGTATAAATTAATTTGTGAGAGCAACCCTTTAAAATCAGTCATAGACCTCATTATCATCCTCTCTTCACCTTTTCCTATCTTCCTTCTGTGCCGAAGTGATGCAGAATCACAGATTTAAATACTGTTTCTAATGTTAAGAGCTCCCCAGTTTATATCTCCAGCCCAGGCTTCCCCTAATTCCCAACATCAACCTGACTCCCGGACATCTCCACTTGTTCCACATCTAAAAGACATCCAAACTCAATATATCTAAAAATAAACCTTCTCCTCTTCACCCTAAAACAGACTCCCCCTCTTTCTACACCTCCAAGAACGGCCACAACTCCAGCTGCTGCTCAGGCTGAAAACTCTGAGGTCACTTTGCCTCCCCTCTGTATCTCATACACCCCTCCCATCTAAACCACCATAAAAATGCTGTCCGCTCTTCCTTTCAAAACACATACAGGAAACATTTATGCATATAAGAACCTAATGGCTTCTAACTACCTCTGGGGCTACTCTCTTGGTCAAAGCCATTACCGTTTTTCGTATGATTATTGCCAGAGCCTGTCTAGATTCTGGCATCTACTCTTTTGCTCCTTCAGTCTACACTTAACAAAGATAGGACAGTCCTGCCAAAATAGCTCTTCTGCTGGAAACCCTTCAATGCCCTCTCACTAAGAATAAAACCCACTTCCTTACCCTGACTTTCAGGCTTCACATGATCTGGCCTCCCACAGCCTCTCTAACCTGGATCTTCTATTTCCGTCTTCCATCCATTCCGCTCCGGCAACACTGGGCTCCCTGCTGTTCCTCCCACACATCACACATGTTCCTGTCGGCAGGACCTCTGCTCCTCATGCCCTGGGTGCTCTTCACCCAGATACACAGATCCGCTGTTGTACTTCCAATCTTTGCATCAATGTCCCTTTTTCAACCACAATTAGCCTGTGTATTCAAAGCCACCAGCACAGTGGGCACTCAAGACCCCCAGTGGACCTCCAATGGGTGACTACCTTTCCAATATGCTAGAGAATTTATTATGTGTATCGCCTGTTGCCTCTCCCTCCCACACGAGACTCCGTGCGGGCAGGAGCTTTGTTCTCTTCACTGAGAGATGGATGAACGAATCCTCGAACAAGGTAATTCGTTTTATACGAAACAGATACCAAGTTCAAGCCTCCCATTCTCCAGGGGAAGAATTGGAAGGACCAGTGTGTTTTCTGTGAAGCCAAAGAGTCAGTAAATGGCAGAGTCCAAAATAAAACCAGGTCTCTCTGGCCTAGGCTTTTTCCCACCAGGACACAGTGGTGGAACGTAAGACAATACCTAAGAAAATCAATTTCAAAAACATGCAAACACACATAGGAACACACGGACACAGATAAGGAAACCTTTTACATGAAAGTATCACCACTGCCAAGTAGTATTATGTATACAGGTAATTACATGCCTACAAACAAACTTTCATTACTCACCTCCACCCCAGAGTCTTTTGATTGTATCTGTGTTACAGTTTCTTTGAATTTATTTGCCTTCTCAAGCTGAGCTTTAAGTCGTTCTGCTAATTCCTTCAAAGGGAAAAAACAAGAAAAACTGGTGTCACATATAGCTTAATTCTCAATGTAGACTACTTCAAATTTATACAACAGAAGGGAAAAGAGCATAGTGAACACCCATGTGGCCATAACCTAAATTCAGTTACCAACTCACAGCCCGGTACATTGCTTTTTAATGAATTTATCTCAGTTCCACAATTCTCAAATACCTGTGCCATTTGTTTATGCTTTGAAAGTAAATAATTACAAGGACATATATTCTAAGGGAGAGATGGGCATAGAGAAAATACATACCCTAAAGAATGACATTTTTATAATTCTTTTGATATTATAAACATCCAATACTCAAAATTTCAGTTACTGTAACAACAAATCCTTAACAAGATTTAAAATATTACTTTCTTTACTGTTGGGTAATTTAAATAAGAACCCCGAATATATTTCAATTTTACTCTAAGAAGTCTACAGACATTTATACAAAACAACTGACATGTGAAGAAATAAATTAAACAAACAGAAATAGGTGACAAGCAAAGAACAGTATTCTCCACTGCAGTGGTTCCACGACCAAAGGAACACTTCTTTTAATATAAATTAATCTCCTAACCTGGTGACCTCTCTTTCATTATTTCAAACTAATTCCTTTGTGCTTTCAAAACTCAAACTTAATTTTCTGCTATTATTACTGTTGTTGGTTTGTCTCTCTTACCAATCTCTGGGTTGAAGTGAAGTTCAGTGTTGCCAAAAACCAGAATCAAAGACAAAGAGCAGAATATGCAAGATATGCCCTTTACTAAATACACAATCTCATAAAAATAGAAGCCTCTTGTTTGCCCACCTTTCATTCTATTGAATGGTGTCATACTGACAGCACAACACTTCAAGCTCACCGATGTTTGGGTTTGAGGGGAGTACACTCATATGAGGGAATAGATTCTGTGTTCGCTACTCTCCACGCTCGACATAACACGTACTAGTGCATAAGAAATGGGACACTCTCAAACCAAAATAATCGATAAACAGAGACAGATGTAGCTCTCACCAAATCATCCCCATTTCCTACTGAATTCTAAGGTAAATCAGTCTTTGATCATAACACTACTATGGAAATTAAATGAGCTAACCTATACAAAGAAG
This sequence comes from Nasua narica, assembly GCA_028533885.1. Lineage (NCBI taxonomy): Eukaryota > Metazoa > Chordata > Mammalia > Carnivora > Procyonidae > Nasua > Nasua narica. The sequence goes on along the minus strand of CM052815.1, from coordinate 88,913,192 downwards.
CTAACGTGTATCAGACATAAACATATTCCATTACAATTTGGACAAATCTAAGAAGGCAATACACACTCTTAATAACATGTGACTAAAACAGGGAAAGAAGACAATAACATCTCCATCTCACTCAAATATGCTACACTAAAATTGCAAAGTAGAAAGGAAATTTTAAAAACATTTTGTTCCCTAGGATCTTAAGTTTCAAAAATCTGACAGGAAAATAGACACTGTATTTAGAATGAACAGAACTATTTTTAGAAATGTTCAAGAATTTCTTTAAAGAATCAATAAGCAGCAGTTATTTTTCCTATTGTGCTACATCCACACTGCAAAGAAACTTCCAAAATTACTTGTAAGAAGTTAAAGAGTTCTAATTTCTATTCTCCTAAGAACAATACAGAAGACTTACCATATTTCCCATCATCTCAGCCTTAATAATCCTGGCTCCCAATTTATTCTTCTCATCAACACTCAAAATGTATATGGAATCATCCTCAGGACCACCTCTGTTTGAACAAGACAGATTAAGAGCATATGAAATATAGGGACATTGGAAGTAACAGCATCAAGACTCAAATGTTATTTAAATTGACCCCAACAAAATACAAAGGACCAATACATCGCGATTCTAAAACCTTAAAAACAAAACAAAACAAACAAAAAACAGAGCTTCAATGATTCCCCCAAAATCAACAATTTTCTGTTATAATGCCACAATGGCTGATGGCAGTTATGATAATAACTGACCAAAATCCCATCAACAATGAGATAAATAGTATGTCGGCTATTCTTTACTAATATTTCCATACTCATTTTAAAAGGGAAAAAAAAAAAAAACAAAAGAAAACTAAAACACAGGAGGACCAAGATGGCGGAGGAGTAGGAGGTTGAGATACAGTCAGATCCCAGAGGTTCAGCTAGATAGTTATCAAACCATTCTAAAAGCCTGCAAACTTAATAGGAGAGAGAAGAGAAGAAGAACAGCAATTCTAGGAGCAGAAAATCGACCACTTTCCGAAAGGTAGGACGTGTGGAAAAAGTGAATCCAAAGCGAGGGAAGAGAGACCACGGGGGGAGGGGCCGGCTCCCTGCAACCGCAGAGCCGCGGAGCACAAACTCGGAACTTTCAGAGTCTGCTCCACTGAGGGACATCCCTTCAGAGGCTAAGTGGGGGGTTTAGCCCTCGCGGGAACAGTGTGGTTTCAGGACCCGCGGGGTCACAAAGGGACCGGAGGTGTCTGAGTGTGGCAGAGCTCCCAGATATCAGGGTGGAGAAGCCGCGGCAGAGAAAGAGCCACGCAGTGTGCTATCAGCTCGGGCTTACCCCGCAGAAGGCAGCTCCGGAGAGACCCCCTACTTCCTCCTCCGGGAGGAGTGGCGTGGGAGCGCACAACAGCAATCTGCTGGGTTAGGAGACTCCAGACAGAGCTGCGTGCCAGATATAGAGGTGCTTCGTCACAGGCAGCTGAGCTCAGAGCTTGGGCAGGGACCAGGGAGACGGGAGTGATTGACTGCTATCCTCAGAGTGCACGCTGAGGAGCGGCCCCTAGCGCTCAGCTCCTCCGGCCAAAGACTGGGAGCCGCCATTTGCATTCCCGGCCTCCCGGGCACTACGGAAAGCGCTCAGAGAACAAAGACTACCAAGACCGAACCTGAGTAAATTGCTTGGCCCATCCCCTGGCAAGGGCGGGGCAATTCGTCCTCAGGCAAAGACATTTGAGAATCAATGCAACAGGCCCCTCCCCCAAAATATCAGCAAAAATATCCAGCCAAGTCCAAGTTCATCAATTAGTGAAAACTGCGGGACTCCAGAGTATTTTTCTCTCTCATTCATCTATTCTTATCTCGATAAAATGACAAGGTGGAAAAACGCACCACAAAAAAAAAGAGCAAGAGACAGTACTGACGGCTAAAGACCTAGTCAATACAGACATTAGTAATATATCAGAAATGGAGTTCAAAATGACAGTTATCAAGGTGCTAGCTGGGCTCGAAAAAAGCATGGAAGATTAGAGAATACCTTTCTGGAGAAATAAAATCTCCTTCTGGAGAAATAAGAGAACTAAAATCTAACAAAGTGGAAATTAAAAAAGCTATTAATGAGGTACAATAAAAAATGGAGGCTCTTACTGCTAGAATAAATGAGGCAGAAGAAAGAGTTAGTGATATAGAAGACCAAATGACGGAGAATAAAGAAGGTGAGAAAGAGAGACAAACAACTATTGGACCACAAGGGGAGAATTCAATAGATAAGTGATACAGGGGCACCTGGGTGGCTCAGTGGTTTAAGGCCTTTGCCTTCAGCTCAGGTCATGATCTCAGGGTCCTGGGAGCCAGCCCCACATCGGGCTCTCTGCTCAGCAGGGAGCCAGCTTCTGCCTGCCTGTCTACCTACTGGTGATCTCTCTCTCTCTCTCTGTCAAATAAATAAATAAAATCTTCTAAAAAAGAGAGAGATAAGTGATACCATAAGACGCAACAATATTAGAATAAGTGAGAACTTTACTCTTCCTGTCACTCAGTACGCAAGCTTAAAGATTCAATCAAGAGGACAGTGGAGGTATGTCGAACTCCAATCAAAGCTCACAAGTTTCAAGAAGATAACTGGAATCCCAAGAGACCTTTAAAAGCAGCAATTTTCGGGGTGCCTGGGTGGCTCAGTGGGTTAAAGCCTCTGCCTTCAGCTCAGGTCCTGATCCCAGGGTCCTGGGATCAAGCCCCGCATCAGGCTCTCTGCTCTGTGGGGAGCCTGCTTTCCCCTCTCTCTCTGCCTGCCTCTCTGCCTACTTGCAATCATTTCTCTCTCTCTGTCAAATAAATAAATAGTTTTTTTAATTAAATAAATAAGTAGATAAATAAAAGCAGCAATTTTCATTGTCATGAAATTTGTACTCCTACATCTTTTTGGGGGGGCATTTTCTAACAGGGATTAAATTGTTTATTAGTAGATAAAAAGTAGATAAGAATAAATTAGATGATATACAAGAATTACAAACATCTCCGATACTAATATCTCCAACACACTTCACAAAACAGTAATAGATATCAAATAAAGACATTAAAATGAGTCATTGGGCACACAAAGAATGAAGAACAAAGAACGTATTATTTCATCTTGTTAATACCACAGCAAAGATACTGCCTAGCAGCAAACAGCAGGTAATAGACTCCTCCTTACTTTCTCTAAGCATTTACAATGATGAGCAAATACTCTGAAAGAAACATTGCCATGACATCTGCAATTATCCTATAAAAAGAAAACAGTACAAGTATTTCTCATTTCCCAGGATTACTGGTAAATTTCAGAAGTCCTCTTCATAATTAATTTCTAAAAAGCAAATCAATTTTCCCATTAAAATATATTCTTTTACAGCACACACCCAACTCTGGCTGAAACTGCTGAGGAAAAAGTAATTAAAAAAGTTGCACCCCAGTGACATTTCAGAAACTCTGAGTATATTGCAATTATTCTTTGCCAGCTGACAGTGTTCACAGATCTCCTCCCTTTAATTACTCGTTTCTTACCACTCATTCTCAAATTTTCTCCCTGTCCAAGGATCCCAAGCCTTACATTCAAAGCCTTCAGAACCTGCCATCCTTCTCCTGTCCTTCTGGGCTACCACAGCAAACTCTGCCAAGAATGATATCCAAAGGCTAAAATAGTATATAAAACAGGTTATTTCCTGATATCAACTTCTTAAAATCTAAATTAAGAACATCACACTAGGTTTTGTTCATATTGCATATGATTCTAGATTTCAAAATCCTAAACATACATAGCTGATATATTTTCCAAGAAAACAAAACTATACACAAAGACATTTATTTCTAAGAATAATAAGCTTAAAGATCTTGAGCACATGGACCATTTCTAGAGGATATTTTCTGCCTACTTAAGATAACTGCAGGGCATAAAGAGGACAAAGGAAAAGAATGAGATATCTGGTCACAGTAAGAATAAACGAAAGAAAGGATGAAAAAGAAAAGTGACACAAGAAGAAAACGCAACTCTAACAGTGATGAAAACACTATATATTACATGAAAACTATAAAGAGCTCTCATAGAGAACTGAAAAAGTAACCATAAGACATGACTAGTTAGTAAAAATAAAATAAAAATAAAGTTATAAAAATATGCCAAACTTCACTCATACTTAAAGAAATGCAAATCAAGGAACAACTCCATTTCTGAAGTATGTATACAACAAAGATTAAAAAGCTCAATAATACTGTTGGCAAAGAAAAGAAAAGTCACTCTAATATTTGACTAGTAAGAGAGTGGTTACTATAACAAAATACATGAATAAAATTCCACCGCTTGGAATTTATTTTATAGCTATATTTAATCAGCGTGCAAAGACACACCTTCCAAAACTATTCACTGCAGCATTACTATAAGCACAACAAATTAGAAACAACCTAAAGTCCATCAACAGGAGACCAAGGAGAAATACTAATTTCTATCTGCATTTTTAACAGAATCTTAAAGAGCCTTTAAAAAGTACCCATATAAAAGCTGATGTGAAAAGATCTTTAAGATATACTGAAGGAAAAAAAAAAACAAGATTCAGAATAATATATACATTGTGAAGCTATGTAACATAAGTACATAATTAAATTTTTTATATATAATTATATGCATTATCTCTTATAAAACGTCACAATCCCAGAAAATGGCTAAGAGTTACATAAAAATTGCCAGATAAAAAACATGACACCTAGTCAAATTTGAATTTCAGGTAAACAAAAAAAATTTTTTAGTGTAAGTCTGTGTTAATACCACAAGGGACATACGTCTATTTATTTGCTAAGCCTGGTACCCTGAGTACCGTAACACTCTCCAAGTTACAACCTCAAGAGCTTCAGTTTCCTCATCTGGAAAATGCAGGAGTCACAAATTACTTCCTTCTAGTTCTAAAATCAGTTCTATGATTTTTCCCCCCACTTCTAAAATTCATTAATTTTAATTCTAAAGCTCCCTAGAATTCTAGTATTTTATAAAGAATTCAGCATATACCTAGGATAATGTTCACACTAACAGTTATCTCACAATCCTTCACTGACTCTTTCCAGTCCCTGAAAATAGGCACTCTTCAATATTCACAACACTCACACAGGCTCAGGAATTTTTCTGTCTTTCACATATATGTAGATAATTTCTAGATTGTTCTTTCCTTCTCCAGGCAATCATGGAACTCATGGAAAGCTTCAACCCAACTGAAACATTAAAATAACCCAGCTAACAAAAACACTGCCTTCCAGGGCATCTGGGTGTCTCAGACGGTTAAGCATCCAACTCTTGATTTCAGCTCAGGTCATGATCGCAAGGTTTTAAGATCGAGCCCTGCATCAGGCTCTGCACTCAATAGGGAGTTCGTTCAGGATTCTCTCTCTCACACTGTCTCTCTCCCTGCTTGAGTTCTATTTCTAAAAATAAGTAAGTCTTAAAAAATAAATATATATACATATGTATATAAGTATATATATATATACACACACACATACATATATACACACATACATATAGCTTCTAGTGAGTGCCTGTATTATAGTAGCTCTACAGGAGACTTACAACTTAAACATGACTTACAAATATGGAACCAGATAAAATACTGAGTGTAAGACTGCTTCACACACAGCTGCAGTCACAGAAGTCAAGACCTGCAGATTGCCCAAATGTTAGGGCAACCTTGACGATAAAAGAAAATAAGAGTCTCATCCTACCATCAGGTGGGGACAAGAAACAGTCTACCTTCCAGAGTACCTGGAGTAAAGCCTAGGCAATTACATATGTATATACAGTCTTAGAAATTTTCTAATCCCTGACATGTTTATCCAGTCAATACAACTAGATCTCTCCTTTGGTTTCTTGGGAACAAAGCCCTGACTTGAACCAGAGCCCATTTGAGTGGAGCTCCCATCACTCGGTCCAGGTTTTGCCAGCTTCCTCCCACTAAATGCTATGCACAGTGCTTTATAATCCACAGCTTCAGATGGAATTGTTAACAAAAACAATTTACCAGACTCATGACCCCAAACCACAATGCTGATACCTATTACTGCTACTGCGGAATTCTATTACTTCCTAAAACCTCTTCCTTTAGTGTCCCACTCATTTGACGGAATTCTTAAACATATTTTGATGATCATTCTAGTATTAGCTAATCATTATCCTTTGGACACTTATTTTCCATTTAGGGCTATCTCCAGTAAGACCACCTCCACAGCTAAATCAAGTTTTCCTAGGTTTGATTCCACTCAACCTCCTATTCTACTGACCCAGCCCGCAAGTAGCTACAACAGGTTCAAGATAACACCAGTCAATGCCACCTATTTTCCTAATTATCATAAGTACAACCACTACCCTAGCCATATTTTCCTTTTAAAATGCTAACATCTTTAAAACCTGTCAAATGTCAGAAGGGATTCTTTCTTTATCTGAAAAAGCGTCACCATAATTCATGCTTCCCTCTGCAGGATCCTTCATATATCATATTCACTTCATATGTGTGCTATTATGGCAGCATATTTTCCTTCAATCTCCCAGATCTCCACTCGGCATGCAATATTTACAATTATGATTACACTGAGCAATGGGGCGATCTCCTCTGAAAGCAATATGGCAGCAGTAACATAGTCTACCGAAATACTTCGTGTAGCATATCCATTTAAAGGGATTATGAACTCACTCCATTTTTTAGATTGCAAAAAAGCAACAAATTTTGAGCTAATATAGCTACTGAATTCTTCCATTTGTTAAATAAAACTGTGAAATGAAATGCAACCCATAAAACAAAGCTGATTTGTTAACTGTGCATACCTTATCTCTTCTACAAAACTTAAGAAACAGAAGAACATAACTCATATCAACTTAATAGCTGATACTCTGCAAATACAGCTCATTTCTTTGAATTCTTTGCAATTTAATATTCATCAGCTTAGAAAACAAATGACAAGATACCCGGCAAATGGAGACTTTGTGTCCCGTAGATGCTCTTTCTTCAAAGAGTCATCTCTCAGGCTTTCATCTGGTGATTTTTCTCTCACGTCTTCTGAAATGTGCCCACAGTCCACACCGCCCCTAGTTTCTAATGATCTTCTATATGAATGTTTCCTGTCTCCTTCTCTTCCGTCCGACCGGCTCCATGATGAAGAACCTGCTTCACTGTTTTCCGTGGGTTTTTGAAAACCACAATGCACAGAATCCTGAGCAACCAGTGCTGAAGACGAACTAGAAGGTTCAAAATTTCTGCCCTTGCTATGAAATGACAGTTCTTCATCATCAGAGGGTCTTAAAAATTTAGGTTTCAAATTTCCGAGAGTAAAAAACTCTTGATTTTGCCTTGGATTGGGTTGTCTTCTACAGGTCTCAAACCTATTATCTTTTTCATCACCACTAGACTTATCTTTACTGGTGTTGTTTGTAATATCTGTTGAACTATATCTATCCCTTAAATTTTTATTATATTTTACCAGGTCTAATTTTCTACTTTCTTGACTACTTTGTGCTTTATCTGAGTATGTTGGTTTCCTCCACCGTTCTCGTTTACAATCTTCTTTCGTGGATGCAGTTTTTTCAGCTTCTTCTAATTTCGACTGAAATATTTCCATTGACTACAAAGGAGAGAAATTTAACAAGATATCTAAAATTAAAAAAGGTTCGATGACTTGTACCCCCATATGCCACTGTGCCATAATATACTGTCATGTGGCACAATGAAGAAAAACCCAACAAAGGAGAGAAGAAAAGACCCATAGATCATCGTAACTGATAAGGGCTTACGTGCTGAAGCCTTAACCCCTAGTACTCAGAACATGACAGCATTTAGAGACACGTACTTGAAAGATGTGGTTAAGTTAAAAGTTCAACTGGGGGATGCTTGGGTGGCTCAGTTGGTTAAGCTGCTGCCTTCGGCTCAGGTCATGGTCCCAGGGTCTTGGTATCAAGTCCCACATCGGGCGCCTTGCTCAGCAGAGAGCCTGCTTCTCTCTCGGCCTCTGCCTGCTACTCTGCCTGCCTGTGCGCTCTCTCTCTCTCTCTCTCTCTCTCTCTGACAAATAAATAAATAAATCTTTTAAAAAAAAAAAGTTCAGTTGGACCCTAATTCAATCTGACGGATAATCCTTAACAGAAGAAGAAATTTGGAAACACAAAGACATAGAATGGATGAGCACATAAAGAGAAAATCCATGCAAGAGACACAGCTATAAGGCAGCCATTTACAAGCCATAAAGAGATGCCCCACAAGAAACCAAACATTGTAACACCTTGATCTTGGACTTCAATTCTCCTGAACTGTGAGAAAATAGATTTCTGTTGTTGAAGCCACCTAGCCTATGGAACTTTGTTATGGCAGTCCTAGCAAACTAAATATACTAGCCTAAAATAAATGCTTAAAAAACTGTGATTAATCAACAAAAAATTTCCTAATGATGAAAAATACCTGGGAACTCAAAAGAAGATCCACTATACCAAATGCACAGCACTAAAACAAAATATAACAGAAAACAGTGAAGACATCATTTCTAAAAAATTAACTCTTACTGTTAGTGAGATTCAAGAAGCTGCTACATTACTAAAACGTAACAGACTCTCATGAAAAACAAGAGTTCAAGAACAATAAAAACTTGTAAATGAAAACTATGTGTCCAAAAACATGTAGATATAGTGAACAGAATAGAAAGTATGTATTCAATGGTAGTTAATTCAACACTAGCCTGGAATTCTCTCTACTTAGTAAAAGATGGTAAGTAGATATAATATGGAAAAAAACCACAGGGACAATTAATTTGAGACAGTCTAATATGCATATATGAATACTACCAGAAAGAGCAAAGATAGAAGAAAGCATTAACAAAATAATGATAATAATAATACAAGAAAATTTCTCCAGCAATTTTCTAGGTTTGAAGAGCTCATCTGGTAGCCTTAGGAGAGGGGAGAAAATGAAGCATATAAAGCCTCATACATAAAAAAATCCTAATTCCTGGGATGCCTGGGTGGCTCAACCAGTTAAGCTCTTAGTTTCTGACTTTTGGTTTCAGCTCAGGTCATGATCTCATGGGTTATGACATAAAGCCCCAAGCGAGTGTCTGCACTCACAGTGGAGTTGAAAATTCTCTCCTTCTGGCTCCCCACCATTCATGTGCATGCACTCACTCTCTCTCTAAAATAAATACATCTTTCCAAAAAAAAAAAACAAAAACTAATTCTTGAGTCTCAAAATTCATACATGCACAACAAAAAAAATTCTTCATAAATATTAAATTAGAGAAGGAGGTAGTAAGCATGAGATGGGAGTAGGCAAATAATACATTACCTACAAAGTAAAGAAAGTAAAACTGTTGGGGCACCTGGGTGGCTCAGTCAGTTGAGCATGTGACTTTTGATATCACACTCAGTGCCTACATTTCTCTCTCCCTCTGCCCCTCCCCTCCACTTTCTCCCTCTTCAAAAAAAAAAAGTAAAACTATTATCAACTCTTCATCTCTAATACTAAATGCTACAAGATAATGGAATAAAGATCAAATGAAAGAAAAGACAAAGAAAAAGAAAAAGACAAGGCAATAATTCCATACCAAATTCAATTCACAGTCAAACTATCCTTACCTGATAAGGACAAATGAAAGTCATTTTCAAAAATACAAAGAATCAGAAAGCAAACCATTTACTAATTAGGTGCAGGGGGATATCACTCAGGATCATTAAGCCAAACCATAAGAGAATTAGGGCAAAGATGGTTGAAAAAGGAAGGAACACTAAAAACCAAATGGTAAATGTAATAGTTAAGTCTAAATAATTGTTCTTGTAGCTGCAATGTTTAATACAATTGTCAAAAATAAGATGCATATTTTTAAAAACTTACAATAAACTGGAATTAAAATTTCATAATTATTTAATTTAAGGAAGCAAGTGAAAATATAAACTCAGTGGTCCAAAACCTCGGGGATACAGCAAAAGCAGCCTTAAAAGGGAAGTATATAACAATACAGGCCTACCTGAAAAAGCAAGAAAAATCTCAAATAAATAACCTAAGGGAGCTAGAAAAAAATATAACAAAAAAATACTCCAAACCCAGAAAAAAGATGGAAATAATAAAGATTAGAGCAGAAATAAATGATGTAGAAACAAACAAATAAACACAAAACAAAACAAAAACAACAACAAAAACCCAGAACAGATCAATGAAACCAGGAGCTGGTTCTTTGAAAAAATTAATAAAATTGATAAATCTCTAGCCAAACTTGTCAAAAAGAAAAGAGAAAGGATCCAAATAAATAAAATCGCAAATAAGATAGGAGAAATAACAACTAACATCACAGAAATACAAACAATCATAAAAGAGTATTATGAAAAACTATATGCCAATAAACTGGACAACCTGGAAGAAATGGATAAATTACTAGAAACATATAAACTACCAAAACTGAAACAGGAAGACATAGAAAACTTGAACCAGATGGATAACCAGCAAAGAAATTGAATCAGTAATCAAAAAGATGGCTTAACAAACAAATTCTACCAAACATTGAAGGAAGACTTAATACCTATTCTTCTTAAACTATTCCAAAAAAGAGAAAAGGAAGGAAAACTTCCAAATTCATTCTGTGAGGCCAGCATTCCAAATACCCAAACGAGATAAAGACAGAACTAAAAAAGCAAACTACAGGCCAATATCCCTGATGAACATAGATGCAAAAATTCTCAAAAAAAAAATAAATAAATAAAATCCAACAATATATTTTAAAAAATCAATCAATTCACTACAATCAAGTGGGATTTATTCCTAGGTTGCAAGGGTGGTTCACCACCCTTGATTGATTCACAAATAAATCAACAGGATACATCATATTAACAAAAGAAAGGATATGAGCCATATGATCATCCAATAAAGGCAGAAAAAGCATTTAACAAAGTACAACATCCATTCATAAGAAAAACCCTCAACAAAACAGGATTAGAAGGAATGTACCTCAATATAATAAAGCTTCATATATGAAAAACCCACAACTGGGGCACCTGGGTGGCTCAGTTGGTTGAGCGACAGCCTTCGGCTCAGGTCATGATCCTTGGGTTCTGGGGTCGAGTCCCACATCGGGCTCCCAGCTCCACGGGGAGTCTGCTTCTTCCTCTAGCCTTCTCTCCTCTCATGCTCTCTCTCACTTTCTGTCTCTCTAATAAATAAATAAAATCTTTAAAAAAAAAAATCTTTAGAAAAACCCACAACTAATATCATCCTACATGGGGAAAACTCGAGAGTTTTTCCTCTATGGTCAGAAGCAAGAAAGGAATGTCCACTCTCACCACTTTTATTCAACATAATACTGGAAGTCCTAGCCATAGCAATCAGACAAGAAAAAGAAATAAAAGTTACCCAAATCAGCAAGGAAGAAGTAAAACTTTCCCAATTTGAGAGGACATGATACCTTATCTAGAAAACCAGAAAGATTCCAATAAAAAAAAAAAAAACTGATAAAACTGATAAATGGGTTCAGGAAAGTTGCAGGATACAAAATCAATGTACAGAAATCTGTTGCATTTGTATACACCAATAATGAAACAGCTGAAAGAGAAATTAAGGAATTATTCCTTTTCACAATAGCACCAAAAACAATAAGACACCTATGAATAAACCTAACCAAAGAGGTGAAAAGACCTATACTCTATAAACTATAAAACCCTAATGAAAGAAATTGAAAACAATACAAAGAAATGGAAAGACATTCCATGTTCATGGATTGGAAGAACAAACACTGTTAAAATGTCTATACTACCCAAAGCAATCTATACATTAAATGTAATCCTAACAAAATACCAACAGCATTTTTCACAGAGCTAGAACAAACAATCCTAGAATTTGAATGGAACCACAAAAGATCCCAAATAGCCAAAGCAAACTAGAGGCATCATAATTCTGGATTTCAAATTATATTACAAAGCTACAGTCATCAAGACAGTATGGTACTGGCACAAAAATAGATCAATGAAACAGAACAGAAAATCCAGAAATGAATCCACAATTATACGTTTAATTAATCTTCAACAAAGCAGGAATGAATATCCAATGGGAAAAGAATTCTCTTCAATAAACGGTGTTGGGAAAATTGGACAACCACATGCGAATGAAACTGGACCATCTTCTTACACCATACACAAAAATAAATCCAAAATGGATTAAAGACCTAAATGTGAGACGTGAAACCATAAAAATCCTAGAAGAGAACACAGTCAGTACTTTTTTGACACTGGCTGTAGTGACTTCTTTCTAGATATCTCTTCTGAGCCAAGGAAAACAAAAGCAAAAACAAACTATTGTGACTACACCAAAATAAAAAGCTTTTGCACAATGAGGGAAACATTCAACAAAACTAAAAGGCAACCTATGGAATGGAAGAAGTTATTTGCAAATGAAATATCTAATAAAGGGTTAGTATCTGGGGCGCCTGAGTGGCTCAGTGGGTTAAAGCCTCTGTCTTCAGCTCAGGTCATGATCTCAGGGTCCTGGGATCAAGCCTCGCATCCGGCTCTCTGCTTTCTCTCTGCCTGCCTCTCTGCCTACTTGTTATCTCTCTCCTCTCTGTCAAATAAATAAATAAAATCTTTAAAAAAAAAAACAAAACCAGAATGAAATCCTGCCATTTGCAATGACATGAATGGAGCTAGAGAGTATTATGAAGTGAAATAGGGCAGTTAGAGAAAGACAAATACTGTATGATTTCACTCATATGTGGAATATAAGAAATAAAACAAATGAGCAAAGGAAGGAAAAAATAGAGAGAGGCAAAACAAGAAACAGATTTTTAACTAGAGAATATAGACTGATGGTGACCAGAGAGGATGTGTGTAGGGGATGTGGGGGAAAGAGGTAATGGGCGTTAAGGAGTACACATGTTGTGATGAGCACCAGGTGATGTACGCAAGTGCTGAATCACTATATTGTAATTTGAAACTAATATTACACTGTATGTTAACCGGAAATTAAATAAAAACTTCAAAATTTTTTTTCAAATTGTTTCAACAAAATCTTAGAGGTGAGATGGGGGTTTAAAATATGCTAAAGTTATTATCTTATTAGCCTAGGCAGAGATAATCCATAACATTTCATTTTTTAAAATTATTTAAAAATATAGATTTTAGGGTGCCTGGGTGGCTAAGTGGGTTAAGCCTCTGCCTTCGGCAGGTCATGATCTCAGGATCCTGGGATCGAGCCCCGCATCAGGTTCCCTTCTCAGCAGGGAGCCTCCTTCCCCCTTTCTCTCTGCCTGCCTCTGCCTACTTGTGATCTCTCTTCTCTCTGTCAAATAAATAAATAAAATCTTTAAAAAAAATAAAAAATATAAATAGATTTTAACATTTCTTAAACTGAATAACAACATGAACAGAACAGAAATGATGGTGGGGAGGGGGTTATTTTCATAATGAAAGCACTGCCTCAAAGGCAGCTTTTTTCCTTGTTACTGAGACATGAAATAATGGCATGTCTACACTTAGTGGCTTCTTAGATTGAATAAAATATGGTAATGATACAAACAACAACAAAATGACCACAATTTATCCAATGCTCATTATATTACCTACTTTACATCTTTTTTATTTATTTATTTGACAGAAAGAGACACAGCGAGAGAGGGAACACAAGCAGGGACAGTGGGAGAGGGAGAAGCAGACTTCCCACCAAACCAGGACCCCGGTAAGGGACACAGGACCCTGGGATCATGACCTGAGCTGAAGGCAGATGTTTAACAACAGACCACTCAGGTGCCCCTACTTTACATCATTTAAATTGGTTCCAGGAGACTACACCTAGGTTTGAATCTACTGACTGACGCTCTAATCATAGTGAAGGTAGTCAGCCCCTGTGTGTCTCAGTTTCCACATTTATAAAACAAGAATAGTACTGCTGTGGTAGTAAAAGTAAAAGTGCTTAATTATACAGGAAGCACTTCAACAGTGCCTGGCACATGAAAAGCACTCAAATTCTTATTAATGCTTGCAACAATCCTATGAGGTTGATACTAATACTCATGTTTTCATACTGGGGAAAAAAGCACAACAAAAGAGTAACAAAACGGATACTGAAATTCAGGACTATTTCACTACAAAGCCAATGTTTTTAACGACTATCTCAAAATGCTTCATCCTGTGATTTCTAACTGTTCTAAAACATTAAGAAATTATATCATTTTTCACAATTCAAATAATAAACTTATAATAACCCCTGCCATCAAAATTTAATAAAAATAACATAAAAGGAAAACTAAAGGCTATATCCTTATACAAATGAAGATATAAATTCAAAATAAAATATTAACAAAGTTACTCTGGTAGTACATTAAAGGAAATACTATGATCAAATAGGAGTCATTCAAAGAATTCAAGAATGGTGCCACACTAAAAAATGAATTAACACAATCATCTCATTAACAGATAAAAAGAAAAAATCAAATCACCTCAAAGGATCTAAAGAGCTATTACATTTCTAATTTAAAAGTAAAAGCAAACAAACAAGAGAGAACCTCTGACTAAACTCTGAATGGAAGAATACTTGTTAAAGATGATAATCTTCATCTGAAATGCACTGTCAGCATTTTAAATGGAAAAACAAGAAAACTAGCTTCCAGTGTTCTTATCAAAGTTCTGAGATTCTATTTCAAGAAAACAAATAAGATCTAATATCATAATACTGAGGGGGGAAAAAGCAAAAGTAATCATCATTTGCATATAACTATCTTCCCAGATGACTCAATTTTAAAAATTAGATTTAATGACATGAGTTTAGAAAATTAGCATTTTAGCACCAACAGAAAGCCTGAAAACATAAAGGAAAAAAATTCAATACACAACTGGAAGAAAATTTTTTTAAACCTTAAGGACCCATGCATAACAATTGCACAGAGAAATTTACTGAAGAGCATAAATGAAACTTGAATAGAGATATATCCAATATTTAAGGATGAGATGACTCAACATTATAAAGATATTAATCATACCTGATTTACCAATACATTCACTTAAACTTAGATCAAAATTCCAAGAAAGATAAGTTTATGATTAATTTTGGGAAAATGTTTGTTTCTGTTGAGCTTGAACTTGACAAAATGATTCTAAATTTAACAACAAAGAAATGTAAGAATGAAGAGCTATTTTTTTTTTTTAAGATTTTATTTATTTGACAGAGAGAGACACAGCAAGAGGCAGCACAAGCAGGGGGAGAGGGATAGGGAGAAGCAGGCCTCCCTGGAGCAGGAAGCCCGATGCGGGGCTTGATTCCAGAATCCTGGGACCATGACCTGAGCTGAAGGCAGACGGGGGTTGATTCCAGAATCCTGGGACCATGACCTGAGCTGAAGGCAGACGCTTAACAAATGAGTCACCCCGGCGCCCCGCCCCTAATGACTAATTAAAAAAAGACTTACCCTGCCACATAGTAGGTGTTCACTACTTACCTGCTATCTACAAGAGTTACTGAAAACTACAATAATTTTAAGAGTACTATACTAATTTCATGAAACAACAGAAAAATCAATGGAACAGATTTGAGAGTAAAAGAACAGACTTATTTTATAATAAATGTATCATTTCAAATCAGTGCAAAAAGATTAATTTAGTCAACATGTTATAAACAACTATCTGAAGACTTAAGGAAAGTTAGAAGCCTATTCACAACATACACAAATATAAATTCCAGGAAGATTAAAGATATGTATAAAAAATAAAACTGAGCAAGTATTCAACGTAAATACAGATATACATTGTTATGATTTTGGGGTGAAGAAGGCTTTCCAATGAATTACAGGAAGAATATCAAGTTATGAAAGAAAAGCCTGATGGATTTTGTTAGGTAACAATATTAAAACTTATCCATAGCAAATATACACAAAGGGAAAATGAAAAAAATGAAAAATATGGAAAGAAAAAATGAAAAAAAGGAAAAAATATAAAACTAAGAGAAAAACGTGAACAGACTTATTCAAAGATCTTAAAGAGGGGCGCCTGGGTGAATCAGTGGGTTAAAGCCTCTGCCATCGGCTCAGGTCATGATCTCAGGGTCCTGGGATCGAGCTCCGCATCGGGCTCTCTGCTCTGCAGGGAGCCTGCTTCCCTCTCTTTCTCTCTGCCTGCCTCTCTGCCTGCTTGTGATATCTCTCTCTCTCTGTCAAATAAATAAATAAGTAAATCTTTAAAAAAAAAAAAGAAAGATCTTAAAGAAACCAATGTTTCTTTAATGTTTTCTTTTTCCCAAAAGAAAAATGGGAAATATCGCCAAAAATCAGTTCACTTAAAAATACAAATGGCCAAAAATATATGAAAAAAATATACCAATTCACTACAAAACAAATGTATAAAAATAAAAGCAATGAAAAAAATCCATTTATCAAACACAGTAGCAGACTATAAGGAATAATAATCCTACTGTTGCAAACCATGTGACAAAAGAGTCATTGTAATCAAAATATAATTTGTTAATTTTTGTAGAGAAATTCAGCAATAAATATCTCACTTCAAGTGTCTATATCCTTTAAAGTAACAATTTTGTTTTTAGTAATTCATCTTAAGAAAAAAAACCTGGTAAGTATGCAAAATGAACTTAACAAAGTTTATCAGTACAGTACCGGGGGGGGGGGGGGGCGGACATTTATGTCCCCCCACTGACAATTAAAAAATAAATGCACAGTAAATCTACACAAATATATATTAAAATATTAAGAGGTCTTTAAAATGTATATATTTACTGACATCCAACTATGTCTATATTAGTAAGTGAAAAAAGCAAAATGTATTCTATGAGTCTACTGTTATAAAACTATTTATTTTAAAAGTACGTAACAAAGAAAAAATCTGGGAAACTGTATACATCAAAATTTAACACAGATTCTTTTTATTTTTTATTTTATTTTTTAAAGATTTTATTTATTTATTTGACAGAGACAGAGAGAGATCACAAGCAGGCAGAGAAGCAGGCAGAGAGAGAGGGGGAAGCAGGCTCCCGCTGAGCAGAGAGCCCAATGCAGGGCTCAATCCCAGGACCCCAAGATCATGACCTGAGCCAAAGGCAGAGGCTTTAACCCACTGAGCCACCCAGGCATCCCACACAGATTCTTTTTAAAAAAAAGAATGATTTCTCTTTTTTTTTTTTTTTTTGCTTGCCCATATTCTTGAAATCATATTTTCTAAGCCTGCTTTTCTCTAGAAATTAAAAAGAAAAAGGACACTACTAAATACTGCAATACAAAGATTATCCACACATGGTAAATGGGGGGAGCTGGTTCTAAAATATCACGTAAAATGTGATGGTTCCATTGTTTTAAGAGTATGCACATGTATGTGTGTATGTATATATATTATATATTTTGTATATATATTATATATTTTACATAAGTATTATATATTATATCATAATATATAATAAGTATTTATAAAATATATGTATTTATATTTTATAGTATATGTTATAAAATATATATTATAAAAATATATTTTTTAAAAACCTGTTATATTGGAAAACTCTAGAATATAGCAACATCTCTGTATTAAACAAAAACTCTGAAATATATCAAAATTCCAACAGTGGTTATCTCAAGAGGTGTGCCACGGAGGATTTCCTGCATTATTTAAATTTTCTCACAATGAGAAAATGTTATTTTTACATTAAATACACACACTTAAATTGTACCTACTTAAGTTTTATATTCATCATGTCAATAAAAATAATGCTACAGAAGTTTATATGATTAAAAAAAAGATGGAAAATGGCTTGAGCAGTTGACAGACTGCAGATTTAATACCCATTTAATTCAAAACACCTCCATGGCACAAGTCACCAACAGAGTTAAATACACTTATTTCTCATGTTACTGTAAATATAATACCTATCTCATTAATAGCAGTACTCACCCCGTATCTTTCAGCCACAATATCTTCAAAATTTCTATTCTGTTTCTCAGCTTGTTCTTTCATTCTTTGGTAAGACTTCCTCAGCCAGCTTAATCCACCGTCTTCTACTACTGAAACTAAATTCCAATACTAAATGTCAGTTATACTTTTCGTGTGGTTTTAACGGAATCAATATTTATTGCTTCTATGATAATTTCTAAAGTATAAATTAGATATTTTTCCCAGAACATATAAGAATCATAAGGGTATTTAAAATTCAACATATTAAAAAAGTTAAAATATTTTGTTGTGGGTTTTTTTTTTGTATTTATTTTTTAAAGAAGATTTATTTGGGAGAGAGAGAAAACACAAACAGGAGAGGCAGAGAAAGAGGGAGGAGAGAATCTCAAGCAGACTCTGTGCTGAGCGCAGAGCCCGAGGCAGGGTTCAATCTCAAGGCCCTGAGATCAGCACCTGAGCCAAAACCAAGAGTTGGAACCTTAATCAACTGCGCCACCTGGGTGCCCCCAACACATTATTTATATACTAATATATGCATACCTATTTACATATCTATATATGCATAAAATACAGATTTTAGGGACTGAGGAAGGCAAAAATAAAGCTATCCTCAAAAAAACTGCAAGCTGAGAATTTGAGCTTAACAGTATATAAGTAGTAACAATAAGGATAATATGTAACAAAAAAATTTTTTAAAAGGTGTAAGTAATTATAGAAAAAATGAGAGAGATGAATTATTTCTAAATGGGAGATCAGGGAACAATTTACAGACCAGGCTTAAAAATCAATGACTACAGGGCCCCTGGGTGGCGCAGTAGGTTGAGCGACTGCCTTCGGCTCAGGTCGTGATCCCGGAGTTCCGGGATCGAGTCCCACATCGGGCTCCCAGCTCCATGGGGAGTCCGCTTCTCACTCTGACCTTCTCTCTCTCACTCTCTCTCTTTCCTAATAAATAAATAAATAAAATCTTTAAAAAAAAAAAATCAATGACTACACCTATATATAACAACATGGATGCATCTGAAAATGTGACCACAAGCAGCAGGAACCAAAAGGGAGCATAGTACTTACTCTCTGATTCCAGGAAACACTGACTTTGGTGCTAGAAACCAGAATAGTGGTCAGCCTTCCAACAAAAGCACAGTGACTAGAAGGATTACAAAGGGAGATTTTGGGGATGCTAATAATGTTCTGTTTCTTAAAAAGTATGCTGATGATATGGGTATTTTCACTTTGGGAAAATGATCATTCTGTACAGTGAATGACTTGTATATTTTTCTGCATGTGTTAAACTTTAATAAAAAGTTTAAAGAAAAAAAAAAGATTTTCATTCCTCTAATTCCAGTCTCACTCAATTCTCAAAAGTTTGTCTTTGCTAAGCAATGAGAATCTTCTAAGTTAATGGGTCTCTCTTTACAGGTCTAAAATACTTAGTACTTCAAAACCTCAATCTCTAGTTAACTCAATCATTCACTTTTCTTTCAAGTTTATTTTGCTCTTGCTCTCTTTTTCTTATTTTATATAGCCTATATGAGTTCAAAATTAAGAAGGCAATTAGTGAAGGAAGCTAGTCTAAATCCTCAATTTACACAAAGAGAAACCCACTGTTATTAATACCGACATTAATGTCCCCGCTACACAAGTTCAGAGTTATCTATGAAACTGATAAAATGCCAAAGAGCAGAGTGAAGATTTCCTGCACAACCACCAATATATTAAAATAGTTCAGAGAAAAAAAAATCTCAGAGAAAAAGGAAGACTTTTATTCTTCTGTGTTAACATTTATCAAGGAAATCAAACAAGAATAAAAATTTTCAGTGAATTCAATTATGAGTAAAATTCACAATCTTAGAAATACTTATATAATATCTTTAGTTGATTATATGTTCTATTTCAATAGTCTTTTTAATCTTATAATTAGAGATATAATAAAATATTTTTAACAGGAAAAATCATCAGATACTTTAAAAGCAAATAAAAAAATAACAATGTGCAGCACCATCCATCATGAAATTCACTCTAACAAATATTTAGTAAATATCTAAATGATATTTACTAGTAAATATGAAAATGTATTAAATGTAGTAGGAAGTAAAAACATGAATAAAACATAGTCCCTATCCACAATGCTGACATAAAGAAATATCACATCATTATAATTAACTCAGTAGTATATATTTAATTATATACCTATATCTGAAGCAAGAACTTAAGAGACTAAAAGTAGGGCGCCTGGGTGGCTCAGTTGATTAAGCGACTGCCTGCGGCTCAAGTCATGATCCCAGAGTCCTGGGATCGAGTCCCACATCGGGCTCCAAGCTCCATGGGGAGTCTGCTTCTCCCTCTGACATTCTCCCCTCTCATGCTCTCTCTCACTGTCTCTATCTCAAATAAATGAATAAAAAAAAAAAAAAGATTTAAAAAATAAAAAAAAAAGAGAGACTAAAAGTATATGCTTCCCATCATAATTAAAGGTTATATTGATAGACACAAAATATAACCAAATGAATCCAGGCTGCATTCCCCATTTTTCTCAGAAGACAAATGATAAAAAAGTGTATATATATAGCAATAAGCTAAGTATCAGGAGACCTAGATATTAGTCTCAGTGCTTCTACAAACTAGCTATAAAATCTTCATCAAGTCACTGACGTCCTTGAACCTTTGCTTCAGTAATATAAGGCAGCTAAGATAAGCCACTTGTAAAATTTCTTCCAACTCAAAAGATTCTAAAAGAGAAAGCCAAAAAAGAGAAAATATATACAGAAAGAACAGAAATACATCAGAACGATCTGTACGCAGTAAATTCTACTACCCACAGAGTAGCAAACGGTGTTGTAGTGAAGAATCCAAAGTAAGTGAACCCAGATGAGCCGTCAGAAAACCTGGGTTCTAGGACCACTCATATGACCACAAGCAAACAAGCCAGCAGTGCTAAGCCTTAGTTTCCTGAGCTACAAAATTTAGGACAATGACATCCATGTTGCTGTCTTCACATGGTTGCTATGAAAATGAGCTCATATGTAAATGCACCAGGTAAACTTTCAAAATTATACAAATATTCCCATTACTAAAATATGGCTAAAAACAATTCTGTATGAATGCTGAGAACCGTTTACTTACTAGTCCTCTTAACTTTTTCTACAGAAAAAAGATCAAGATTAACGAACTAATTTTTGAAACTACAGCACCTCAATCATTACAGAAGAACTGTTGATAAAATTTTCCCAAAACATTTCATCGTAAGGACAAGTATTTGACATTGTCATCATTATTAAGTATTTAGTGTTTCCCAGATACTGAGCTAAAAGCTCTTCTCTTCGAATCCTCACCACAGGTCGGTGAGCCCGGCTCTGTCATTATTCCCTCTCACAGGAGTAGATCGGGGAGGCACGGGCTGCAGGACCACAGGGCTGGGCAAAGCCACCGTGGGGTGCCCTGAGCCAGCGCTAAGGAGGAAACGGAGGAACTTTCCTCCCACGACTGCTCTGGAGAGGGGCAGGCAGGTGGTGAGTGGTGCTGGCCGCCTGGCCCCACACGGTGAGGGAAACCCGGTTCCAGTGCACACAGTGTCGCCACGCAGGGCTCCGGGACCTGCCACAGTCCCTTGGCCCGTGCTCTTCTCCACACTCCTGGGAAGTGGTTTGGGAAGCTCCCTCCCTAGCACTTACAGCCACTTTCCATTCTGTACATCCCGCGGGATTCCCACTGGTCTCCACTCGTATTCCACCCGGGCTGCCCTGGCTGCCTCGAGAGGTCACTTCTGCGTTTCCATGACAAAATGGTGTGCTAATTCTTAAAAACCAACGCCACAGTGAATACATCTGCGATGGATATTCACCATTTCTCGGAAAAGGTGGCAGAGCTGAAGGAAAAGATCACGTTGATGCTTACTTGCTGAAATTCACAGAGGAAGATTCTGAAGGATAGAAAACAGATCCAGAATCAAAACTTCCGTATCAGGGTCCGGCCCCCCTGCTAGCTGCAAGGAGCTATCTCATCAATCCTCAGGCAAGATTGGCTTCAAGAATGGACGGGAGATGTGGTTTATTATGACTACCACTGGGCTGATTTTTCTAAAAAATCTGGGAAGCTGTTTCTAGACAATGTGAAACTAAGGAGCCTTCTGTCCAGGTTTTAGAGCTATTTGCCTCAAGAACCTGTTGTAGCTTGTCAATTTCATTAGCACTTATTTCTGAAAACATCTTTCACTATAAATTTAGGTTAAGAGGCAATATCCCGTGAATGTACTGATATTAAGATGCACAGCTGTTATGAAATACAATAGTATTTAATGTTGACTACTATTACACTATTACACATGGAGCATGTGTTATGGGAAGACTGAGAAACCATTTTTTTCTCACATAAAATACAGGTGCATATATATTCTGTAGGCAATATTTAATAAGTGAACGGGATCATGTACAACTTATCTTTCTTTTTTCATTTCTAAACTGAGCTTAACCAGGTAATAATGCAAGGAATGATAAAACATCAACCATTCATCAAAATGCTGTTTTTTCATATTTTGCTTTACACCATACTTTGGCTCTGTGGCTTATCATACTATTCACTTAATAAAGGTATTGTACTAGCTGCTGGATAAAAGGTAAGAGGCAACAGCCACTCTCTCCCCGCACAGAGCGGATCATCTCCTGAGAGATGGGTGTCCCAATAACCATGTGAGTACAGGTGAAGTCCCTACTGGAAGCCAAGGGACACAGAGCTACCACCACATGGAGCAGCTCACGACCCTGGTCTGGGGGTCAGGAAAGGCCCCTCCGAGGAAGCTCACTCTGAAAGACAAGTAGGAGTTAGCTGGATAATGGAGGGGAACCTGTGCAAAGGCCCTGCGAGCCCTGTAAACAAAGGCCTGCCGGAAGAGCACCAGCCGCCAGAGATCAGAGCGTGCAGGGCTGTCCGGCCTCCTGAAGGCTGTTTGCTTTTACCCCAAGAACCACAGGACCCCCCCCCCCGAAGAACTTTAGAGGAAGAGGTCTCTGACAGCATTGGTCTTACTTTCTGAGAACCCCATTATGGTTGTCATGTGGAGAACGGGTTAGAGGGGCAGCGAGCAACCTGCGGAGGACCTGGAAAGGGCAGAATCAAGAGATGACGTGGCCTAGGGGTGGTGCACAGAAAAGGGGACTTGGTTCAGATGCAGCTACCAGACAATCTCTATTCTTACCATTCTTTCCATTTGATGCTGCATAAAGGACATTTCCCATTAAAAATATTTTAAGCAAGAAAATTCTGATTTGTTTTATGCTTTTGAGTTTTAAAATTGTTTCCATAAGCAAGGGTTAAACCTCTGGCAACAAACAGTAACAGAAAAACTCTTACTCTCTATCTCTAAAGAATGAGACTTAATAAGTTAATACCATATTGAATCATCCTGGGGTTTTTAATGGTGCTATGTCCTTATACAGCTATTTTCCTTAACCTCTGGATGTGCCAATTTGGCAGAAAATTAAATGCTTGAACTTGACATCAAATGAAGCCGGTTGATTTTAAATAGATTTTTTCAAATACAAATTACATGCTCACTCTAGAAAAAAATCCAACATAGATGTATGACAAAATAAAGGGTGAAAGTACACTTCGCTTTCCATCTCTGAGAGGCACAGAAGAGTGTGCTGGGGAGTGAGCAGGCTCTGGGGCCAAACTATTTGGATTCAAATGCTGGTTTGGATACTTGCTAGCCATGAACTTGAAGAATTTACTTAAACTCTTCTTATAAAATAGGAATTAAAAACTAGGATTGTAATGATTAACTCCAGAGAACACGCTGATGGTGACCAGAGGGGAGGTGGGTGGGGGGATGGAGGCGGCCACCTGTCGTATGAGCACTGGTGTCGTATGTAAGTGTTGCGTCACTAAACTGTACACCTTTAACTGAGATTACACTGCTAACTAACTGGAATTTAAATAAAAATGTTTAAAAAATCGCGTAAACTGAACTCAGAGAGGTCAAGAAACGTTCCCAAAATCACAAAGCTACTAAGTGAAAATGCCAAGATACTAATCCCAAGTAGCCTAAGTCCAAACTCTGAGTCCTTAATGCTACCACTGTGTCACCTCTACAGCCACAGGCCCAAGCAGAATGACTACACTATCCGCAGATGGGGTCAAGCCTGCAGATCGTTTAAAACTCAATGTCAGCTCTGGGATCTGAACCTCTGACAGACAGGACCTGTCATTCTTCCCCCTTCTAAATAAGAATAATAATGGGAAAGGGAGGTGGTGAGGGGAAAAGAAAAAAGGCTCTCTTAAGGCTTTTTATTCAGTCATTTTTCTTGTTGCGTCTGAGATTACGCTGAAAGACACTACCTACAGTACAACTCTAAGTCTAACCATTCAAGAAGTTGAGAACCTACTGGCTGCAAATACCCAAAGGTTCAGTTTCTCAATTCTAAGTGCTCCCCACAGGTTAATTTACTAACTGTCCTCTGACAACAGTGGTAGCAAAAGCTTGGATCGAAAAATCAGCTCAACATAGCAATGGTTCAGTGAGCTAACCTGCTGCCCTACACTCTTGCTTTTAAATTACTGAAAAAAGTATCTCAAAGAGATTCTTGTTTGACTACAGTTACTACGTTACAACCCAGCAGAGACATTTCCATTCATGCTGAAAGGCAATAAAATGCTCTAATTACTAATAGCTTTGCAAAACCGCTAAAGAAAAATTATAAACAAACCTACAGGATGATTCTAGGGACATCTCCACATAAAACATAAAAAGAATATGGGGCGCCTGGGTGGCTCAGTTGGTTGAGCAACTGCCTTCGGCTCGGGTCATGATCCCGGAGTCCCAGGATCGAGTCCCATATCGGACTCCCGGCTCTGCGGGAAGTCTGCTTCTCCCCCTGACTTTCTCCCCTCTCATTCTCAATCTCTCGCTCTCTAATAAATAAATAAAAATCTTTAAAAAAAATTAAAAAAATTTAAAAAAATTAAAAAATAAACTCTTCACGGACTAGTCATTGCAACATGTAATTGGCATATAAATACTTTTTTTAAATAATGGCATCAAGTGTGATTATGTGATACTTAAATATTTTATCTCCATCTGCTGGGAAATAACAGCACTATCCTAAGATAAATAACAAATTTGTGAATGCAGCGAAGTAGGAGTTTCTGAAGCTATGGAAATGCATCTTTAATATTTACACATTATTTTCATTAAATCTCAGACTTAATACTTTTTTACATTTTGTTACAGAATTTGTAACAAACCAAAGCATTATTATACTCTCACAGAATCATACTTTGTATTAATCCATCCAAAACAGAAACCCAAATATGGAAGCATTATCAAGTATAAAAATAAATACAGTTAATCAATTTGCTCCCAAACATATATAGCTAAAATAATCCTCCCAGGTACTAAATTTAAGTAAGGCCTCCAAAGACTGCACACATTTTCTTTGCTTTGTCATTATGTTATGTGAACCTTCAGTAATAATCCATAGGTGCTCATAACATGAAACCATATGGATTCCACGTCAGATAATCAATAAACTTACAGTTGTTTTGCAAGTACAAAAACAAACGCAGAGAATTCTGGATATAATCAAAACTACAGCACCAAGCAGAAATAGTTAATATTTAAATAAGCAAATCTTGCCCATCTACTAACTAACTTTGGTCACTCCCTGAGGAATACCAAGTTATAAGACACGCCGGTGTGGCTACAACCAAAATCTGGAGATACCTTTGGGAAGTGATGACACGTTACAGTCTTCTGGTGGAAGACCTGTCCCACCATCTTTCCAGTATGGATTCAATTCTCTCTCCAGCAGTCTGGACTAGAACAAAACATTTTCAGAGATCATAATTTAAAAATAACCTCACCATAAAATACGTTAATAAATAATACATGTGAGACTCAGTTAACAGTTGTAACCTTGGACAAGTATTTAAAACACTCCTAAGAGACACTCTTCTGCAACTTGTAAAAAATAACATCTAAATTAATATTGATGCCTACTATGAATCAGAAATGCTCTAGATGCAGAAGATCTAATATAGAGTCAATATGCCTAACTCAGCCCTTGCCAGCTTATGAGATAGGAACAGAGACAATAAACAAGTAACTGACAAGAGCTTAGAGTACGGAAGTGCAGAGCGCTAAAGCCACACACAATTTAACTCCCTCTCACACTGACAGATCAGAGACTTCCTAGAGGAAGTAACATATGCAGCCTTGGACCTAAAGAGGAGCAGGAATCAGCCAAACTCTCTTTTGTGAGGGAAGAAGGCACAGAAATGCTCCAGGGAGAAGGAATAACAGCATGTTCCTAAAACCCAGGAGGAAACAGTAAACTTTCAAGGAACTTAAAATTATCCAGACTGTCTAAAACCTAGAAGTATGAGTGAGAAGAGATCAGGTGGTAGAGTCATGAGGGATGAGCGCCAAGTGCTGCTGGGGTTTCGTGCTGGGGCAGTGGTGAATCATAAAAGTGACTGGCTCGGAACTACACAAAGAGCAAAGTGGACTCAGAGTGGAGGAAAGACAGAAGACAAGCAAGATCAGAGGCACAAATCTGGTCGACTGGAGAAGAGCTGATGGTGGCTTCGTCACCATCCGAGCGCCTCCTGTGTTCCGAGCCCTGGGCCAGGCACCGCAGCTCGAAGGAATAAGCCAGGCAGTCCTTCCCATCCGAGCAAAGGTGGTCTGGAGACAGGAGAAAGACAGTGAAGTCCGATACGGCTCGTGCCATGGAGGTAAAGCACGCTAGAGAGTCACAGACTAGGCCACCTGACTTGACCTCAGAAGTCAGAAAATGCTTCTTAGAACTAATACAGCAAGTAGATGGAGAAAAATGAAGAGAGTTAAATGTTATTTTCTAGTACAATGAACCAACCATACCACTGGAAACAAAAATGGTCGATAAAAAAATTTTTTAAAAGCTTTTAAAAAATATTCGTGTACTGACAAAACAGTACAGAACCTTCAAAGTACAAAATTTAAGTTCAAGGTTAATGTAGAAGAAAAACCGTAAGGGTTTGATTTTTAGTTTGCACCAAAAAAGATTCCGTCACCTCCCTTGTTAGACTACTACAAAACCTCCAAGGGTCTATAATCAAGGAATTTCTTCCAGTGGCCTTGTGCAGACCTCAAACAGATACATTTGACAACAGTCTAGACAAACTGTGAGATATTATGTGAAAATATACAAAAGTAAGAGGACTGGAGGTACAAACGACTACACCAATCAGTACGAAAAAGACAACCCTAAAAGAAAAATAAGTAAAACACATAAGCAATTCATACTATAAGAAATCTGAATAACAACAACAACAAAAAAAACAAACATGAAAAGATCTCTCACAGTAATCGGTCAAATGCATTTAAAAACAATGAAATGTCATTTCTCGTTCATTAATTAGCATGACGAAAATTTAAAAGTTTGACCATACAGATACTAAGTATGGTAAAGAAACACACACTGTTGGTTGGGGCGCCTGGGTGGCTCAGTAGGTGAAGCATCCGCTTCTGGCTCAGGTCATGATCCCAGGGTCCTGGGATCGAGCCCCGCATCTGGCTCCCTGCTCAGCAGGGAGCCCCCCTTCAGGATTCTCTCTCTCCCTCTCCATCTGCCCCTCCTCCCTCTCTCTCAAATAAATAAATAAATCTTAAAAAGAAAGAAAGAAACATACACTATTGAGGCAGTATAAGCTGTTACAATCCCTTTGCAAGTATTTGTAAAAGAAGATAGGTACATATTTTATACTTAGCAATTCCACTTCTAGATGTGCACCAGGGAGAAGTTCACACACATGTGAATGAGAAAATACACAGAAGGACCTGCATTTAAGAAAAGCCAGCAAACAATGCCAATGTCCCCAGACTGCCACAAGAAACGGACATCTACCATATCGTATAGTAAGGTGGTGAAAGACTACATAGTGATAAAAAGGAATGAACCAGAAATAAAATATATCAATATAAATCAATCAATATAAATGACTCAGGCCTTCTAGTCAAAATGGTTTGTAAGGTTCCATTCATCACAATCTCCTTGCTCAGGACAAACAGAAAAGATACACAAAATATAAAATATACTTCAGAACAACATAAACATCTTTGTGGACCAGAACAGAAGAGAAATGCAAAGTGGTAAAGTGACCTGAAACCACAGGCCTTACTGGGTGGGCTCCATGTGCGAGCAGAAAGTCACAGCACTTAGTTCAACTGCTGTAAGATAATCAACACTACAAGCATTCCAGGTGAAACAGGAATGGGGCCAGTTCACCACATGAAGCCAAGGACTAGGGTGGGGACACCTCCTGATTGCAAAAGAAGGTTGAGAACCCAATACGCATCTCTGTCATGGTCTACAGACTAGGCCTACGATGCGTGCTATCACCCATAGATCACAGCACAGTGCGGGCAGAAGAGGCCCAGAGGACAAAGACACAGCCTTGAGCATGTGTTTATAAACCTTTCTGTGACTTTCACCCAAAGAGCAACTGTGTGTGTGTGTGTGTGTGTGTGTCCAAAGCAAAGGTTTTAGGAAATAAAATGTGGGGGGCCTGAGTGGCTCAGTCAGTTAAGTGGTTGCCTTCAGCTCCCTGCTTGTATTCCCTCTCTTGCTGTCTCTCTCTCTCAAATAAATAAAATCGTTAAAAAAATATAAAGTATCAGCATGTATTACATGTAATAAAAATATATTGTTTCTTTTTTGTACATTTTTAAGAAGATTTTATTTATTTATTTGGGGGGGGGGGGAACACAAGCAGGGATAGCAGCAGGCAGAGGGAAAGGGAGAAGCAGGCTCCCTGCTGAGCAGGGAGCCCAACTCGGGGCTTGATCCCAGGACCCTGGGATCATGACCTGAGCCAAAGGCAGATGCTTAACAACTGAGACACCCAGGCACCCCTGATATTTTATATTTTTAAGTGCTGACTGCAATAAATCAATTATATGACCTACATTTTGAAACACATCAGCCTAGAGCACAAAAGAAATGATAGCCTGAAAAACCAGACGAGACATCAAATCAACACACTTCACACTGAAGCTTTAGTTAAGGACCATCATCAGACTTCTTCCCATTTTATCCTCACCCCCATTACAAGAATCAACATATGATTCTAAGGCAAGGTCCGTATATTTCAGTTAACAAGGAAAAAATCTCATGGTACATATCAAGTTATGCCTTGAAGGATAACAAGATGCAGAGAAAGCAAATTCCCTTAGAAAGAACCAGATGAACAAAGATACAGAGACGGGAATTTGCAGAGACATATGAGGGAACGTGATTACACCCGTTTGGTTGGGGTATGAATTACCCAAGAGGAAGAATCCAAACCAATGTGTTTGGACTCTACTCATGGCGGCGCTGGGGTGGGGGATGGGGCGTGGGGACATTTAAAGGAAAAGAGTAAATGTGGCATCTTCCTTTTCCATGCAAGCTCTGAACAAGTTAAGAAATACAACAAAACCTTGAGGAAATAAAAGATAAAAAAATTACCTTTATTGCTGATGAAGGCTAATTTGAAAGAAACTTTTTCTCTCAGTAAAAACCAAATGGGCCAATTAACTGAACGGCATAATGAGGCAGACTTTCCCAGGTTCAGTCAGCGCCGCACCAACCCCACCTCCCCCGACTCCCCACATGGGCTCTGCAGGCAGCATGGCCTGAAGCAGGAAGCGCAGAGCTCAGCCAAGTATGCCCAGGGCATTCTTTCCAAATTTTCCAGGAGGAAGCTGACTCCATGTCCTCAAGGCCAGAAAGAGGAAAGAGGGTGCACAAAATACCACTAGTGGAGCCTCTTCCATCAGAAAGGAAACATCAGAAATGGTTAAGACAATGTCCTTCCCTTGAATCATCATGAGGACTTCTACAGAGAGTAACACCATGATCAGAGCTGTACTTTGAAAAGACTAACCTGACATCCATCGTAGGATGCTGGTGAGAAATGAAGAGCTTATTGAAAATGCCCGCACAAGAGTAAATCAGGGCCTGAACCCTACTAATATCTACCCTTACATGGTTCTTCATTCCAGGGGCCGTCCCAGCTCGTCACACACAGGAACTCTGCTCCAGTACACATGAGACGACTGAGGCCCAAAGAGAGACACACAACTAACAAGGGGCACTCCGGCAGGAATGAAGAAGATGATGCACAGGCAAAAGACAAAAGTTCCATAGGGAAGTGAGCAGATCAATGGATGCTGGCTCGAATGAATGAATCAGAGGAGATCACATAAGCATTTGTAAGAAAAGATTATGTTAATAGAAAGCCTGGAGTTCAAAGGTGGAAAGGTGGTGAGATAAGAAAAAATTATTACCGTTTCTTAGGAAAATGAAGATGGTTTTATGTAATCGTATTTCTAAGAATAACTGGTCACTACTTCAACCTGTTAAAGGTATTCAAGGACTTACTACGTTCTGTGGTTTGATATGGAGAGCAGGCCTGACCACGATACGAACAAAACATAAGACCACAAGCCAGGGCTACCCTAACGTGCCAAATATCGATGCCCACCAGTGGCAGAGCAGGACTTCAGAAGCAAGCTCATCAGGGCCTGGGTAATCCCAACTCCCAGACCTCACGAGGCTCTGCCGCATACTGGTCATCCCCACTAGTGCTCCATCTGCTCTCCCTCTCCTCTGAAGACAATGACGCCAACTCCGTCAGGTCTCAGAGACAAAGATACGTTCCAGAACTTAGTCAAGATGCTCCCCAAATCCCTGCCCTCCAATGTTCCATGTGAATAGCTGCTCAGTTAATAAGCCAATACTATGTATGACGCATTCTCAGAATTAAAATTAAATGGGGGGCAGCAGACAGAAAACAACACTGCTCGCAGGACTCTTACTATGATCACTCTCACCTCGTTCATTTATTGGTCCCTCCGTGGTGTGTTCAAGGTAAACTCTTAAAGATGATCTTACCGTTCACTAATTCTCTCTTTAGCCATATTCAATCTGTTGTTTGCTCATTTACTGAGTTTCTAATTCTAATTCCAATTGCGATTTTTTATTTCTACAAGTTCTTGTTGGCTCTTTCCCAGATCTGCCTTCATAATAATCTTTATTGCTTACTCACATATTCCACACCTCCTGTTACTGTATAAAGCTATTAAATACTCCAACAGACAAACGTTCTGTGGGTCTGATTCCACTTTCATTTCAGATGACTGCCATGCATGAACTATCCTTGTATTTTCGTGTATTTTGTGATTCTAGATCATAAGCTTTCTTCTGGGAAACCTGTGATGCCTAAATTGACAGAGTGATCCGCCAGAAAGCACTGGCATTCACACTCACCAAGCACTTCAAAGCACCATCAACAAAAGAATACTTTCAAATAAAGTCTCACCTTGAAGAGTTTCAGACCACACAGGCAGTACAGTTCAAGCCTGAAACACTTGTGAATCCAAGCTGTGAACCAAACTCAATATTCACCCAACTGTTTATGCCCTGGATCTATTAATCTAGTACAGCATTAAACTGGCTTTCTACAGGAGATGCCTTTTCAAGAACTTCTGCCACATTTCATAGTTGTCCTCACTAATGCTATTAAATACTACAAAAGATAGTATAATATTTCACAAATAAAACTGCATTTATATAAGTACCTCATTGCTTATTAGAGGCAAATTGGAAGTTAAAGTATTTTCAATACCCTTACCTGTTCCAGGGCTTGGGTTTTCTCTCGCTCTATTTTCTTCATAGCCTCCTTGTCAGCTTTGAGTGATGATAAGGACACAGTTTTAACAGACATAAAATCAACCGTCATCCACTCATCTCTCTGTTTAAAAAAAAAAAAAAGTTACTTCAATCTAAATTGATTAGAAATGAACGATAAACACTTGGCAATAAGAGCAGGGACTCTGGAGGCATGAGCACCCAGCTCAAATCCTACATCTGCCTATCCTGAAGCAAGTCTTTTAGTCTCTCGATGCCTTCGTCTCTCTCCTGTAAAATGGAATAAATTCCTACCTTTGAGGACTGTTTAAAGGAATAAGCCCGAGAGAAGATTTAGGGCACACAGTCCGGTGCCTGACACGGCACAGGCACTTGAGCACCAGCTCCTTCCACCTTTCTGCGCCGCGGCTGACGGCACATGAACTGCATTCGCACGGAGGCACATCAACGACAGCCCCAAATCTGTGATCTCTTCAACTCTAAATATTGCTAACAGAAATTATGACTTGCTCTGGTGAAGGGAAATAAAAACTGAGCGAACTCTACTCACTCAGACACAGGGAACAGTAAGAGCCTCAGTACAGGAGAGGAAAGTGACGTTTTTCTACCAACAACTAGAGGGACGAAACCCTCTGTGATACCAGAATAGAGGTCAGCGCTCCCTTTCTCACAAAGAGCGGAAGTCGAAAGACTAAGCAAACAGTACCACTGCCAGAATTATTCCTAAAAGTCTACTAAAAAACAGTATATAAACAGTATATACTGTTTTCAAAGTCTAATTTTTCTCCTGAAGCAATTATAACTGTCATTTTAACATTCATCTAGTCTTAGCTATTCACACTTCTTTAAAATCAGGTGACTTACCTGAATAACTGGATTGTCTTCTCTTTCTGAATTTTCACCTTTCACTTTCCAGGCCTTTTCTCCGCCAGGAGTCTGGGATGGGACAGCCTCAACCCACTCCTCTTCAGAGCTCTAAAAATATTTAGGATATAAGTGAAATTCTCAAACTTGCAGACTTGCATATAAAAATTCTATGTTGTTAAATGGTGAACTCAGATTCCTAGAAAAAATTTTTAGAGTCAACTTCCCCTTTAAAAAGCTACATTGAAAATATGAACAAAGAACATGTAAACCCACTCTTTTGGGATAAGCGCATGAAACACCACGACTGTTGTCATGCTGAGGGAAAGCGAAAACAAAAGATTAGAACTGACAGCAAAGAACTCACTTCAACACAGAGCTTCAGTTCCTACCAACATTAAGCAATACTGACATCTTTGTTTAACTAGAACAAGGGAAACAACACTCAAGTTAAATGACTTTGCCTCTAAGTTTCAAATTTTTAAATTTCCCTGGGTCTAAAAATGCAGAGATCTCAGTTAACAGCAGGCTGGTAAAGCACTTTGTTACTGTGTTTAAATACCAGATTATTAAATCAGCTACAAAGTATTTAGCCAACATCTCCTATGCGCTCAGCATTATGCCAAGTTCTGGGTTCTGTTTTCCACAAATACATCAATCAACTCCTTCTATGTTAAGTACTGTAATATGTACTTTCACATATGTTCTCAAGCTGACTCCTTAAAACTACCCTACATGAAAAACTACTTGGTTTTAGAGATAAGAAAAGCTTCCCAAAATTAGGTAACTTGCCCAAGTTACATGTATCCAAGTAGGAGAACAAAAATAGAAATCTAGATCTGTCTGGCTCCATCATCTACTCTTTGGAGTTGTATAGTAAGGGTAGGAAAGATCCTAGAAATCACCTAGCACGTAACACTTGCTAATGCACAGCAGAGAAACTTGGAGGCCAAGGGAAGAAAAAGGATTTCCTAAATGAGAACAACATTCCTGCATGTCACAAAGTTCTCGATAATTACCTAACTGGAAAACAACAATATGTCTGGCAAAAGGTATAATCCACATGGAGTAAACACATTTGTGCTCTGGCATCTCAAGTGCCAGCTGTTTTCCAATGCACAGCAGACTTCATTCATTCACTCATTCATTCATTCAGGCCTTGATGTGGATTCATAGAAACGTTAGAACTAGTTATAATTTTTAAGATAATCACTATAAATATGTTTCTGGCCTACTCATATTTCCACTGTCAAATCAATTTAGAAAGGACTGCACGTGCTGTGATGAGCACAGGGTGACCTATGGAAGTGTTGAATCACTGAACTGTACCACTTAAACTAACATAACACTATGTGCTAACTAACTGGAAACCCAGCCAGCTGCATTCCCATACCTACATGTCCTAGGAGACTTTTGTACTCTAATAATAAATGGCCCCTTTTTTCTCAATAAGCCAATTTAAGTTTGATCTCTGTTACCTGCAACCCAGAGCCCCAACTAATCCACGCCCCTTCCTTTAACGTATCCTAGATCACATCTTCTTATCTCTCACCAGACAACCGGAATAACCCAATTAGTTTCCCGGACTCCAGTCTTTCCTGCTCCCTTCCTTTTTCTAACCCCCACCCGAAATATACCTGGGAGTCATGTAAAGAGAATACATCTGACCTCTGCTCTGGCTCCCTGTCACAGAGATCCTCTTCTTTCTTGTGAACAGAATGCTATTTTATTTGGAGACAGAATGTGCCTCCCCTGCTGGAAAGTGAAGAATTACGATCAACTGTCCAATGACATGGAAATAAAGGTATTCTGTGGGACTTCCTGGAAGTCAAATTATGAAAGAGAGAGCATCCTTCCTCTTGTATAGAAGACCACACTAGTCCCAGACTGCCTACCTGATTTCTTTCATAGGAGAGAAAAGTTAACTATCTTGTTTAACCAATGACCATATTGTTCTGCCTTGGCATCATGAGATTAGATACTGAAATTATGTATCTATTTATCTAACTAGAAAATGAGTTCCCGGAAGGCCTGAAAAAACACTCTACTTTTATATTCCCTGTGTCTATACCAGTATCTGATGGAGAGTTGAATTCAGTAAAGGTACACTAAAATTAATTAAATCCTCTTTTTCTACTCTTCCAATAGTCCTAGTCAGAAACTAATTAGCAGCCAGCATTCAAGCATTAAACACCAGGCACTGATTGAAAGAAGCATCATGATACACATAGTACTCTTATTATTCATTCACAGAACAGTGAAACCTGGACAATTCTGTAGAACTTGCCTGCCTTCGTTCCCTTTCTACTAATTTTGTTTCTCATTTTCACCAGTACACAATTACCTCACTACTTTCACACAACTGCTGTTCCCCCCGCCAAAGATGCTATGCCTTCATTTTTTTTGCTGATTTTAGTTTCAATTCTCCTCCTTACCTTGAAGGTTGGAGGATGGCTCATACACCATCAAGCTTAACATGCCTCCTGACCTAACACAGTTTCCAGAACTCTTCTTCTCAAGTGTGGCCCTCATAATAACCATACCCCTAATCGAATAAAAAAAAAAAATTCTAGAAGATAGAACCAAGACAGCAAAGTGCTACCAGTAAAAATCAAAGGAACTTGAGGACTTTTGCTTCTGGCCATGACAAAATAAATGGCATCAGACTAAAATACATAGAAATATAAGTAATAATAGAAAATCTTTGGAACTGTTCTCAGAACATTGAATCTCAGCAATACAGGGCTATAATCTCTGAAAAGAGAAACAAAAACGGGTGAATGCTACAGCTTTTTGCCTTGAAACACCTCCCAGACCAAGGCACAAGGGAAACTCAAGCTGAATATGACAAGCTCACTGAGCTAAGGAAACAGTACTTGTGTTAGATGATCCTGCCCAACTGTAGGCAACTCTAATTGTTCTGAGTACATTTAAGGCAGGCTAGACTTAGCCCTACTAATCAGTAGGTTAGGTGTATTAAATGTATTTTTGACTTACGATATTTTTAACTTAAAATGCGTTTACTGGGACATAACCCAATTGTAAGTCAAGGAAGAGCCATAATGACATTAAACATAAATGATCTAAACTACTGCTATCCTATAGAATTTTTTATATCTTCATTGCCCAGGACAGGGGCCACTAACCTAGCCAGATGTGATTACTGAGCACTTCAAAAATTTGGCAAGTGAGAATGAAGAAATGAATTTTCCACCTAATATAACTTCAATGAATTTTTAAAAGCTACATATGGCTACTATATTACAAAGTACAGAAAATCCTCTAATTAAAAAGGAAGAAATTGATAAAGTAGATAAAAAAAACAAGACCTAAAAATATAGTCTATAAGAAATATGTTCAATAGGGGTGCCCGGGTGGCTCAGTGGGTTAAAGTCTCTGCCTTCGGCCCAGGTCATGATCTCAGGGTCCTGGGATCGAGCCCCGCATCGGGCTCTCTGCTCAGCGGGGAGCCTGCTTCCCCCTCTCTCTGCCTGCCTCTCTGCCTACTTGTGATCTCTCTCTCTCTCTCTGTCAAATAAATAAATAAAATCTTTAAAAAAAAAAAAGAAATATGTTCAATAAAACCAAAATAGAAAAATTGAAAATAAAGGAATAAAAATGATATATCATAAAAAAACAAATAATAAAACTGAAGAATTCATTAATATGAAACAAAGTGACCATAAACAAAAATGTTACTAGAGATAAACATTTCACAATAATATAATGGTCAATTCATCTAGAAGATATAATAGTACTAAATGTGTATATACCTAATAAAGCTTCAAAATACATTAGGCAAAAACACAAAACTAAAGGAGAAATAGACAAACCTCTACAACTATAGCTAGAGATTTTAATACTGCTCTTGTAGCAATTAATAGAAGAAAACAGAAAATCAGTAAGAATACCAAAGACTTAACACTATTAATCAATTTCCCCCAACTAACATTTATAGAACACTATACCTAATAACAGCTGAATACTCATTTGTTTCAAATACACATGGAATTTTCACCAAGACTAATCACATGCTAGGCCATAAAATTAATCTCGGTAACTTTTTTTTTTTTTGAAGTCCAAGATTCAGGGGGGTTTTACTGTTAGCCTACACATTTGAGAGGCTTATTCTCTTTCTCTTTTGAGTATAGCTGACACACAATGTTACATTAGTTTCAGGTGTACAACTTAGTGATTTGACAACTTTATACATTAAGCTATGATTACCACAATGCAGTTACCATCTGTCCCATTACATTGCTATTATAATCACTGACTGTATTCCTTGTGTTCTGCTTTTTATTCCCATGACCTAGTCATTCCATAACTGGAGGCCTGTACTCTCCTCTTCCATTTCCCCATTTTACCCACCTCCCCCAGAGTCCTCCCATCTGGCAAACTTCCGTTTGTTCTCCATATTTATAGTTCTGGTTCTCCTTTTTGTTTATTCATTTTTTAAAAATTCCATTCATGAGTGGAATCAAATGATATTTGTCTTTCTCACCCTGACTTATTTCATTTAGTATGGTATCCTCTAGGCCCACCCATGTTGTCTCAAATGGCACAATCTCATCCTTTTTTAAGGCTGTGTAATATTCCATAGTGTGTGTGTACCACATTTTCCTTATCCTTTCATCTACTGAAGAACACCTGGGCTGTTTCCACATCTTAGCTATTGTTGATAATGCTGGGATAAACATAGGGGTGTATGTATCTTTTTAAAGTAGTGTTTTCATTTTCCCTAGGTAAGTACCCAATAGTGGAGTGGAATTACTGGATTATCACTATTTAATGCCCTTGTCTCTTGCTATAGTCTTTATTTTAAGGTCTATCTTGTCTGATATAAACATTGCTATCCCAGCTTCCTTTTCAACTTTCATTTGCAAGGTGAATGCTCTTCCGTCCCTTCACTTTCAATCTGTTGCATCTTGAGTCTGAGGTGAGTCTCTTGCAGGCAGCATATAGATGCCTTCTGGGTTTTTATCCACTCTGTCACTCTGTCTTTTGATTGCAGCATTTAGGCCATTTATATTTAAAGTAATCATTTATATGTATGAACTAATTGCCATTTTTAATTTGTTTTTTGTTTTTACAGTTCTTTTTTTTTTTAAAGATTTTATTTATTTATTTATTTGAGAGAGAGAGAGCATGAAAGGGGAGAGGTCAGAGGGAGATTCAGACGCCCTGCCAAGCAGGGAGCCCGATGTGGGACTTGATCCCAAGACTCCAGGATCATGACCTGAACCAAAGGCAGTTGCTTAACCAACTGAACCACCCAGGTGCCCCTGTTTTTACAGTTCTTTTTTCCTTTCTTCTCTTCTCTTTCTTTGTGATCAATGAGTATACTGTTTTGTTTGGCTTTCATTCTCTTTTTCTGGGGTCTATCATAGGTTTTGGGTTTGTGGTTACCCTGAGGTTCATATATAACATCCTAAATAAATAGCCATCTATATTAATTTGATGGTCATTTAAGTTCACACATTCTAAAAAAAAAAAATCGTTTTCTTTTTCTCCTTTTCCCTTTTTACTCCCTTCTCCACATTTTATGTAATGTTGTCATAATTCACATCTTTTTATTCATATTATTCTTACATCTAATTATAGCCATTTCTTTTCCATTTAAAGACGTTCCCATAACATTTCTTGTAAGGCTGGTTTAGTACTGATAAACTCCTTTATCTTTTGTTTGCCTGGGAAACTATCACTCCTTCAAATCTGAATGAAAACTTAATTGGGTAGAGAATTCTTGGTTGCAGGTTTTTTTCCTTTCAGCATTTGATGATATCATGCTACTTTCTTCTGGCCTTCAAAGTTTTTGCTGAAAATCAACCTAATAGCCTTATAGGCTTTTTCCCTTATAGGTAACTTTTTGTTTCTCTCTTCATGCTTTTATGATTCTAGCTTTATCTTTAACCTTTAACATTTTATTATTTTGTGCTATGGTGTGGACCTCCTTGGGTTCATTTTGTTTGGAACTCTCTGTGCTTCTTGGACTTGGATGTCTAGTTCCCTCCCTAGGTTAGGGAAGTTTTCAGTTACTATTTCTTCAAGTTGTCTACGTCTTTCTCTCTTCTTCTTCCTAGACAACTATAATGAAAATATTTGTTCCCTTGAGGTCCAAGAGATCCCTTAATCTATTCACATTTTTTAAAATTATTTTTCTTTTTTGCTCTTCAGCTTGTGTGCTTTTCATTACTCTATCTTCCAGATCACTGACACATTCTTCTGCATCCTCTAATCCACTGTTGATTCCCTCTAGGGTGCTTTTAGTAATTGTATTCTTCAACTGATTATTTTTAATATTTTCTATCTCTCTATTGAAGGTCTCACTGAACTCTTCCATTCTCTTCTCCAACCTGGTACCTTTATGATCATTACTTTCAATTCTTTATCAGGTACATTGTTTATCTCTGTTTCATTTAGTTCTTTTTCTGAATATTTTTTCTTTCTTGTTCTTTCTTTTGAAGCATATTCCTCTGTCCTCATTTTGCCTGAATTTCGTGCTTGTTTCTATAGATTATGGAAAACCGTTACTTCTCCTAAAGTTGAAGGAATCTTGTGTATGGTGTACTCTATGCAGACTGTGTGTGTGCTCGGTGATTTTTCCTGGCTGGCTGGATCTGTGTCTATATATGTCAATTACTCTTTTAAACCATGGTATGTCCCTAATTCTCTTGCTGTTCTCTTGCTGCTCCCTTTATCTTTGATTGTTAAGTAGCTGTTCAGTCAGCCCTCAGCTCTTCTTCAAGAGGAACTGTTCTATCAATATGAATAATTTGGTGTGTTCCAAGGAGATGAGTTCAGAGTCTTCCTACATTGCCTTCTTGAACTGAAACTCTCAGTAATTTTTTAAAGATTTTATTTATTAATCAGAGAGAAACAAAGAAAAAGAACAAACAGGTGGAGGAGCATGCAGAGGGGTGAGGGTCCTGGCTGAGCAAGGAGCCCAATGTGGGATTCAATCCCAGGACCCCAGGAACATGACGACCTGAGCTGACTGAGCAACCCAGGCACCCCTACATCTTTTTTTTCCTATCTTGATGTTCAACCATTCTATGTCCTTATTTTAAAGATAATTTTTTTAAAACCAAAATTACATAAAGTAAGTTTTATGACAATAACAGAATTAAATTCATATGCAAAAACAAATTAAGAAAAACTGGTAAAATCCAAAAATATCTGGAAATTTTAAAACATATACAACCAACAGGTTTAAAAATTAACAAAATCAATTACAAATATTTGAAAAATATGACAATGAAAATCTAACACATCAAAATTAGAGATAAACAATGTTAAAAAAAAGATTAGTGGGTTAAATACTCATTAGAAAAATAGAAGATTTAGAATCAATATCTACCTTAGGATGCTAGAAAGAAAAGAGCAAATTAAACACAAAATAAGTGTTAGGAAAGAAATAATAAAAAGACGTGGAAATCAATGAAATAGTAAGTATACAAACAGAAAATCAATGAATCCAAAAGGCAATTCCTTAAAAAAATATATATATTTTAATTGAGAAAACAAAGAGAAAATAGAAATTGCAAAAATCAGGAATAAAAGAGGGAACACAACTAGATTCTACTGACAGATTCTACAGACATTAAAAGCACAGTCAGGGAATATCATAAACAACTTCATGACAAAAAAATTCACCAATTTAGATGAAATAAGTAAATTCCTAGCAAACTTAACAAGACTAACTCAAGAATAAATAGAAAATACTTAATATAGATATTAAAGAAATTAAGTTTGAGATTAAAAACCACCCCATAATGTCTGAGTGGCTCAGACATTAAGCATCTGCCTTCAGCTCAGGTTATAATCCCAGGGTCCTACGACAGAGCCCTGCTTTGGGCTCCCTGCTCCACGGGAACTCTGCTTCTCCCTCTCCCATTCCCCCTGCTTGTGTTCCCTCTCTGGCTTTCTCTCTCTCTCTCTGTCAAATAAATAAAATCTTTTAAAAAAATTTTTTTAATTAAAAAAAAAA
Source organism: Nasua narica (assembly GCA_028533885.1). Lineage (NCBI taxonomy): Eukaryota > Metazoa > Chordata > Mammalia > Carnivora > Procyonidae > Nasua > Nasua narica. The sequence continues at coordinate 88,872,781 of CM052815.1, read as the reverse complement.
AAACCACCCCATAAAGAAAACTCCAGGTCCAAAGTGGTTCATTGGTAAATTTTAGCAAAGATTTAAGGGAAAAAATTTCACCAATTTTGCACAAACTCTTCTAGAAAACAGAAGAGGAATTAATTTTAACTCATATATAGGGCCAGCATTACCCTTATACCAAAACCCAATAGTTCTCAACAAATTGTTGGCGATTACAACCAGAAAAAAAATTTAAAAAAAAAAAAATATATATATATATATATAAAACATGGTAACATGATATATATGATACCACATACACTATATTCACTATATACCATAAATAAACAACAATGTCCAAACGAGGTTTACCCAGGACAGCAAGGTGGTATAACACTCTAAAACCAATCGATGTAAAAAATTATTAAATAAATTAAATTTTTTAAAAACTCAGGGCCCCTGGGTGGCGCAGTTGGTTGAGTGACTGCCTTCAGCTCAGGTCATGATCCCGGAGTCCCGGGATCGAGTCCCGCATCGGGCTCCCAGCTCCATGGGGAGTCCGCTTCTCACTCTGACCTGCTCTCTCTCACTCTCTCTCTTTCCTAATAAATAAATAAATAAAATCTTAAAAAAAAAAAAAACTCAACCCATGTAATTCTCTGTATTAACTGAATAAAGGAGAAAAATCATATGCTCATATTAATAAGCAAAGATAAAGCCCTTAACACAATTCAGTGTTCAATCCAGACACCAACTCTCAGAAAAACAGAAACTGAAGACAATTTCTTCACTCTGAAAAGGGCATACATGAAAAACCCACAGGTAACATCAAGCTTAAAAGTGAAAGATAAATGCTTTCCACCTAAGATAAGAAATGAATCAAAGATATCCGCTCTTCAGTTTGGTGGGGGGTGGGGGGGGGTGGGTGAGCCTGGTGGTGGGTACTGAGGAGGGCACGTATTGCATGGAGCACTGGGTGTGGTGCATGAACAATGAATCTTGGAACACTGAAGAAATAAAATAAAATTTAAAAAAAAAGGATATCCGCTCTTACCACTTGATTCAATACAATATTGAAACCCTAATTAGTGAAATAAAGCAAAAAAATAGTAACAAATGAAATAAAAGGAACAGAGATGGGAGGGAAAAGTGTCCTCATTTATAAATGCCATAAAAAATTACTAAGAAATCAAGAAAAAAGGGGTGCCCGGGTGCCTCAGTCAGTTAAGCATCTGCCTCTTGATTTTGGCTCAGATCATGATAATCTCAGGGTTGTGGGATCAAGCCCTGTATAGAGCTCCACACTGGGTGTGGAGCCTAAAGATTCTCTTTCTCCCTCTCCCTCTGCCCCTCTCCTATCCCATCCCCTCCCCCCCAAAAGAAATCCACAAAAAAAGCTATGAACACTAGTGCTTAAATTTAGCAAGGTGGCAAGACACAAGGTAAATACAGGTTTCTCCACTATCCGAAAGTAGATCATTCCTATGAAACTTTGTGTAAGGCAAAATGGCATAAAATAAAGAAGCAATTATCATTTCCTAAAAGTGAAAATCATCTTCGGATTTCTTCTGGTTAGCAAAAACAGTACTAACTTGAACTTTCATAAAAGCAAAGTGGCATAAAACAAACTTTCAGAGAGCAGGAAAAACCTGTATGCAAAAACCAACTGTAAATGTACATACTAGTTGCAAATACATGGAAACTGTAGTTTATTATTTGAAGATTCCACTTACAGTAGTAACTCAAGAAAATAAAATAGAAAAAAATATAACAAAAGATATGGAAGACCTCTACACTAAAAATTCCAAAACACTATGGGAAGAATTAAAGAAGATTTAAATAGATGGAGAGATATACCACATGCATGATGGGTGGGAAGACTGGCTATTTTAAGATATTATATTAATTCTCCCAAAATTGATCTATTGATGCAAAACAATTCCAGCAGATATTTTTATTAAGAGTAACCAAAATAGGTCTCACTTAAGTGTGAAGTATAAAGAAAATCATGGAGGGCATTGTGAGAAGGAAGGGAAGGGTGAATGGGGGGAAAGCGGAGGGGGTGATGAACCAGGAGAGACTGTGGACTCTGAGCAACAAACTGAGGGTTTTGGAGGGGAGGGGGTGAGGGGGTGGGTGAGCCTGGTGGTGGGTATTGAGAAGGGCACGTATTGCATGGAGCACTGGGTGTGGTGCATGAACAATCAATCTTGTAACACTGAAAAATTAAAATAAACATATTTGGGGAGAAAAAAAAGAGTAAACAAAATAATTTTCAAAAAGAACAAAAATCACAGAATTTACACTACCTATTCTAAGACTTAACCTTAAGCTAAGTAATTAAGAAAGTGTGTTTACTGGCCAAGGAGAAATGTGTAGCTCAATGGGACAGAATACAGTCTAGATATTAACTCAAAAACATCTACTCAGTTGATTCTTAACAAAGGAGCTGAAGTAATTCAACAGAGAAAGGTCAGCCTTTTCACCAAACAATACTGAACAACTAGAAATCCATATGGAAAAAAATAAACTTTGACAATTACTACCTACCCCAAATAAAAGTTAATAATAAAAGTGAGATGGCTCACTGACAGGCAAAAAATCTAAAGTTATAAAACTTCTCTACGTCATGGGTCTTCAAGGAAATATCACATGAGATTACTACACACACAGTAGGATGGTTGAAAAGTACCAAGACTGACAATATCAAGGAGTGGCAAGGATATGGAATAACTAGAACTCTCATACACAACTGGCAGGATTATAAAACGGTCCAATCACTCCGGAAAATAATGGCATTTTCCCAACAGAAATAAAAATGTGTTCACAAAAAAATTGTACACAAACATTCATAGTAGTCTTATTCATAACAGCCCCAAACTAAAACAACCCAAATGACTTTCAAAACATAAAACATGTCTGCCTTTGGCTCGGGTCATGATCCCAGGGTCCTAAGACGGAGTCCCACCTCAGGCTCCTTGCTCAGCTGGGAGCGCACTTCTCCCTCTGTCTGCCACTCCCCCTGCTTATATTCACTCTCTCTCACAAAAATAAATAAATAAAATCTTTAAAAATAAAAAATAAAAATAAATAAACAGATGAACAAACTGTCACATAGCCATATGATGAAAATGAGCAATAAAAAGGAAGGAACTGATACAGTCAACATGAATGTGTTGCAAAAGCAGAATGTTGAGGCAAAGAAGCCACCCACAAAAAAGATGTGACGTGAATCTATTTGTATGAAATTCTAGAACAAGGAAATCTCATCTAGGGTATGCTATGGCAGATCCATGGTTGCCCAGTGCCAGGGTGGGAGAAAAGGGAGGCCCGGGTAGGACTGAATCCGAAGGGCATGAATATGTATCTTAACTGACAGGGTTAAACAGGTACATTCATCAAATAGTACACTTCAAAAGGGAGTAAAGTTGATTTTAAAAGTTATAAAAAAAGAGAGAGAGAGAGACCTTGACAAAGTCAAGATCTGCTTTCCAACCTCACATGGGTCCTTCAACGCTATTCAGCAATTCATTTGCTTCTTTTTTATGACCTAAACAACACTGTTTCAAATTTACACTATCTCTTCAATCCTTTATCCTACTTCTACTCCTAAATTATCTTCTCAGACGGTTTGACTTGCTACTTCACAAAGGAAACAGAGAAAAGCAGAAAAACCATGAATAATCTGCTCCCCGTCTCCCCATACCTCATTTTTCTGTATTTGTTCACATCTTAATAACACCCTCACAGCTCAGATGAGAAAGTGCTCCTACTCCCAATCAAAGCTTATCCCTTTCCCCTGAGTCCTTGCTAATCCAAACTTAGTCTCCTCAATATTATTTATCCCTCTTTCCCTAAAGAGAATTTCTCAAAAAAGACTTCACAATAACCTGGACTCCTCTAACTATCCATCTGTCTTTCCTTCCCCTCATTGTCAGTGAAACTTCTCTTTCATTCTTCCTTCTACTCCGGTGCAGTATGGACACCAAGCATTCATTCAAATGACTCTCTTTAAGGTACAACTTACTATGTATATAGAAACGTACATACTGTATGTTGCAACAAAAAAGGCACATATACAGATGACCCTTTAACAACCAGGGGGTTAAGGGCGCTGACTCCCCACACAGTCAAAAATCCACATATAACTTTGGACTTCCCCAAAAAACTTTACTCATAGCCTACAGGTTGACCAGACGACTTACTGATACCATTAACAGGATAAACATGTATTCTGTATGTTATATGTATTATACACTGTATTCTTACAATAAAGTAAGCTAGAGAAAAGAAAATGTTAAGAAAATCATTAGGAAGAGAAAATACAGTGCTCGCTTCGGCAGCACATATACCAAAAATAGGAAGAGAAAATACATTTACAGTACTATACTGTATTTATCTAAAATCCATCTGCTTATAAGCAGATCCACGAAGTTCAAACCAATGTTGTTCAACGGACAACTCTATTTCCAGAAACGAACAAAAACATGTAACAGGACACTGTGTCTCTAATAAGGGAAAGCAAGTACCCTTACTCAAATTAAATAAATGTTTACTCATTTACCCCTGGTACAGAGATTCTTACCTAAGGATCTCTGCCTAAGATTCTTACCTTTAGATCTCTGCCTAAACTCTAGGGAGTTTTCTAAATCCCAGTGAAATAAACAACTTTGTATATAAATTTCTTTTTGGAAAAAGGATAACTTAATTCTCTCAGGATCTCGATGGGATCAGGAACTCAATCCACAACTGTGGAAACAGTGACTCCACCTTCTTTCCACTACTGCATGGAGCACTGGGTGTGGTACATGAACTGTAACACTGAAAAAATAAAATAAAAGTATTGGGGGAAAAAAAAAGATTTTCTAACTGACCTTGTCCTGAATTACACTTAATTTTTTTCTATATAACTTAAATATTCCTACCATTACAAAAATATGCTGGCTACATGACAAAACTATCCAGCTGTATTTCTCACTATTAATTCATAAACTGCATTCTCATATAAGATAGGCTTTCATGAGCCATTTATCATCTCGGTGTACTGCCAAAAACTCAGTTCCTAGAAGTACAAGAGGACCAGACTTTGGAATCCGGTGATTCGACTGCACATACAACCCTCTGAAGATCACACCTAGGAGAACAACTCCCCCTCAACATCTCTAGCTCATCACTCTCTAACCACAGTGTACTTCTTTTTTTTTTTTTTTTCCTTCAAGATTTATCTGAGAGAAAGAGAGAGAGACAGCACGCAAGCAGGGAGAGGGGTAGAGGGAGAATCTTAAGCAAACTCTATGCCCAGCATGGAGCCCAATGTGGGCTCTATCTCACGATCCTGAGATCATGAGCTGAGCCGAAATCAAGAGTCGGAGGCTTAACCAACTGAGCCACCCAGGTGCCCCAACAATGTACCTCTTTCTTCCCGAAAATCAGTGTGAAAGGTTTACCCTTCTTCTGTGAGTCCTTTTATCCCAGAACTGGCTAGAGACATAGCCAAAACAGCATTCTCTTCCTTTTGACCCCAGAGATAAATATACAAACATGTCCTATTTTCCAGACTTAAATGTTAATTTCTATTAAAAAATAAACAAGAGTAATAGACTCTCAAATGTCTTTTTTTTTTTAAAGATTTTATTTATTTGTCAGAGAGAGAGAGAGAGAGAGGACAAGCAGGCAGAGCAGGCAGAGAAGACAGAGGGAGAAGCAGGTTCCCCGCTGAGCAAGGAGCCTGATGCAGAACTCGATCCCAGGACCTAGGATCTTTGACCTGAGCCAAAGGCAGATGCCCAACAGACTGAGCCAACCAGGCACCCCTTGACTCTCAAATGTCTTAAAACTCTTTTATTTTTACAGTACTATTCTTTCCTTGCATCCTTCCAATTTTGCAACTACTTCTACTTGATGGCCTTTATTTCCATCTGGTTCCTCACTGTCGGTGCTCCTTTTTCTTTTTACCTTTCCTGGACAGTCCATCCATTTGAACAGCTTCACCTGGCAATGACTCCTCAATCGTATCCCCATCCTCCTACCTTTCTCTGTAACCTATAATCCATATTTCCAATATTTCCTGGACACCTCCCAGAGGCTGTTTCCCAGGCATTTTCATAACCTAACTAGTAAGATTTTTTAAGTTCTCACATATTTTTACATTTCTATACATGACTCCTTTAAAAACGATTTTCCCAGTAGCTGCTGTGGTGGTGTGTTTAGCTTTAACACATACTTACTGATGAACTGTCTGTTGACTCATTGCTTTTTTCATGCTTCTGTTTTTTACTCTTTTTTTTCTTCTCTTTCTTTACTTTTTTTGAGTGTTTGTCTTTTTTCTTCTTTTTCTTCACAGAGTGTTCCTATAAATAATCATTTTAAAGCAGTAAGAAAGAAATTTGTTCTATCTTACGTTAAAAAAATATTTTGAGGAAAAAAAATCTGTATTCCAAATACTACATTTTCATGAAATAAGCAATACATATGACAAAATAAAATCTTCTAAGAAACTTTAACATGCTTCTATAATATATGCTCCGCTAATAAGTCATATAACTGAGGTATTTTTCCAGAAAAATATGAGGGAAGTTTTAGTCTTAATTTATTCACAGATTCATCTCACAGACAGATATAATCAAATAATACATTTCTACTCAAATGTATGCACACACACACATACATAAACATACATCCTCTGTGACCCCAACAGAATTTATAAAAGATTATTAGGCCATATAAAATACAACAAGACAATATAAATTAAAATTATGGAAATGGAAAACAAGAATTCAAACAGAAAAACATATTAAACTTTAAAGTGCATAATTTTTTAGATCCTTAAGTTTGATACAAGTGGGCCAGAAATTTGCTAAGCTTTCTACCAGTCACCTCAAGTAATAAACCCTGTCCAGTGTTATAATGTCCAAAATATTAAAATATATTATTTCTGCCAGAGAGATAAAATCAGTCAGTAATACCACCTATGTGATAGTCATTCTGTAACTTTTGAAAATAGTAATAAAGTTGCTATTCCATATTAACTTGAATAAATGCCAAAAAAGACAGATCTGTTACATCAAGTGAACCTGCTAGTATTCACCTGTGAGAACTGTTCAATTCGCTCATTTACATCAGGTAGCATCCATGTATCCTCGCCCCGAAGTCGTTTAAGTTCTTTACGCCTTTCTTCCTTTTCAAAATTGGCTTTAGCCTAAAACAATGAAAAATGAAAAATTAATAAATTATCCAACTGCTTTTCACAAAAAATAAAAAAATAAAACAAAACCATTTTCCACTTTCAGATAAGGTCTCATCAGTCACTGTCTGTCCCTTGTCAGGAATTTGCTTCTATAAACAAAACAAAACTCTCCTTCCACATTACCAATCACATCACCAATCTCTAGTGAATCAAGGACATGATCCTGGGACCTATAGTAGATCCTCCCCCTCCCTAAGCTCCCAACCTTAAATAGGACATGAATCTCCTTTTTCCTTCACCATCCCTGCTACTGCCTGAGACTTCGGGAACTGTCAAGAGTCTGACCATGCCTTCAATCTGCAATGCCCATATCCTTCTATCCAACCCCCCAAAATGCTTCAGGAAGAATCATCTTTCTAAAACCAAACGATCATATTGCTAATTTACATTCACCTTTCAACAACAGTCAAATAAATTAAGTTCTTCACAGGAAGTTGCTTCTGCCTTTTCATTCTCTCCCCAAATTCCAGAGCTGGTTTTGGTCCTTACCAAACTCCATGCATATCTCTATAAAATCTACCTTTACTTACAAATCCGACTCACTCTAAAAAATACCTAAAATACCAAAAAGGCAGGGATGAAGAATATTTATCATGCATATAAGTTAAATATGCTGAAATCACAGAACAATACGAACCTTTCACCTAGCCAATACTAACAGCCCACTTTTCCACTTAAAATCTGGGCATAGTCATTATACTTCCCCCACACACACACACTCATCAGCTCCTTTTCATCTGCATTTATTTAAAATTCACCTGTCTTAAAACCAATAAAAACAAAAACTTTCACTTGTACCCTATGTTGATCTCCAGCTACAAATTTTCCCCTTCATTGCCACACTTTCTACATCTTGTCATATAATACGGTTCTCTTCCCCTAGTCTTTATAAATTACCGCTACACATCTCAATCTTGGTGAGAAACAGAACGTTTCTTTAACCTTTCTCGAGGGGCTACATTTTCTGAGTCTCTTCCATCAACCCTGTATGAATCAGTAAGGATTTACAATAACCCTGGAATCGATATCAATAATAAGACAAGAGACGGAAAGAGCTCGAACAATCTATTCCAAAGTGTCTCATGTGTGTTTCTGAAAACGGAAATATTTATTTCAGATACAGAAAGAGGGAGGGCTGAAGCTGTCATTACTGTCATTAGTGGTGGAGTCTCTCAAAAGTGCGCAGCCCAGATGATCAAACAATGCAGATACCAAGAAGGAGTAAGTTAAAAAGTTAGAAAACTCAAGAAAAAAACAGGTCTTCCTAAAAAGCGAATGAGAAGTTGGAGACTGCCAACGCATCTAGGGAGGAGGGAAATAACCAAGTTTTCGGGGAACCCAAAGGGAGACCCTCACCCAGATAAGGTGACACTGAGGTGGCGAGAGAAGAGAGGGGGATGAAGAAGGAGGAGAGCCAGAGGCCTGGCTCCCAGGAACCGTCCACTCCCACAATTCTAAATAACTCCAAAGCCTCAAAACGAAGATACCTGGCGCAACACTTCGGCCCTGGCAATCCTGGTCTGTTCTTTACGTTCTTCGATACACCTCGCACTTTCAAATCTACCACCGGTAGCCGCCATTCTTGTTATCGTAAAACTAGGAAGCCGGCACAAAAGTCTCAGTTTACGACTGTCGTAATTTAATAAACAAAAGGCGACTTCCGCCCGGAGGGTAGGAGGGGCTCTGTCCACCTACGGAGCATGCGCGAGTGTCAGTGACACTTAAAGCTGCGGCGATGACACCAACTTCAGGGTTCAGAGGAGACTTTGCAGGCTACGTTGAAGAGCTGTGCTCCCTTCGCGAACTGGACTGTCCCGCCGCAGGAGTAATGTCACTGTGCATTTATGACGCGCTTTGCACGATACCAACAGCATTCTCGTGTTTCCTCTCAAAACCAACGACTTGCCGAAATTCAGTCCCTACATCTCGAATTTTTCCACCAAACTGCCCTTTTTTTAAAGATATAATTCATTCATTCATTCATTCATTCATTTGACAGAAAGAAAGCAAGAGCAGGAAAACAAGCAGGGGGAGTGGGAGAGGGAGAAGGAGACTTCCCGCTGAGCAAGGAGCCCGACATGGGGCCGGATCCCTGGACTCTGGGATCATGACCCCAGCCGAAGGCAGACGTTTAAGGACTGAGCCACCCAGGCGCCGGCAAACTGCCCTTCTGAGCAAAGAATTTCCCTGTGCTGCAGGAATGTCCTGAAGGGGAGAGGGAAAGAGCAATTGCTTTGAAGTTCCAGTGATTTGCTACAATTCAGGAAAACTTTCTTAAAATTCAAAACAGCCCTAAACCTACATAGTAAAATACGTGCGGTGAACTTGGGAAAATCAAGGCAGGACGGCCAACATGGAGACCTATTCTAGTAAAACCATCGCATTTTAAAAGGAGAAAAGTAACTGGAGCATACAGGCAGAAAGATCGATTCAGAGTTTTTTGTTGTTGTTGTTGTTAAATTTTTTTTGTAATTATGAATAAATGTGGCATCATTCTACATGGAGATTCATCTCTAAAAGATGGGTTACTGAGGAAAAAAATAAATGTTATCTAATATGACTTAAGTAAATATGTAGTGTTTTTAAATCGTTTTTACCTGTTGGTGGTTCGTATATTCCATTAAATAAAAGTTTCATTTATAAACTAAAATAAATAATAATAAAAATGGAGTTTGTGTGCGTTGTATGTGTGTGTTATGTAACAAACAGAATGAATGATGGATTCAGTTGTAAGAGAAAGGACAGCAAATTGGCATCGGACTTGTCAGGTAATCTTTCTCTTCCAATTCCTCTCCTTCTCACTCCCTTCCTGTACAATTCAGCCCGAAGTCATCTGTTGGGTGGGCTGAGCGAGGTGTGCATGTGTGCAGGGGCAGTGGGGAGGAGTGCTCTGAGCACAAATGGGTTGAGAAGGGGATTCCTGCGGCACAGGGGCAGCTGGAACCCCGGGCATCAGGGCCCAAGCAAGACGGGAAGTGCATCCGTGGGGGAGGGAGCCTGAGTAGCAGAACCTCGCACAGGATGAGGAGGACATCCGTGCCAGGAGGGAAGCTGTGAGGGCAGTGGATGCTAGTTACATCCTGGATGATTGCACAAAGAAATTAATATACTAGGTTGATACCCCTGTTGGAGAACGGAGTTTCAAACATGGAAATGAAGCAAATTCAAATGAGCCCTGTGGTGTTGAATGGGAATTAGAGGTATCAATATACATAGGTAGACAGAGAAATATGGACATTTCTGTATATCAGTATCTGTATCTGTATCTTTTTATCTATATAATCTGTCTCCCTAGCTCTGTCCATTAAGAGGACCTGTGAACAGCAATACCCCAGTGTTAATGACCATATCTAGTGCCAGATGTTGACTTTGACAATTTTGAGTATTACTTGAGCCCTGGGCTCCTGAAAACAGTTGTTTTAGTGATCAGAGGTAGGAATATGCCCACCCTTCCGTGTTCCAGGAAATGCCTTACTATAAAGAGAACCATCCTTCCCAAGTGATTCAGATAAGACTTGCTCATGACCTCCTTATTTACTGTAACAAGGCCTTCACTTAATTTAAAAAAGATTTTATTTATTTATTTGACAGAGAGAGAGAGATCACAAGCAGGCAGAGAGGCAGGCAGAAAGGGGGGGAAGCAGGCTCCCTGCTGAGCAGAGAGCCTGATGCAGGGCTCGATCCCAGGACCCTGCGATCATGACCTGAGCCGAAGGCGGAGGCCTTAACCCACTGAGGCAACCATTACAAGTCCTTCTAAATATGCATCTCCACCCCTCAGAGGCCAGTCAAATGTCCCCTTACTTTATTCTGCATATATTTCATGTACTCGGTTGGGTGCCTTAACACAGGAAGACATAAGCTGAAGGAAGGCGGTGACTTGTGGGTCCCACCTGACTCTGCTCTAAAATACGAAAGTACATAGGGACGACATACATGGATACACACATTGATAGAGGTAGCAGAGGGCTGAGATCTTCGTTTTACTCTCAATTAAGAAATAAATGAGTTTACATATTTAAACTATATATGATTTTTATTTGGTTATTGATTTATTAGCTATCATTCTAATTTTACTTATTTTAAAAATTTAGTTTACTTTTATCTTATTTAGAAGGTAAGTATTGCCTGATAAAAAGAAAGATGGGGGCGCCTGGGTGGCTCAGTCCTTAAGCGTCTGCCTTTGGCTCAGGTCATGATCTCAGGGTCCTGGGATCGAGCCCCACGTTGGGCTCTCTGCTCGGTGGGAAGCCTGCTTCTCCTTCTCCCACTCTCCCTGCTTGTGTTCCTTCTCTCGCTGGGTCTCTCTGTCAAATAAGTAAATAAAATCAAAAGAAAGGAAGGAAGAAAGGAAGAAAGGGATGGAAAGGAAAGGAAAGGAAAGGAAAGGAAAGGAAAGGAAAGGAAAGGAAAAGAAAGGCAAGGCAAGGCTCTCAAGTGTTACACTCGGAGGAGTGGCGTGGTTTGTGGGTTTCCATGGGCACTGAAGAACTTTAATAGCGTGCCAATATTTGATATTTGTATTTTGCCTCAGTTATCCTGTTTTAACTTTTTAACCTTCCTCTGCTTCATCGGAGAAGACTGATGAAAATTACAGATTAGTGACTTTATGGCAATGAGATCCCAAGAGTGCTTCACTGATGCTCATTTATTCATCAAATATGCATCAAACGTAGACTGTATGACAGGCACTATAAAAAGCTGAGCCTACAAAGATGAAATCTGCTGGTCCTTTCTTCAAAGCCTTACAGTCTAGCAGGGAAGGCAAACAAGGAAACCAGAAATTACTCACTGACCTTGACCTCTCTCGAATGAACCAGGCATGTGCCTGTCTCAGGTCATTTGCAAATGCATCCCTCAGCCTGGGTTACCGTTTCTAAATTACGTAAATATTTACACAGTTTCAACAAGACACACTCAGAGAAGTCTTACTTATATCCCCGTTCCCTTACTCCCCTATCAGTAATCGTTTATATGAGCCTTTGGTTAACCTTCTTTAGTTTCGTTTTAAAACTATAAGCACAAATGAAGCATACAGGATATTGCGTGCCTTATGATGCAATACAATAGGAAATACATTGCTGACAAGGCATTCCACCCCCCAAAAAAACCCCATGAATTCAATCCAACCCCTGGATCTAACTAGTTTATTGAAAACACGGGAGCTAGAGAAACAAGTGAAGTGAAATTACACGGAAGTGATCCAACAAATCCAGAATTTTACTACTTCCTGGAGCTGACAGAACAAGATATACATCTCTTCCTCATTCCTTTTTATACCTGCGTAGCATCCTATTTCAAGAATTTATTCATTCATCTATTGCCTGTTTTCCCCCAACCGAAATAAGTGCTCTTAGAGCAGGGACTTTTAGTCTACTTTCTAAGACAGTGCTGACCATCAACACACATTTGTGGAACTGTCTGATTTAATTGCCTGGATCCCGGGAGGCTGTGCCCCGCGCAGCTGGTGCGTCTCAGGTCAGGGTAACCAGCCAAGGCAGAGCGATGTGAGGGCCCTCTGCTGCTCACCCTGTCCCACAGGATCCAAGAGAGCCGGCCACCAAACATCCTCTTGCGGCCCCAGGATGGTTTACACGGTGACCTCGCATCTCTGGCAGTCAGAGGGGCTTTCAAAGGTCATTTTAGGGTGGAGAAAGAAACAGCCCTTCTACTGAAAGACTCACAGAAATTGGGCATGGGAGGAAACAGAAAGACTAGACTTTTGGATACCCCTTTATTGCCGCTCCTGTTTGCCTACACAAGGCGGGGGAAAGGCCGTCTGATACAGTCACGGCAAAGACCAGAGCGGCCCATATTGCCTGCCCGTGCGTTCATGCCCAGGTCTGCTCTGCCGGGGCCCACCACTCTGGAAGGATATGCAGCCCCGTGAGGCCTGGCCCCGGCCAGATTCTGCGGTTATCCGCTCCCATTCCTCACTAAACACAGCCAACGCTCGAAGGACGATGGCATGTTGAAATCTGGTGTCTGCGTGTGTGACAGACAGGTGCAGGGCTTGGGAGCTGCATGGCTCCCACCCTCCTCTCGCTCTGCACCTCCCAACCCCCGTGCCTTAGTAGGCAGGGGCCTCCTTTCTGCATCCATTCCCACAGGAGGCCTTTGCACTTGCTTGTCGTTAATGTCTCAGATCAAAAGTCCCTTCCTTGAGGACACCTTCCCTGGCCACATGATCTCCTTCCCTATGGTGACACTACTCCCCAATTACTCCGCCACACACCCCTCTATTGTACATTCACGCTCTCACTTCCCTCTACACACAACTATCCTGACTGGTGGGGTTTTTGAGTTGGTTTGTCTTTGTTTTACCAATCTGTTTGTTTCCTACTGTATCCCCAGCATCTAGCAGAGTCTGTCACACAGCAGCTCGATGAATTCAGTGAATGGAGGAATTTATCTAAAGAAATGTATTCGGGGGACCGGCATAGCTCAGTTGGTTAAGCATCTGCCTTCGGCTCAGGTCATGATCTCAGGGTCCTGGGAACGAGCCCCGCAGCGGGTTCCCTGCTCAGTGGGGAGCCTGCTTCTCCCTCTCCCTCTGCCTGCTGCTCCCCCTGCTTGTGCTCTCCCTGTGTCTCTGACAAAAACATGTATTCATCTACTTGTGGTGTTAAAACACTCTTCACAAACCTCATTTGTTTGGAATTCATACTAATTCTTGAAGGAAATCAAAAGTTATTGGTTTGTACAGACTCTCTCAAAAACATTTTTCTACAAATTGGTTAACCTGCTCCGTAAAGAGAATTTGTTGGAAAATGCTTAACCTATCTCTATGGGGTAGTTTCTGTATAGGGGTTAAATTCTATCACCCATGGGTAAGGCAGGCAAGCCAAAAGGATCCTCGGAAAATCCTTCAAATCGCCCATCAAATACAGACAGCTCATCTAGAGAAGACTACAGTAATACACATGTGTCCGTGTGTGACAGGTACGGCAACTTACGATTTCACCAGTGCTCTGTAGGTCTTGAAGGCTGAAACTTACCCTGTAAAGTAGGATGACCATATGTCCCGGTTTTCCTGGTGAAATTAATAGCTTTCTCCTTCTGTAGCTTTCCTTTCCATCCAGTTTGGATGATATATGATATGGTCTCTCGTCCGTGGAGATCTTAATTCTTTTTCAGCATAAGCCTGCCTGTCTTCAGAGGAAGGTAGGGTTGAAGACTCTTTTCTAACAATACATCGAAGTCTGTAACATAGATTTACATCTCCCAGTCTTCCAGCCACAACTGTAATAATTTAGCGGAGTTAGCTGACTGTTGAATGTTCAGGTTCTAAAGCCAGTCTCCTGGGTTAAACACGAACCCTGGCCCTTAACTAGCTGTGTTAGGGGACGTCGTCTGCTTCCTGCCTTGGTTCCTCACCTATGAAATGGGAATGATGACGAGACATACGTCACAGAACTTCTGTGAGAATTAAACGAGTTAAAACATTAAGACGTAGAAAAAGCTCAGATTGAGAAGAGTGCTCAGTGCATGTCAGCAAGAATTGTTCTAGACTTCATCATATCTTTGTCAGATGCCATGCTTAACCATTCTTTCCTCTCTAATCTTTATGGCACGGATGCGGGCTGGAGGTACTGCGTCCGTGTTTACAAGTCCTACAGGAAACTAAGAAGACCGTTTTTCAGTGAGTCCACCATGCCCGGATTTCTCCAGAGCTGGCAGATGACTGTTCCTCTCGTGGAGCACCGGACAGAGCAGCCGGCTTCTACCAGACCGTGTGGCCCCCAGGCACCTTTACCTCTCCTGGCCCACATTGAACGCTGAGATGTTTAATTTTACTTCACTGATTCTTAATTAAGAATTGATTTTGAAGGCGAGAGATGTCACCATGATGAACTCTTTCACTAGTGTCTGAGGTCTTAGCAGAACTGCTGTGAAAATATTCACCCTCCCCCGGCCTGAGGTGCCCTGACTGCCGTGAACACTTGTGGTCTCCCTCCTGAAAGTTCAATTCCACCCAATATTGCTGTTTCTGGTTTTCCTCTATTGGGGTAAAACTGGAGCTGGATTCTAGGATGGGAACCTGGTTCTGCACCTCAGCTCGGTTAAAGGGGGCTCCAGGACCTCCCTCACCTGCCAGCCTCTTTCCTGGGGCTGGACCCTCCTCTCGTGACCTCACACTATTTTGAAAGCATCTCCCAACCTGAATGATTCTGATCCTTACCAGACGACGAAGATTCCCCATCGGCTCCCCCTTGGCCCAAACCTCTTAGATATTGACCTTTGCCCACCTCAGAGCAGGACCGGTTAAATTCCCCTGATCTTGGTGATTTAGGAATGCTGTCTCTCCGTGGAGGTGACTGTATCTTCTGTCCCTGTTATACGTTCTCCCAACTCCTGCTACTATTCCCCTGTACTCCACACTCAATAGAAACACTGGTGTACGGTGTGACTAGGGGTCAAGACACTGATGCCACCCATCTCCGTGGACTCCAGACTTCCAATGTTTTGCCACATGAGGTTTTCAGGAGTTCAGGACCTGGGTTGCCTGAGCCTACAGTCAGCAGATTTTTAATCCTGCAAGCAACAAAGGCAGGGAATAACAAACTATTAATTTCTATTTCCCATGCATCAAGCTCATTGTGTTTTAAATACCAATTAACTTTTAATTATCCCTAGTAATGGAAGGGAGTAATGACATATTTCTACAGACCCCTGCTCTAAATAACATATGCTTTGGAGCAAAATTATTCACTCCAGCAGCAGATGTACTTTGCTAGTTATCCTGTGCTTTTAATTTTATTGAAATGAGTCAATAAAAGCCCTGCTTTCCCTGAGCACTGAGCCTTATAATCATAGGAGAAGACATCACAAAAGCTTTTTCAGTGACGGAGGCCAGTCTGTCTTGGCTTAGATATTTAGATTAGAGGCTTACTATAGAAAAATCCCATCCATCTGTGAAGAGTCGGTCATGACCTCTTTAGACGTCACGTAACAAGAGCACACAGTGGAATTAGGGGTGGAAGTGGGGTGTAATTTGGAGTGAGGCATTGAATATGTGGACAGGTATGCTAATGAAATACTCACAGAAGAATGACACAGGCAGAAAAGAAAGGAGAGAACACACTCAGTGACATCCTGTTGCAATGTTGACATGTTTAGACACTGTGGTTGTTTACCTCAAAGCCAAAATGGTTTATAATAAAAGGGTTAATCAAGACTTTGATAGAGGGCAAAGACAAGATTTGCTGAGTGTGTGGCCCATGCCAAGAACTGGGCTAAGCAACTTATGTGCGTTAGCTCCTTGAGTCCTTGCAACGACCCCGGGAGGAAGCATTTGCCAGGCGAGCAATGCGGAGAGGGGACATTCCCCAGGAAGCCAGGATAATCTGATTTCAACATCAACACTAATCCCCGCTATTTATTTTCTACGGCCTTCCACAGTAGAAAAGGCAGCGATGTTAAGTGTAACTTTAATGGAACATCAAAGAAGAAAAAAACATTTCTTGCAGTGACTGAGCCCTTTTCATCTCGGATAAAAGATAATTTGAGTGCTAAATGGCAACTAGGGATAGAGAGTGGAGAACACATTTCTATTTCCGCCTCCATTTTAGCCCAGTCTTGATTACGTACCACAGCAGGTCACAGCAGGTTATGGTTTATATAAAGGCCCCGCTTCAGCAGAAGCAAACTACAGCTGAAGAAAAACCACGTGATAGAAAGAGAACTGTCTCTGGGAGCCTAGAAAAGGAAAAGGCTGAGAACAAGCATCAGCCATTGTTCAAGAGGAGAAAGCAGAGAAGACTCTGACATTTCAATCACCACAGCGATATGATCTGCTGATGTTTTGTCAGTTTTTATTTTTAAGATTTTATTTATTTATCTGTCAGAGTGAGAGAGAGAGAGAGAGCACGCAAGCAGGGGGAGCAGGACACAGAAGGAGAAGCAGTCGCTCTACTAGCAAGAAGCCCGATGCAGGACTTGACCCCAGGACCCTGGGATCATGACCCGAACTGAAGGCAGATGCTTAATGGACTGAACCACCCAGGCGCCCCTGTTTTGTCAATTCTTATCACGGCTGTGATATTATGCACGCTGTGATTCCCAGGCCATCACGTGGCACACATTCGGGGACAGCATTTCCAGGTCCTTCTATGGATTCCCCAAGCATCTTTTGAGAACTGTCTCTACCTCCTAAGAACCTGAATTTTGACAAAGGAGTGTCTGGAAATTCTTGTAAGAACGTATAACAAATTCAAGGAAGAACATATAGCGTGTTGAAGTCTAGTTTCCAGAAAGAAAAGTCTCCTATGAGAGAGGAAGTAAAGGGGACTTGATCGGTTCTTAGAACCCTGGGTACGGAGACTCAGTCCACTGCTCCTGATCAACTCTGGCCTCCCAGTCAAAATTCAGTGTCTGGACCTGCAAGCCCGAGTCCAGAACCTGGACGGCGAGGATCACCAGCCCACTCTCCACCTCGAGTAGGAGCCCGGGTCTGGGGGGCAGCAAGTCGCCTCACTGCTCATCATTGCAACAACTTTTATAACTCCCCACTTGCTACTAGTTTATATTAATTGAGAGTCCCGCATGAACAGATGCTAGATATCTCACTAAGAAAACCAGAAGGCCATTCCCCAGAAGGTCTGTCATCTGAAGAGGCGGATCTCCAAGGGACAGGAAGCCCGCAGTGCAAAAGTCATATGCCAGCTAGGAGCCTCCAATACTATCACTTCGCCGCAGCTTCTGCCTCTCTCCTCAAGCTCTAGCTTACTTTTCCTCATGACTGATCTTCTTGAAGGAAAGTCCGAAGGTCTGCATTGTTTTCCTTTTGCCTAATATCTTATGGAACTATTTCCCACAAGCCCCCTAAACCTGCACAATCCATTTTGTCAATGTATCTCCAGAAAATAAATGGAGTTAATTTAGCAAGAATAACCATGCCCATTATGAGGGATTCTGCTCTGAAAACCCCATCCGACTTGCTAGGATTTGGCACCTTTTCCCTTCAAGGTGCCTCTGGCCACCTGAGGCAGAGTGCAGACTGAAAGCTTGTGTCACAAGTGTCACCGCAGAAGGTAGCATTCACCAAAGGGGGGTAGGGCGGGGTGGGGGGGTGTGAGAGATACAACATGGCGTTGTGTAGAGTAATGATGCCTTTTAAAATACTTTCATCTGGGGCACCTGGGTGGCTCAGTCGTTGCGCATCTGCCTTTGGCTCAGGTCATGGTCCTGGGGTCCTGGGATCGAGCCCTGCATTGGGCTCCTTTGCTCGACAGGGAGACTGCTTCTCCCTCTCCCTCTGCTTGTGTTGTCTCTAACTGTCAAATAAATGAACAAAATATTTAAAATAAATAAATAAAATACTTTCGTCTGTGGATGGAACTAGAGAGTATTATGCCGACTAAAATAAGTCAGAGAAAGAAAATACCATATGATTTCACTCACGTGTGGAATCTAAGAAACAAAACACATGAACACATGTGGGAAAAAAGAGAGGCAAACCAAGAAACAGACTCTAAATTCCAGAGAACACACTGTGGGTCACCAGAGGGGTCGTGGGTGGGAGATGGGGAAACAGGCGATGGGGATAAAGGACAGCACCTGTCGTCATGAGCATCAGGTGATGAACGGAATTGTTGAATCACCATATCGTACATCTGAAACTAACATTATACTGTATGTTAACTAACTGGAATTTAAATAAAAACTTTAAAATTTTTATTGCCCTGCAGGAAACTAACCAATGTTTTTATTTGACTTACCAAGGCTATTTCAGCTTTTCTTTTATAACGGACTATACATTTTGGTTGTTCCCCACTCCTGGAGCCAATGATCTTGTCTTGCTGCTGGTTCTTTCATGAATGGACTAAGCAAAACTTGCATATGTGCTAAAAAGTTGTTTGGTTTGAGTATTTTGTATTGTGTGGCGTATCATACAGCATTCTCTCTAACTGATGGTCACTCCAGTCTGTAAATATAATCATATTTAGAAGACCTCTGTTTCCTGTGAGCCAAACTGTACTTAAGAAGCAACATCCATGGGTCATAAACATGCCGAGGCCTTTGGCAACTGTTGGTCTCCCAAAGTTTACGCAATGGCAGAAAGAAATTACAAGTGATTGTCACCCCCTGGTCCCTATCACCATGAGTGACATTGTCATTACTCTCCAATGCTGAGTGCAGTGGAAGCAGGCAGAAGACTTTTCAATAGTTCATTGGCACAATGTCTTACCCATTTCTTTCTTCTAGAAAGCATTGTCCAACATGGTAGCCACTCACTCCATGTGGTTCTTAAAATGAATTGAAATGAAATAAAACTTAAACATTCAGTTTCTCAGTTGGACCAGTCACCTCTCAAGTACTCAGTGGCCACATGTGGCTAGTGGGGACTGTTCTATTCGAGAGTGCAGATGCAGGACGTTTATATCATCACAAAAAGTTCTGTTGGACCACGCTGGTAGGGGAAATTTCAAGCTTAGGTGAAAATGTGCAATAAAGCAGGGTGCCACAATCCCAGGAGCACTTCTTTGGAAATCTGGCTTGAAAGATGAAAATATTTTATTTTATGTTTTTAATTTTGTATGGAAATTCAATTTAGTTATCATGTAGTGTATTATCAGTTTCAGGGGTAGAATTTGGTGATTCATCAGTTGCATGCAACACCCAGTGCTCATTCCATCGTGTGCCCTCTTTTTTTTTTTAAGACTTTTAAAATTTATTTGACAGAGAAAAACACAGCGAGAGAGGGAACACAAGCAGTGGGAACAGGAGAGGGCGAAGCAGGCTTCCCACCGAGCAGGGAGCCCGATGCAGGGCT
>CM052815.1:88838002-88852299 GCA_028533885.1 Nasua narica | reverse complement strand
TCCTCATCGAACCCCTACTATGTATCAGTTACTCTGCTAGGAACTGGGAGTGGAGCAGCGAACAAGAACAAAAGCTCTTGCCCTTTCGTTGTAGGAGGAGGACAGACAATAAGCAAATAAACAGACACAGTGTGCTCGACGGTGATGAATGCCATGCGGGAAAGTAAGATAGTGGGAGGGTGCACCTGAGAACAAAAGTTTTATTTTCAAAGGGCTGAGATAACCACTAATCCTGACAGTTGTTTATTATCAAGAATTAATTGGTTCCCCTAATTCTTTGAGTTATGTGCTAAAGGCAACCCCAATATGGTCTTGTAACTCCTTTGTTTAAATAGGAAAAGTTAGAATTGTCAGTCAGACCGAAGTATGCCCGGAGGCCGAAGCTGGGGTGTCACCATTGGGTATTTCTAGTTCATTCATAGTTGGTTCTCATCTGGGTACAATCACCAGTTTTTACCTACAACTGTGTCGTAGTTACTCAGTTAACTTACCATTTCCGTCAAGTTTCCAGGAGGAGCAAAGGTAGAAAGTTGACCATAGGTCAAATGATCACTCAGAAAGGAACATACTTTTTTTTTTTTTTACCACTTTATTGCCAGCGTGTGTTGCTTTTATAGTCATAATGCTTAAAAGACAACTTCAAGAAAAATTGCTTTCCACGAATGATGATGCCCAGATGATTGTATCTCTTGTTAGTGTTAGTGATGTTTATTGTCAAGCATCAAGCTTCCAGAAACCAGTGGTGATGAATAGGTCTTAGGTGAGGCAATGATTATTTTTGTGATGGAATTTCACCACCAGATTATAATTGGTCCCTCCAGATGAATTTTAAGGCTCATGATACGGAAAGAAAAAAAATAGAGGGCTAAAAAGCAATTTTAATCTGATAGATATTCTAGGACTTCCTATCACAATTTGAAGTTCAGATCATGCTAATAAATTTTAAACTCTGGATGGAATCGGTGATTTCCAAGGAAGATGCAAATATCAGCATCACCTTGAGAAGAGGGAGAGAACAGCATAGGAATTCAGAACTTGGCTCTCGAATCTGATTTGAGGTTGAACTCTCAATCTACCATTTTTTTTTTTAGCTGTGGGACTCTTGACAAATTCCCTAACTTTTCCATGCTTCAGTGTCTCAGCTGTGAATTTGGAAGATGTACTATGAAATTAGCTAAAATAACATTTACAGAGCTCTTAGAATGATATAAGAACATAGTTAGCCATTTGGGGAAAATGTTTATTACCGTTACTCCCAAAGAAAGCCCACAGGAGTTTTAGGTCTTCAGTGTTGTCAGATCCAATTTGTTAATGATGTAACCAAAACCTATGTTTTTACAGATTTTTTTAATCTGCTTTGTTCTTATCAGGTGCAACGGATGTATCAAAATTTCCCTCTATGACTGTAGATCTCTCTATTTGTCCTTCTAGGTCTATCAATAGTAACGAGGCAAAACTGGAAAAAAATCCCTATGTCCATCAGCAGTAGTGAGTAAATGCTGGTCGAGTCATTGTTACTGCCTGAGCGACGACAGTGAATAAACTGTCCTTACAAGGTACATTATGAATGGATCTCAGACACATAAAGCTGCGTCGAAGAAGGAAAAACCTTAGGACTCCTGCAGAGTTCAGGTGTGTCTCTTAAGACCACCTTCGCTTCTAACACCAACTGCCAGTTCGGGGGCTTCCACAAGCCCCCTTGGGTTTGATAATTTGCTAGAAGGGCTCACAGACCTCGCAGAGCCTGTTACATTCATGACCATAGTTTGTTACAGCAAAAGGATAGGGATTAAAGTCAGCCCAGGGAAGAGGTGCATGGTGCCAAGCGTAGGAGTGTCACACGTGTGGAATTTCCAGTCGCCCTCTCCCAGTGAGATTTGGACAGAGCTGACATCCCCCAGCAGTGGTAAATGACAGCACGCCTGGGGTGTTGCCAAACAGGGAGGCTGGGTGTTCAGATTTTTAACTGAGGGCCTGACTACACGGACGTGGACCACTCTTGCTGCTGACCTTTAGTTGCTAGTTTCTGTGGAGGTCAGGCTGATAACCGCTTGGCCCTGGGCCCCCAGGTAAACAGACACTGATCAGGCAGGAAATTGCGAGGGCTTAAAGATCCGCTCCCAGGAGCCCAAAGCAAAGGCCAGACCTCTTTTTGGATAAGGTTAACTCTACTGCACAGTTTTCTTGAGATGAGAGTTTAAAAACAAGCAATATTCTACTTTTACAAGACTTAGAGAAGAGTGAACTTTTG
Source organism: Nasua narica (assembly GCA_028533885.1). Lineage (NCBI taxonomy): Eukaryota > Metazoa > Chordata > Mammalia > Carnivora > Procyonidae > Nasua > Nasua narica. The sequence continues at coordinate 88,850,048 of CM052815.1, read as the reverse complement.
AAAAGAAGGAGTGAATGGGCCTTCCGGGGTGTTCACAGTGTTCTTTCTTGGGGGGCCGTTGCTATGGGTGCTTGCTTGGTGTTAACTCACATACCGAGTGTGTGACAAGAGCCTTATGATTTGTATACCTTTATGTGTAATACAAACTTCAAAACTCAAAACAATTTGGGGGGTACCCAGGTGGCTTGGTCGGTTGAGCATCAGACTCTTGATTTTGGCTCAGGTCATGAGATCGAGTCCCGCGTTGGGCTCTGTGCTCCATGCAGAGTCTGCTGGTTCCTCTCCCCCTGCTCCTCCCCGCTGCTCATGCTCCTCTCTCTCTCTCTCACTCAGATAAATAAATAAATAAAATCTTTTCAAAAACAATTTAAAACAATTTGTGAAAGTTCAAAACACACAGCTAAATGTTTTAAAAATATTTTTATGTCAGCTTCTATGAGGTATAAGTTACATATAATATTCACCGATTTTAGGTATATAATTTGTTTTTAGGTATATAATGAGTTTTGACTCATTGCAACAGATAGTCATATAATCATTCCCACAATCAAGATAGAGAACATTTCCATCGCCCCGTAAAGTTCCTTCTTGCCCCTTTGCTATCGGTTCCTGCCTCTTACAGCCAAGACTGATCTGCTTTCTATTGCTATACTTCTGCCTTTCCTAGAATTTCTGGAATCATACACTTGTAGACTTTTAGGTCTCTCTTTTTTTTCCCATTCAAGACTACTTTTGAGGTTCATCTTTGTTCTTGCATATATCAATAGCACGTTCCTTTCATTGCTGAGTAGTATTTTATTGTAAAGATTTTTCACAGTCTGGTTATCCATTCACCAGATGATAGGCATTTGACCTATTTCCAATTCAGAACTTGTAATTTTTTTAAGGTTTCTCTGAACATTTAGGAGTGCATTTTTGTGTCTATGGTCTCTTGGGTAAATACCTTGGAGATGAATGAATCCTGGGTCATATGGTAAGTGTAAGTTTAACTTGATGCCAACAAACTATTTTCCAGAGTGGCTGTTCCAGTTTGAAATCCCATCAGCCATGTTTGAGGGTTCAGTTACTCCACATCCTTGCCAACACTTGTATTATCAGTCATTATTATATTAGCCATTATACTCTATATTTATAATAGTATCTTTCCATATTTTAAATTTGCATTTCCCTAAACACAAGTGATATGGAGCATTTTTATAGTATTTGCTATTTGTATATATTCATTGGTGAAGTGTTCGTTGAAATCTGTCAATTTTTAAAAATTGAGTTGTCTTCTCTTGAATGAGTTATATATGTTATAGATATTCTAGATAAAAGTGCTTTATCATACATATATTTTGCAAGTATTTTCTCCCAGTCTGTAGCTTTCTTTTCATTTTCTTAGGGATGTCTTTTGAAGAGCCAGCTTTTTAAATTCTGATGAAACCCAGTTTATCCATTATTTTTTTATTTTATGGGTTGTGCTTTTTGTGTTCTATTTAAGAAATTTTTTCCCAGCTCACATCACTAAGATTTTCTCTTATGTTGTCATTTTGAAGTTTCACAGCTTTAGTCCTTACATTTAGGCCTATGATCTATTTCAAATTAATCTTTATATACATGTCGTGAGGGTTGGCTTAGTTTTTTGCGCATTGCTATCCAGTTGTTCTGTCATCATTTCGAAAAGATTATTTTTTTTCCCCAATGAATTGCTTGAAACCCTTGTGGAAAAACCAATAGGCTATACAGGTGTGGATATATTTCTGCTTAGTTTTTTTTTTTTTAAATCTTTGTATCTGTTTTTATGCCAATACGTTACTGTTTTGGCTACAATAGCTTTGTGATAAGTTTTGGTATTAGGTTTCTGACCTTGTTTTTCTATGCACTTAATCACAGCTTCAGAACACACAAAGCATAGACGGATGTAAGTAAGTGCAGGAAACATAGACAAATCTATAATTTTAGGTGGACGTTTCAGTGATTGACAGAACAAGAACTTAGAAAATCAGTAAAGGTAGAGCAGACGTGAACAGCATGACCAACATTAACATCACTGACGTTTACAGAGCAGGCCAGCCAGCAACAGCAGAGTACACAAGAGTATTTACTGAGAAAGACCGTCTTCTGGGTCATAAAAGAAGACTTGATAATTTAAAAAGATTAAAGCCATATAAAATATGCTCTCGGGCCACAGTGGAAATAAGCCATAGATTCAGCAAGAATTCAAAAGGGAAAATAGGAAGTATTTTGAACTGAATGAAAATGCAAGCGTAATATATCAAACTTTGTGCAGAGAAACAAACAAAAAAACCACAGCAGGCCTGACATTGCTATCCTCAGAAAGATCTACTTAGAAGGTTAGCCCTTGGCTGGTATCTCTGAATTTGGATTTGGTGGGGAGGTTCCCCACTGCCCTAACTGATCAGATCAGCTCCCTGTGACTAAAATATTTATACAAACATTATGGTTTGTGCAGAGCACCTGCTTTCCTTCTGGAAGTCTAGAGTTTGGGTACAGGCCAGACAGAGAGTGCCTACGTGAGGAGCTCTCAGTAAAAAATGTGGGCACTGAATCTCTAGCTTCTGCGGATGGCAGCATTTTGTGCTGGGGAAATAGGCATGTCCCATGTGACTTTACTGGGAGAGGCCTCTTGGAAGCTTATGCTGGTTTCCTCTGGATTTGACCCCATGTGCCTTTCCCATTGCTAACTGTGATATATTTTGCTACAATAAATCTTAGCCCTGAGTACAATGATATGCTTAGTCCTGTGAGTCCTCCTAGTGAATCACTGAACCTGGGGATCGACCTGGGGACTCCCGACACATTGCCGAAGCAGCCCTTAGGGGGGACGTTTATAGCACTAAATGCCTTTGTTAGAAAAGAAGAAAGGTCTCAAATACAAGAACTTCAACTTTCTTCTTACGAAACTAGAAAAAGAAGAGAAACGAAATGCAGAGTATGCAGATGAAAGGAGGCGATAAAGATCAGAGCAGAAATCAATGACATAGAAAACAAAAACAATAAGGAAAATCAATGAAACCAAAAGTATGTTCTTGTTGCCAATAAAATTGATAAACCAGACTGAGTTGATCAGGGAGAGAATTCCATGAATTTTATAATTGGAAAATTCAATTAATAAAATATAATCAAGGTAGATTCTCATGAGCCCACTTTTTGAGACTAATGGTGGAAAAAGGTTTATTATTCCATTAATAAGGCTTTTTTTCCCCCAGAACTATTTGCAATAGGATTATTTCAAATGACAACCCAATTTAATGATGTAATTTTTCTATAATCCATTAAGGAAAACAAGATTATATCTATGTATATGTATATGTATATGTATATGTATATGTATATGTATATGTATATCTCTATCTTAGCCAGTTCCTAAATATGTTTGAAGATTGTGTTTGAGAATTTGAAATTCCAGGTAAAGCAAGTAGGCCATGTTCACTGACCATAGGGATAAAAATTCTCAAAATATGTTATTTATTCTTTTTGCTACTTGGAATATTTCTTTATTCCTTGACATTTAAAAAAAAATTAAGAGAGATTCTTTCTTTGCATTATTCCCTTCATTGCTTTCCTGCTTTGGAATGGCAACGGTGGCTGTCTGTCAGGGGTTTCCTAAGTGAGTCCATCGTTCTTGCCAGGAGCCTTAAGTCAGCCTCCTGAATGTTTTCCACTCCCAGTGGGCTGGAAGTGTATGACTTCTCTCTATGCCTCCCATGTCCTGCTGCTTCTCGATTCCTAGTTTCAACTGTGTATTTTGTCTTCCTTTGAAGATGAAGAAGAATATTTGAGGTATAGCCTTAGTGGCCTTCTCCTGAAAGGCCTTTAGTAGAAGTCTTTGATCTTTAGTAGAAGTCTTGATCTTGCCGTAAAAGAGTCCCATATAGAAAGAGAGAATGTACAATATGACTTCCAGTTAACATTACCAGCTAGGACCCCCCATTTTGAAGACTTATTCTTGAGGTAATGACAGAAGGAATCTCAAGTTTTAGCAGAGGGTCTTGGGTGGATCAAGATCTAATGTGACTCATAATTTTTCCCTCTGCTGTTTGTTTTGATCAATTTTGAATGAAAATAAATGGGGGCTGAGGGTAGGGATTATTTGGTTAGAAATATTAACTCCGCACATGTGGCTTTAAAAACTTTATTTATGATAGGGAAGAAACTCTGTTCAAATCAGCACTGGATAAGATAAGACAAACACATAAGAAATAATAATGGAGCTCTGCTCTGGTCCGATTCATATTTTCTAAGCTCTAAGAATTATAGCCAGATCTTTGAAAATTAGTGTGAAGAGCAGAGTGTGGGGGCAACTCTGTGCCTGCTTTACTTTTTAGGGTCCGCCTTGCTGTACACTCTTCCCTGGTGCCCTTCTGACCTGAGGCAATTTGGGTTAGTGGTTCTAGAAAGAATAAAGTATTTTTAAGGCAGACATGGATTTGAAACTGAACTCTACTACTTACCAGCTGTAGGTCCCTGGGGAAGTATGTGTCTGTAAAGAGAGGATAATAATACCTTCTGTGCAGGGTGGCGGGTGGCTTATGTAAGGTTGCGTGTAAGATACTACAGCATAGACGGCCCCTAAATGCCAGCTTGCTTCTTTCCCATCTTCTGCCAGGTTGCATCCCTGAGAGCAGATCTGGGAGAAAAGCAGACCTTTTCTCATCTTTGTGTGTGTGTGGGGGGGGGGGGGGTCAGTTTGACGTAGGCATTAATTAACTAATTAATCCAATATGTATTTATTGATCGCTTACTACATGCCAGACACTATGTTAAATAATGGATGCATCAGTGACCTTAAAGAGATCCTGTGCCTGTGGAACTTATAGTCTAGAGGAAGGGTATCATGCATGGTAGGTGGTAGAATAGATAATAAGCAATAAACATAAGTAAGTAAACCATATATCATGTTATAAAGGGATGCTTTTTTCCTCCATAGAGAAAAGGAGTAGAAAAAGAGGTTAAGAGGGGGAGGTCACACGGGTTCTGTTTTTTTTTTTTTTTTTTTTTTAAGATTTTATTTATTTATTTTTAAGTAGTCTATACACCCACTGTGGGGCTTGAACTCATGACCGCGAGATCAAGAACTGTATGCTCCATGGAATGAGCCAGTTCCAGTTTTTTTTAAAACGGTGGCCAGGGTGCTTATCTGTGAGAAGGGTGAGGAGCTAACCATGTACTGATCTGGGGAAGAACATTCCGGGCAGAGGAAGAGACCCGAACAAAGGCCTAAGATGTGGGAGCGCCTGGGGGCCCGTGTGGCTGGAGCGGACGTGGGACAGCTGTTGGGGGTGAGGTCAGAGGGTCTTCTGGGAAGCGAGGCAGAGCACGCAGGATGTGCTGGAAAGTCTTCGGTTTTTCCTCTCGGTGGTTTTGAGCGGACAGGCGATGTGATCTCAGTTCCCTGTCAGAGAGCGAGTCTGGCTGCCGAGTGGAGATGAGACAGGATGGGGAGGGTGGGAGCAGGGAGACCAGTAGAAGGCGGTGGCCAGAATGCGGATGTGAGATGACGACTGGCTGGTCACAGTGAGGTAGCACGTAGGTGGGGCCAGCGATAATGGGCTCTGGGATGTGTAATCTGCAGCAGAACTGTCAGCACTGGGGACGGGTCCGAGGTGGGGAATGGGAAGCCAGGAGACGCCAGCAATGCCCCCACACTGGGGAGAGTTCTCACAGTTCTCTGGGTCTGTCCTCCAGATGCAATTTTGCTTTGTCCTTCTCTTCCCTTCCTTGCTCGCAGGCACGCGTCCATTGTGGTGCCGCCCTGAGCACGTCTTCCTGGTAATCCATCTGCAAATAACCCAGCAAGTACTTTGGGCTCAGACAGTGCACACTCCTGAGCAGCTAGATGTTCGCTCATGAGACAGAAATAGAAAGCAGTGCAGGACTGTGATCACAACGTGCTTTAGGGGCCATTCGCCCGAGATAAACACACATCCAGGGACTCCAAATTAGTGTAAGCTGTAGAAAGGCAGGTGATTGATGGCACTTTATTTTTAGTAAATCACTCGAGAGAAAATGCTTCCCCGATAAGAGCCAGGCGTGCATGAGCATAACCTTCAAATGCCCTTTGCAGAAGCAAGGGGGAATAAATAGTGATGAAAAGGGAGTGAAGAGCTTTATTCTTGCCTTGCCTTCTGTTGGACTTCTATGTACAGGTCCTGAAAAAGCCCGGAAAAGCAAGTGTGAAAGAAACAACAACAGGAGATACTCTGTCCGAGTGCAGAGTCTTGTTGTCTTCCCCCTTGCAAAAGCAGTTGGAGTTTGTTATGGATTAATGAGAAATGGCGAATAAGCCTCTAATGCAATTTTAAAGAATGTCCATTCTGGCTTTTGTAGTTGCCAGCAAGGAAAATAGGGCAGTTGAGGAAATGAAAGCCTTTAGAAGTTGTTTTAAAGGCTCAGCCTAAAAAGCTAGAGAGGTTCGTAGAGTTGAGGAAGGAATCTTTCACCTAGAGTTGGTGAATAAGGTTCAGGGTGTTTGTGAGTGACCCATGTGGTATGTGAATGACCCACGCAGTGCCTGTGGACAGCTTTCTGAAGAAGGGGCCATAGTTTTTTTTTTCCAGAAAAGGTTAAAATACGCAAGCTATAGACTCTAGGCAGTGACCTTCCCTTTCTTATGCTCAGGAGATTTAAAGACAGCCCAAAGTCTAAGCACTAGAGGCACTGGCGGATTGAGATGTAAAAGCGCCCCCAGGATTGTGTGCGTGTGTGTGTGTGTGTGTGTGTGTGTGTGTGTGTGTGTGTAGGGGATTTTATGTCTTTATGATTATTACTTGAATCAGTCCTTGGTCCACCCTTTTGAATACATATTTGGGTCCTATGTGGGGAAAAGACTGTACGTGAAAATGAAGTGCGTGCATGTATATTCCTTAGTTTGTGATTACCCTGGGGGCAAGAATAGGAAAGGCATGATAGGTATTAACCAGCGTGATAGGTTTTTTTCTCTGCAGAAAACTCCCTTGTTTCCTCTTGGTCAATACACAAAACAAGCCAGACTAGTCCATTTCCCTGTTAAATAGAGCAATTGAACCCATAGTAGTGGAGACCCCACACTTTCAACCAGTAGAAACATTAGCCAATTTAAGGAAAAAACAAAACTATTGCTCTACGGATTGTCACCGGTTACTGGACCATATAGTCACGAGCCTGGTGGTCCCGGATTCTCTCCAATCAGCTGTACCATCACTGTGACCGGGAGAGTGGAGGAGGGCTGACTGGCTCTGGCCGGGGTTTGGTGCAATTCTCTACACCTATCGCTGCAGCCAGAGGAAGGGGACCCCTCTAGTGGCGTAATAAGCCACTGGGGCCCTCTTGTGTATCTTTGGGGAGCATTGGTACTGCAGCAGCCACAGGGAATCTGGCCCGTACTCACCAGCATGACCATAGAGGCTGGGCTACAAACAACGAGGATTTTACTGCTGCTTTAGGTCCTCTCCAGAAGAGCGTCCACATGAAGCCACATCATACAGGTTCACGGCATTGGCACCAGGAGGCAGAAACGACGTGGCGGCATCTTCCGGCCAGGACTGTTACAGTCGTGGGATTAATAGCGATGCCAACGGGGACAGGCAGAGCAGCAGGGACTGTCTTGCTTCAAGTAGTAGCCGGAGAGACTTCAGGGCCATGCAGAGCAGTGATGACGTCGCGGTGAGTGGGGAGAGCAGGGGACCTCCAAGGAGATCTCAGATCTGTGAGGAGACTCTAGGACCCTTGAAGAGCTCTGTGCTCACTCTTCTCTGAAATTACAGGGAGAGCTGCTGCCCACAAACCAGAGTCCCCAAGGTAGTGGGGAATGATTTGACTCCTGGGGGGCAGGGACTCAGGGGCTGCACCTAACCACTGAGGCAAGGTGGGCGTAGCTACCACCAAGGACAGCAGAGGCCACTCTGAGAGGCCTGTGGCTCTGGCTGCGTGAGTGTGGTGTCCCTGGAAGACAGATGAGAACCTGCTAAATTCTTACTTGAATATTGTAAGCAGAAAAATTATAGGTCGAGTCTACCTTGAATGACCAACAGAAGGAGTGTCAGCCCCTCAGTCCATTCCCAGCCATGAGCCAGTTTGCAGACCCAGAACCTCTTGAAGTAAGAGGAGGCCAGCGCCCCGTCGGGAAGGACGCTGGTCCACTGCTGTAAGTTCATACTGTGAACCTTCCTCTCGGCCCTCTTCACAGGGACATACAGCCCCTAACCAGGCGACTGCACACTGGGGCAAAGGAAATAGACCTGGTGGGGTCAGTGGACCTTGGCAGTGAATAGCCCCTAGTTCTGGGAGACCCAAGATGGTACTGTGGCCCCACGGGAAGACCAGGGGCTCCTGGAGGCGGGGTGATCGGTGGAGTCTGAGCTCTGGTCCGCCTCAGAGTGCGCCTCCAAGCCCATCTTGCAGTTATGTCTCTGCTTCCAGAATGAATAATTGGAATATCCGCACCTGGCAGCTTCCGAAGCCCCCGCGTGGGTCCTCTGACCTGTGGAGGAGGGGCCGTTATTGGAGGAAGGGCCCAGTGCGAGCCACTGACACGGTCTCCCCGAGGAGAGCCGTAGACCAGAAGTAGTACCATGTTCCTGAAGGGCTGCAGAGACGCGGGCCACCACCGAGGACTTGGAGGAGGTGAGGGTGCTGATGCCTCCCCATCCCCATTCCCCTGGCCCTTCCTTTGGTGCAGCAAACACACGCACCTTGAGGAGTGATGGTGGTTTATCGCCAGCACGCCCAGGTGGCGACTGCAGGGCAGCTGCTGTTCCAGAGATGGTGTAATTGCTCGGGCCAAGGACCACATCCCCCGGGACCTGGTGTGCAGCAGTGGGGGCTCCCCAAGTACATTTCCAACTCCATTCACTTTTTCTCTGGTCACTCTAGCTGAACACTGGATTGCTTGAGTAGCTAAACATATGTAGTGACTTAGTCCTTTTAATAACGAGGAGCAAGCCGATTTGGATTCCCTATCTGCCCTTCAGGGCCAAGCTTGGTTCTTTAATGCTGAACTTGCCATCGACTCAGCGGCGAGCAGCAGCTCCTCAAGGACTCACGGAGGGCATGGCCTCATAACGCGGCATTCAGACCTCGGTCCCGGCCCCTCCAGCGCTTTCCACTACTCCCTGCCCTGAACTCCAAACCACATCTGCCTATGGCTCAGGATTGAGTCCTGGGATTGATTCTGTCCCATGCTGCTCGGTCACTTCTTGCATTTTAGGTCACCAAGTCCTACTCATGCCTACTCCTGCATATTTCATGCATTGATTTCTCCCCTGCCCTACGCCTCACCTGTCTTTGGTTTTCTATACTGCTGCCAAAATGAGTTTTGTAAAATCTGAAGACATTTCTCCTTAACTCCATCAGTGGCTTTCTGTTCCCAGGAATGAAATCCAAACCGCAGCAAATATCAGATGTGACTCTTTATAATGGTCGTCTACTGGGTCTGCCCTGTCAATTCTCTCTGCCCCCCACTCACTCACGCCCAGGGTCCCCTGCATACCGAATATCACGCTCCTTTCCACGCACGCCTCACACTCGCCCTGTGCTGTTAACTGAGTCTCTCTTCCTGCTCCCAAGATGTTCTTTTCTGCTATTTTTGCACACTCACATCTTACCCATTATTTAAGGCTTACTTTGAATGCTCTCTCCTCCATAAAGCTTTTTCCACTCCCTCCCCCCAGATGTCCCCACCCCCCCTCAAAATAATATCTTTTTCTTCTGATTTCCAAAGCATTTTATCTGGGATGCTCTTGTTTATTCCTCTGTACCTTATTATAGTCACTTGCACACATGAATGTAAGCTCGCTAGCAATAAGAACATAGCGGATAAACGGTACTTCTTTGTTGAAAGAAATGTCGTAACTAAAGATATTCGAGCTAAATTTTGAGAAGGAAATATTAATAAATTTGATAGCTGTTATACTTGTATCAGGTTAATTCTCTCAAGCTCACAGGTGTGGAAAATCTAATGTGATAGAGATATAGTAATAGGATAAGAACTATAGATCATGCCTTTGGGTTTTAAAAGAGGATACATTGTTACTTTTTTTTTTTTACTTCATCTTCAAATTTATTCCATTTTCTTGTGAGTAACCAAATCTATTCTATTCTTGTCTTATGTACATTGTCATTCTTTGTGGGCATACCATTTGTGGGTTTGTTCCGTTATGCCGGGGGATAATGATTGAGTGCTGGCTGGCCCTGGGCCACACACGGCTCAATGAAGGGGACCTGCCCCGGGCTTCCCAAGGCTTTATTGTGAAAAGGACAAGCAATAAATAAGTTAATGTGCAAGTCATTATATAAGTTACAAATCTCGTAAGTGCTTTAAAGAAATAGCTTGGATTTGCTGCTAGTGAGTAAAAGCAGGAGGGCTCCTGCAGAATGATGAGACCACCAAAAAAGTAAATGCATTTTTAATTCGATATCTTAAGTAATATATTTACACGATTCAGAAGATTATAAATACTAGAAGGTGTTCCATTGCTTCACCACCGAGTACCTTTTCACCGATAACTTTTTTGTTATTTTAAAATTTCTGAACCCTTCTCAACACCCTGTCATCTCTATGCTCAGTTCCCAACGTCTTCTCATTTCCCAAGGTTGCAAATCACGTCCATGACGCCTGCCTTCTGGTACTCATGCCCTTCTCTGACCCCTAACTTTTGCATGTGAACTAGACCTTGTGGCTTGCTTCTGACAAACAGGACAGTAAGTGTGATGGGATGTCGCTTCCACGGTGAGGCTAGAGGAAGTGACTTCTGTCCTGCTAGCAGGCTCTCTGTTTCCTTCTGGGCTAGCAGGCTTTGATGAAGGAGCCGCCATGTGGGAGAGGCCTTGTGGCAAGGAACTCGGTGCAAATGTTGGCTGTCGGGCAGTGAGGAACTTAATCCAGCACCCTTGAAGAACCGATGCTACCAAGAGTCACTAAATAAGCTTGGAAGCAGATTCTTCCCCAGGCGTAGGTTCAGACGAACCTGCAGATCCTGGGTCGGCATCTTGACAGCAGTTTTGTGGGAGACAGTGAGGCAGAGGACCCAGTGAAGCTAAGCCCAGATTCCTGACACCCCAAAACTGAGATCAGCAATGTTTATTGCTTGAAGCCTCTATGTTTGGGGATAAGTTGTTACGCAGCACGAGGTAACTAATATATCTATTCTTAGCTATTATAAAAACGTGCATCTATCCCTATACATTCATATTCTTCCATAACATATCTGTAGGAACAACCCCAAAGTGTGGGATTGCAGGCTCAAAGAGAAGATGCATTTGTAAATTGTTTGCTATTCTCTTTTTCTTTTTTTCTACTTTTATTTTTTCAGTGTTACAAGATTCATTGTTCATGCACCATACCCAGTGCTCCATGCAATACATGCCCTCCTCAATACCCACCACCGGGCTCACCCAATCCCCCACCCCTCCCCTCCAAAACTCTCAGTTTGTTTCTCAGAGTCCACAGTCTCTCATGGTTTGTCTCCCCCTCCGATTTCCCCCAACTCACTTTTCCTTTCCTTCTCCCAATGTGCTCCATATTTTCCTTATGCTCCACACGTAAGTGAAACCATACGATAACTGGCTCTCTCCGCTTGACTTATTTCACTCAGCATAATCTCCTCCAGTCCTGTCCACATTGATACAAAAGTTGGGTATTCATCCTTTCTGATGGAGGCATAATATTCCATTGTATATACAATGGAATGTATGGAGATAGGACCATACATTCATTATGGACCATATCTTCATTATCCGTTCATCTGTTGAAGGGCATCTTGGCTCTTTCCACAGTTTGGCGATTGTGGCCATTGCTGCTATGAACATTGGGGTACATGTGGCCCTTCTTTTTACTACATCTGTATCTTTGAGGTAAATACCCAGTAGTACAATGGCAGGGTCCTAGGGTAGCTCTATTTTTAATTTCTTAGGGAATCCCCACACTGTTTTCCAAAGTTTATTTCCACCAACAGTGTAAGAGGTTTCCCTTTCCTCCACATTCTCTCCAACATTTGTTGTTTACTGTCTTGTTGATTTTGGCCATTCTAACTGATGTAAGGTGGTATCTCAGTGTGGTTTTGAT
>CM052815.1:88784582-88830594 GCA_028533885.1 Nasua narica | reverse complement strand
ACTCATTTAATCACTTACAGGATATCCTGGACTAAATAGAATAAATCCCTTTCTTCAAGAAACACACAACAACAGCAACAACAACAAACAATCCAACAGGCAAAATTCTCCTCTTAAACTTGAATGTACTTAGGTCCCTCAAGCTACTTTAGGACATAGCAGATGGAGGTTTTACAAGGTCTATAACAGTGATGTGTACAGTGCTTGCTGTTGGGTAGATAAGAGAGAGTTTCCTCAGTATACATTGCTGCTCAATACCTGAAGTATTCAGGGCCTGACAGAATCTACGTTGCTATCACAAGTGGTCAATATATACTTATTTTAGATGCTGATGAAGGACAGTAGTATTTTCAAAACTTTCTGATTTTTATTTACTGACATTTACCATCAATATGAAGTGATTAATATTTGTGGTTCATCTACTCAATTTTATGGTGGCTTGAGGTACAAAGCATGGTGGGTTTATCTATATGCCTACACACACACACACACACACACACACACACGATAGTGTCTTCTTAAATAAGAGTATTCACATATAAATTCTCAAATATATCCTCTCTGATGGTTGACAAAAGAAATAAAGCTACAAAGTGTAGCTTTGAGAATGGCTCACTGCTAAAATTTATCACCCTATAATGATTAATCAAAAAGATGTTTTAAGCTTATTGTCACTTCCAATGGTCATCAAGGATTCATGTGTTTTTCTGATGCTTTTCCAGGAATACCTGAGTCTAGACACAGACTCCCCAGACAATTTTAACTGGAGTAAGTTCAGAGTCTCTATATTGCAGAAATATGCAATTCAGAGAATGCAGTTAAAAAAATTAAAATAGCTTGATTTTAACCATGTAATATATTTATCAAGAAAGAGCTAAGTGATTTTACTGTTTTTCTCAAATAAATAAAAGGTAAAGAAAATGAAAATGTAATCTTATAAATAAAAGATTATAAATACAGATTTAGAAAGTATAGTGTAATTTAATGCACCTTAGTCAAATGAAGCTTGAATAAGTACAATAGTAAGGTTGTGGGAGCAAAGTTAACATGTTTCTGAATTTTGAGACTCGTATGATAAAATTTTGAGTTGATTTATTAAATATGAACACTAACAAGGAACTTGGTATGCTGAGGAGATACATTTCTTTTTTTTTTCCCCCAAATTTGTTTATTTTAATTTTTCAGTGTTACAAGATTGATTGTTCATGCACCACACCCAGTGCTCCATGCTGAGGAGATATATTTCTATAAAAATTCTTACCCATACTCATTCTAAAATGAAATAAAAGCAACAAAACACAAAAGCAAACAAAAAATACCTTATTTCCTCTTTAGTGATATCCCTTCATGTAATCAGTTAAAGAAAAAAAATTTAGGGAAGTAAATAAAAATACAAAGTATTTAGAATCTAGATTTTTACCAAGGAAAATAAAAAAGCCTCAGCATTCTGGATTTTCTCAATTGGCCCCTGACTTCATGGCTCCCATTCTCCCCTCTGTTCCCCCATCATGCTCCTTTGTCTCTGAAATCTTTCTTTTAGACTCTGCTTTCTCCTTCCCTGCCCACCTCCTTAATCCTCGGGACACCAGCGATGTTATCAGTCCCTTTAAATACTCATGCACATGAACGGTGCCACTTTACATCCTGAATCCTGTAATAAGTACCTGAAGTTTTAACCCTCCTATTCAGTATTTGTCAAAAGGCCCATTTGAAAGAGCTTTAATAAGCCTCACTTCTGATGGCTTGATGCTCCTGAGAATCTCACTGACATATCTGTGGAGGAGAACTTCCTCCTACCTAAGCCATAAGCCAAATCCATCTTTTATTTTCAGCAATTACCTGCATTTTGGATGAAGAGAGTCAGAGAGGACCTGCTGAGCTGCTGCAGCATCTCTTTCTGCAAAATACCTGTGGTTGGGGGGAAAGAAAACCAGAGCTCTATACCTGTTGGGTGCATTCATTTTAATCCAGTTTCAGGCCATTTTGCTTTCAGAGGTGGACATCAGCAGAAGATTCCCACTTGTTTCAGCTCTTCCAGGGAACAGAGAGCTTTTCATAATAGAATTTTCCAAATATAATGACAGTATAATAGGGTAGTTGTAAAACCCACACAGATTTAGGAATGTATTCAGTGGGTTTGAAATTTTATTTTATCCTTTTATTTTTAAAGATTTTTATTTATTTATTTGACACAGAGAGAGAAAGGGCAAGAGAGCACAAAGAGGGGGAGGAGCAGAGGGAGAGGAAGAGGCAAACTCCTCGCAGAGCAAGGAGCCTGACACAGGCTCCATACCAGGACCCCAGGATCATGACCTGAGTCAAAGGCAGATGCTTAACTGACTGAGCCACCCAGGCACCACAGGTTTGAAATTTTAATTATGAACTTTGCCATTCCCCAGGGAGCTAAGATATTTGTAGTTACAAGGGTTATAGATGAAGGGGCAGGACGAGGTCCGTCAGAAGGCAGAAGCAGCCTGGATGAAGCGACATGCTGAGGGGCTGTGACAGCAGCCAAGGGAGAGAGAGGAAAAGAGTAGAGGAGGTGAGAGATGATGCACTTCAAGTGCATTTGTCTTGGAGAATATTCACAGGTATTTGAATTCTGGATGAATGGAAAATATGGTGCTAAAAACAAAATTCTACTCTGGGGAAAAAGGGCAATGAAATTTCCTAAAAATACAGTTACATACCTTGTAAGATACATCACAAAGAGTATTTCATAAAGACAGTAACAAAATAAAACATCAGCATCTGTTATTTACTTTGACACATATATATTTCCCACATAAATCTGAAGCATAATATAAGCTCTTGAATTCTCTCTCAGAAAATTTCAAGCCATAGTCAGCAGTATTAATACACGTGTCCATGATTATTAATGAAACTGAGTCTCTTTTCATACTTTTCTTGGCCATTTGGAAAACCTGGATGTCTTTTATATCTTATCTGTTCATATTTTTTGGTCCAACATAATCTAAAAAGGTCTTCAAACAAATAAGACAAAAAAACCCTGCAGAGAATAATATACTGGATAGGGATCTGTTATAATTTAGGTGAGTGTCAGACTCGGGCTTGCCTTTCACTTTGTTTATGGTGGCTTATCTTACAGAAATTTTTAATGTGTGAAATGTATTGATTTTTGTTTATAGATTGTGCTTTTTTCTTTGTGTCTTTAAGGGATCCATCCCTACATATCTGAAAGATTTTCTCCTAAAAGTTGTAAAGACTTGTTTTCAACATTCTATTTGTGAAACTGAGATTGAGACAGAGGTAGAGATTTTACCTTATTTTCTCAGCTCTACTTATTCAAAACCTCATCTTTTATCCACTAATTTGTCACAATACATTTGTACTCAAAATTTACTTTTTATTTATTCGTTTTATATAATAATGTATTTGTAACATTTCATAAAAGAATAGGTGATTATCAAACACCCCAATTTTATTTTATTTTTTTAAGATTTTATTTATTTATTTGACAGAGAGAGAGATCACAAGTAGGCAGAGAGGCAGGCAGAGAGAGAAGGGGAAGCAGGCTCCCGCTGAGCAGAGAGTCCAATGCCGAGCTCGATCCCAGGACTCTGAGATCATGACCTGAGCCGAAGGCAAAGGCTTTAACCTACTGAGCCACCCAGGTGCCCCAAACATCCCAATTTTAAAATAAAGGCAAAGATCTAGAGGGAAAATGGGGTACTCAAAAATGATTAAGGCTTAGTTTTTAATTTTTTTTAAAGATTTTATTTATTTGTTAGAGAGAGGGAGAGAGAAAGCACAAGCAGGGAGAGCTGCAGGCAGAGGGAGAAGCAGGCTCCCCACTGAGCAGGGATTCCAGTTCAGGTCTTGATCCCAGAACCCTGGTATCATGACCTGAGCTGAAGGCAGACGCTTAACTGACTGAGGCACCCAGGCATCCCAGGCTTTGTTTCTTTTAAAAATACATAGTTATCCTAACTAATAGGATGGTGTCAAAACACAAAGAACCATTGAAAAGGTCTCCCTTTGGCTTGAAAAATAGTGACTCCTTATGAATTAATTCAAACATGAAAAAAAAGGATGACTTTGAATCATGGTGAACATATAAGAACCATGAATTAAAAATGGTATTTAAGGGGCGCCTGGGTGGCTCAGTCGGTTGAGCAACTGTCTTCGGCTCGGGTCGTGATCCTTGCGTTCCGGGATCGAGTCCCACATTGGACTCCCAGCTCCGTGGGGAGTCTGCTTCTCCCTCTAACCTTCTCTCCTCTCATGCTCCCTCTCACTTTCTCTGTCTCTCAAATAAATAAATAAAATCTTTTAAAAAATGGTATTTAAAAAATAAAGTAGGGGTGTCTGGGTGGCTCAGTGGGTTAAAGCCTCAGCCTTCAGCTCAGGTCATGATCTCAGGGTCCTAGGATCGAGCCCCATATCGGTCTCTCTGCTCAGCAGGGAGCCTGCTTCCCCTTGTCTCTCTGCCTGCCTCTCTGCCTACTTGTGAGCTGTCTCTCGCTCTCTCTGTCAAAAAAATAAAATCTTAAAAAAATATATTAAAAAAATAAAAAATAAAGTAAAAAAAATTTTTTTTGGTCACTAATGAGAGAACTAAGGTACCAGCTCCTCACTCTGATAATTGGCAACTAAATAGAAAAATTGAACATCTGTCCTGCCTATATGTTAGAGAAAGTAAATAACCATAGTTGATGAGGGAAACCAAATTTTTACAGAATTCCAGCCAACAGTTGTGGGAGGAATCACAGAATTAGAAAAGCACTTTTTGTACAGTTAATTAACTGATCCAGCAAAGATCACTGAAAGATGAAATGGTTAGCTAAAGGGCTGATGAGGGACTTTATAATGGAGCCATCAGGCTGTGATGCCTCCCATCCCTCTCAGCGTAGGACTGAGAAGGGGACAATGCGGGCTACCCACGGATGTCAACCTGAACTTACTTAGGCCTTTTTGAATACCTCTAATTTTCAGAAAAATACAGACCATGGGACATTTTAGAGGACAGCTGACCTGGGGTCTTGCAGAAGTTTATGACATTGGGGAAGGGGCAAAAGGAGAAGGCAGACAGGGAGAGACATAATAACTAAGTGCAATGTGTAGCTATTCATATAGAACTAGACTGGAAGAAACCAGCCATAAGAAGACATTTTTGAGGGAGCTGGGAAGTTTTAATATGGACTGGACACAGATGACACCAAGGAATCACTGTGAATTTTGTTAGAAGTGATAATGGCACTGTGGTTAATTTAAGGTAATACTGATTTTATTAGAGCTCCATATTGAAACGTGAGGGCGAAATGACACAGTATAGAATTTCATTAATACTTCTCCCAAAATAATAAGGGTTGCAGGTGTTTCAAAATTTTGATAATTACTGAACCTAGGCAGTATAAGGGGGTTCTTTATGTAGTCTTCCATTTGTTTCTGTATCTACTTAAATTTTTTCATAATACAAAATTAAAAATAAAAACGGTTGCCATCCACTTAAAAAACACAAATGAAGTTTGCCAAAGAAAAGGAAGAGGTGTACCTTTTTAAATTTTAGGAACCTGAGTTATCAGAGGACTTCAGTGTTTTCTTGGAGTTGTCTGCAAAGTACCTTTTGGAACTAATAACCCAACTGTGTCATTTCCATATGACCAGGACATCACTTTTTAATACTCAGCCCTTCTCCATTTTACTTACTGCAAATTGTATAGGCCCAGAAGTCCCATTCCTCGAAAATCTGTTTTAGGATCATCGCCTTGGAAACCAATTTCACACCACTGCTTAGAAATCCGAGATTCCAGTGGAGTATTGGGCTTCAAGAATTTCCATAACTGGAAGATAAGACAGAAAGTTGGCTTGTTGATGTAAACACAAACACTCTTTCCTATGGCAGATTTTGTAAAGCATATTATTAGGAGGAGCTATACAAAGCTGAATATAGATTTGATCATATTTCAATGATCTTTGACAGCAGTTCTCACAGTATGGTCTGAAGACTCCTTGAAGGGACTCCAAGACCTTTTCAGAGGGCATGGGAGGTAAGAACTATTTCATAATAAAACTAGGAGGTTATTTGCCTTTTCCCTCTCATCTTCTTATTAGTATATAGTGTAATTTTCTAGAGGCTGCATGACATGTGACAATGTCATTACTCTGGAGGCTATGGAATGTGTACTTGTATATTTTAGTGTTTTACATCTTTCTGTTTTAATTTCTAATAAAAAATATAACTGTATAATCTCCCACAAGTGGTCCTCAAAAATATGTAAGAGAATGAAGGTAAGGGGCGAATGGAGAAATTTGAGGCCATGTATTATTTTTACAGCATTATTAACAAAAAGAAAAGTGGACTGACTTGAGTTTCATTTCTCACCTGTAGCAGAGAGGTTAGAATAAACAAGCATCATATAACTTGATTCATATAACTTGATATGAGAATAAACAAGCATCATATAACTTGATACAGGAGGATCACTGATGTTCATGAATAAATAAACCTCAAAATATATTATCATTTTTAAGAGTTACCCAAAAGAATTTTAATTCCAATCAGTATATATTCAGTGACAAATACAAACTGCAAACACTATGCTCTTCACTGCCTAAGGAGCTGGTTCTATTTTCCTGAGTTTTCTACAGAAAGATAGATTCAGCACATACTATTACTTGAGAAAGAGTGAGACCCACAGCTGCATAAATATAATGCTTCAAACCATTCTTTCTAATACATAGAGATGGGCACATAAGTAAATTTACTTTTTAGACTATTAATAATATGTCTTTATTATAGACAGGGACAGATACAAGTGTAAAAATTTTCTTATTACTATTCAGACATAATTCAACTTCTATATTGTTTATTCTGTGATGTATGGATTTTAAATCTTACAGAGAATAGTAATATAGAAACATCTTGCTTTATAGTGAATTCTCACACGTGACCCAATATAGAACATGATATTCAGTGACAGGAAACACTAACCAAAAAAAAAAAAAAGGTACAATTCAAAGGATACATTGTTAGTGGCTCAACAGGTAAATGCATCTAAAGGGTGAGGGAAAAAAATCAGAGGGAAGAAAGTAAATCTATCATGCTTGAAAGCAAAATAGCAAACATGCATATAAGAAGTTTCTTTTTATATTTTTATATTATGCATATGAGAATTTGCCAGTGCTCTGCATTCATCAACACAGAAAATGTTTGAGTTCAACAGAGGAGCACTAAAAAAAATGAGAGAAAAGCCTTCTTTTTAAAAAAAAAATTTTTAGGAACTGATTTGGTTACTGCCACAATGGAAAAAAAAAAAAAAACCAAACAAGAGCGAAAGGAAACAGTTGGTAAAGCTCATCACATCACACATTTGGCCAATAATTTGAAATGATCTCAGGGGCCTACACAGTGGAATGAAATGGCAGAAGCAAACGTTTGATTTCTATTGGTAGGTTATCAACCTCATTCATTATGGGAATACTTTAGTGGAGTAAAAAGTCTGAATAATGCTTACAAAAGCGATTCTATTTTAATAATTTCATATATCATGACAAACTAGACCAATGGCTAAAAAGTGTTCTTAATTAAGTTCTTAATCCTATCTGCTTTAATAAGGGTCACTTTCTCAAAAAATGAAGTTGATTACGCTAAAATACTTATAATAAAGTGCTACTGTGTGTATATTTCCTGTAAGAATGAGCTGTCTGATTCTCTTCTGATAGACAGGCTCTTCCCTGAAAAAGTAGGGAGAGAAGGCAGGGTGGCCTTGAAGTGTGAGGTCATTTGCATGTATGGAGCTAACCAGAAATCTGAGCAGAGGTGGCGGTCAGCCATCTAAACTGTGTTGGTGGGAGTGGAGTTATTACAAAGTTACCAGCTACAGGCAGGAGAACAGAGATAGAAAGGGCGATTCCTGTGGAAGATGACAAGCTACACCCTGAGTCAGACCATCATCCATCGTGGCCTACGCTCTTTTTAGCTCTGTTCTCTTTGCTCTGAGCCTTTATCACAAGCTTATTTCAACATTTCCTCTTGCCTGAGGTCTGCTGCAGAAGAGCAGGGCAAGGCCATTTGTCTACCATTCATTCGAGGAGAAGCAGCCTCACACCAAGGCCACCTTGGGATTCTCTCTTCCCATCAGGAGAGGATACTTTAATTTTGGGTTTTGTTTTGTTTTGTTTTAGATGGGGAGGAGGGTGGAGCAGAGGGGAGAGAGAATCTTAAGCAGGTTCCACACTCAGTGCAGAGCTCAATGTGGGGCTCAATCCTATGACCCTAAGATCATGACCTGAGCTGAAATCAAGAGTTGGATACTCAAGTGACTGAGCCCCTCAGGAGCTTCTATTTTTTCTATTAAGTACATGACTCCACCTAAAATTTTCACTTTATTATTAATGTGGCTAGCAAATGCTTAATAGGAATGTCCATTTGAATAACTGATATGAACATAAAGTAATGTTATTCAGTTTCATCTCACCCTATATATTTTTTAAAGATTTTATTTATTTATTTGACAGAGAGAGAGAGAGAGATCACAAGTAGGCAGAGAGGCAGGCAGAAAGAGAGAGAGAGGGAAGCAGGCTCCCCGCTGAGCAGAGAGCCCGATGCGGGGCTCGATCCCAGGACCCTGAGATCATGACCTGAGCCGAAGGCAGAGGCTTTAACCCACTGAGCCACCCAGGCCGCCCTCACCCTATATTTGAATGATCATAAAACTCAGATTTTTTTATACTTTAAGACTATCAGCACTGATAATGGTCTCCTGTGTTTATAAATCAAAGCACTTAACAATATCACAATATATTACCGAAGTCTCTACATCAAGGGTTGGCAAACTTTGTAAAGGGCCCAATAATATTATAGGCTTTGGTTGCCAAATGGTCACTGCTGCGATTACTTAATTTTACCATTGTAGTACAAAAGCAGCCACAGATAGTACACACATCAATGACTGGACGTATTCCAATAAAACTTTGCTTACAAAAATGGGTGGTAGGCAAGATTTGGCCCACAGGCTTTCGTTTGCTGACTCTTGCTCCAAACGATTTATGAAGTAGGTAACAAGGATATTATTACTCATTTTAAAGATGAAGCAGCCTAAGATCAGGCAGGTAAACACAAACCACAAGCTAGCCTTTCAAAATACAAATGGGAACAAGACATGATTTCTCCCTTGGGAGGTAGTGTAGTATAGTAGTGTGGAGCCCTTTCTAACTCTGTGAGCTTGGGCAGCATTTAACTGCCTGGCCTCATTTTTCTCACCTGAAAATGGGGATAATACCAGTATCTCACCACAAGGTTATTATGACTGTTAAGTGAAATAATGCTGTAAAACATTTACTGTGATGATTAATGTGTGCTAAATACTCCATGTTTTATTATTATTGATTTCATTATCATACTTGGGATTGAATCGACTAAAAAAGAGAATAAAGATCCCATTTCTAAGTGTTCTTGGGGAGACTACAGATTTCAAAATCGAATGAGTAAGGATTTTAGAAAGAGCTGGTTTTTGCTGTGAGAATAATAGGTAATAGAGGGAACCACATAAGCAAATATGGGCATATGGGATGGCGCGGCCCATTGTGGGTCAAGGTGAATGACAGAGCACGGAGGACACAGGAGATACAGCTTGGAGAAATAGATTAGAAATGGTCCGAAATGCCATGTTAAGATGCATGGGATTTCTTCTGTCAGATAGAGGGAACCTGAAGTTTTTAACCCAAGGAATAACATGACTAGAAAATCCCTCCAGCAGTGTTTTAGAAGATGGAACATAGGAAGCTAATACTTAGTGGCAGAATTAAAAGGCTATTTTAATGGCTCGAGCTGGAGATACTGTTAGAATAAGGTGGTGAGTATAGGAAACATTCAAGAGCTATTTTGAGGGAGCTCTATAGTTAAGGTTTGGTGATTTTGTAGATGCATAGTATCTCCTCAATTAGACACTGCAAGACACTGGAGGGTAGAAAAGATAACTTTCCTCAAAATGCTTAAGGCCGTAGTAGACAGCCCTGGCTTTATAACTTACTAGCTGTGTGGATCAGAGTCTGGACTGAAAGGGTTGTAGTTTGCTCAGAAGTAGATACCAACCATCACCTTGCTTAACTCTTACAGCTGTGCCAGTAAAAAAATAACATATACAAACTCAAATCATGACCACAGATAAAAGGTATATCATAAAAGTTTTTGATGTTTAGTATCTAATGAACCACAGTAATTCATGCATTCACCCATATTTGTTGAAAACCCACTATGTTCATCATCCGCACAATAGATCAGCTCAGACAGTGCACAGCAGGCACACGGATGTCACTGACTCTGAAGGCCTCACGGCCATTCTGATGCATTCTTCAGCTGCCTGTGGCCACTCTGTTAAGTTTTCCACCTCTTTCCTCTTTCATTCACCTCTTATTTCTCACCTTGAGGTCATTTTAATTGAACTTGACTACTATCAGAAAATATACAAAAGACAATAACAGGAAATGAAGCTAAGCCAGTAGGTTAGCTAAATTTAAGCAGAGCAGAAAGGGAAGCAGAAAAACTGCTAAGAATGAGCCTTATTTCATTTTTAGGGATTCATATCAGATATAGCACTAATTAGCAGAGACAAGTCATCTGCGTAAGTATTTACATACACAAAAGCATGCACACCACACAAAAATACGGCACTCTTTCACACAAAATTATAGTTCCTATTGACATTTTTCAATAAGAAAGATAAAGCAGCTAAACAAATGTTTCCTTGCAATTTTGTTAGTGTCTTTTTGTATTCTAGCAAAGGACGAGGAAGCACTCCATCCTACAAAGCATCTATTTTCAGAAGTGAATTTAGAAAATATTTCAGATGAATAGTTCTAAAGGTGAGGTCTTAATTTCTTAAACTCCAGATTCAGTGTTTTGAGGTCAATTTTTTTTTGAGGTCAAGTTTTATTGGTGTTTAATAATGCACATCAGCTCATATAAGATCTTTAAGGTTTTGCTTTGACAACCAGAAGTATTTACAAGTGCATATTGTTCCTTTAATAAACCAGATATAAACCTTAACCTCCTCTTCTGATACTCTCCAAGTTACATGAATAAATAATCAGCAATAAGATCTTAGGTAATTTCCCAAGAGGGCTATTGCTGAAGCAGAAACCAACTTCATCTTCTTTGATGTCTATTAAAAGTATAAATGGAAATCCCAGGTCACTCTTTGACAAATGCTCTTTCTCCTACTGGCTTTCAATACAGTTAAACAGCCTAAACCTGAGCCAGAATATGAGCACTCACAGAAATCGCCTCTGATGCTCTCTCAGATTAAAAAAAAATGGCTTTACATTTAGCTTCCCACACGAATTTTCTTTTTTTTTTTACATGAATTTTCTAATGAAGAATTTATCTCCTACATCTGAACCAACAAGCAAAGTAGGCTTTACCAACCAGTTACACACCAATATCTTTTTCATCTTTGTGCCCTTCCTGTTAGAGCAGTGTCTAGCACTTTGCAGGTGCTTGGCAGAGGTTAGGTGACCTAAGAAAAGCATGGAAAGGTGTTCGAGGTCTAACCTTCAAAAGCATTTCTTCGTGTTGGGGATTATCAGAATCATAGGGTTCTCTGCGCAGTTTTTCCACATCTGCGATAAGGTTTCTGTAGCCAACAATTTGCAGAAGGCAAGCCTGAAGAGAGATTCCCAACCTAAGGTGTTCAAAAACAGAAGAAACACACATGAGGAAAAACAAAACATACATTTTGTTCACTTGATGCATGCACAATAGGACTTTCATATTTATATAATATTGAAGAAATTGCTCATACGGGATGTATTTAATTGAAGGCCAGTTTTTATTTTCTTTTTGTGGACATAGAACCATATTTAGTTTACTTAGAAAATTAAAGGAATGCAACTTTTCCTGCATTGGTCTCACAACCACTTCTTACTTGAGTGGAGGAAGCAGTTTCTTACTGAAGCTCCATATGGACAGTTGTAGAACTTGGCTAAAATTTACCTTTTGTTCTGGCCTTTTCTTAAACCAAGTTGCAACAATATGGCTTAAAAAACAAAGGAGCTCTTTATGCCAGTGACTTAATAAGAAAGATGTAAGAAAATATAGGTGATAATGAGTGTGTGAGAGAGAGACAGCTCTCAGGGGCACAGTGGAAGGAAAATTTCAAAACAACAACAATAACAAAACAAATACAAAAACACCCATGCTTGGGAACATCCCTGACAGATGAGGCAATGCCAAGAGAAAAAACTCACTGCTTGATAAAATTTCTCATTCCATTCTGGCTGCTTTATTTGTCTGAATGCTTTTTCTTAGGTTGAAACAAAATTTGCTTTCCTTATTACCAAGTGGTTCAAATTTTGTTTTCTGAGCAAATTTATTTTCAACTTCCCCTGCCGTGGCTGCTTATTTTAAGATAGTGATTCTTTTTTCTAGTCTGATCTTCAGGCTTAAAAAAAAAAAAATCCCAGATTCTTTCAGTTCTCTCTCATGGGACATGGGTTTCACATGTTTTACTCTCTCACTCAATCTTCTCTGAATGTATTCTGTTTGGAAAACAGTCCCCTTAAAACAGATCACCAAAACAGAAAATAGTCTGGCAAGCATGATACACAGAGGATCACTACTTCCTGTGACCTCAGTTTGTTTTTCTCTCACAACATAGCAGATAAAATAGGGTCTTTTCAAGTAGTCACATAACTTTATCAAGCAGGAGACTAATCACCAAAATCCCTTTTTTCATATAAACTACTGTCATGTAAATTATTCTCCTGTACTTGTTTGATGGCGTTTTTAAATCTGAAGGTAGTATTTCACATTCATGTATTCCTGTTGTTTCTTTATAGCCATTCACTTTTGTGGCTCAAAGATACTTAAACATTGGCAATTTCATATGATTCCACTCAGATTGGACTTTACTGTCCATATGCTCTTACTCCCAATTCACACTAAACTTGAGGATTTTTGTTGTGGCAGTGATTATAATCATGACCATCTTTTTTTTTTTTTTGGAGGAGAAAACGAGATGTTTAGAGGTTAAGTCTAATGCTGGGAGTAATAGAGAATTACACGTTTTAGGATTGCATACCTATTCCACATAGAGGGTCAGGGTCAGATAGCACAGGGTCAGATAACCCAAATACTAAACTTAAATAAAACTGAATGTTCAATTAAACGGCCCTTATATTTATCTGTTGCCATAGCACCAAAAACCAAATGAGATATTTAAATTTAGGAAAAGGACAAAGTGGCACTGGTCACCTAGGGAACCAGAGCAGGACTGAGAAGAGAGTTGATTTTGAGGAAGAGAGCAAGAGAAATAAAATAGGAGGCAACAAGAGGAGCCAATTCCATTTCCCCCCCATTTTTACTGTAGTAATTTTTCAAGTGCATAAGCAGCACTTGAAAAAATATAATTAAAACAAAATATGGTTAAAAATTAATGGAAGCAGCCCAAGTGTCCATCAGTAGGTACATGGATAAAGATGTGGGGTGTGTGTGTGTGTGTGTATGATGCGGTGTGTGTGTGTGTATATATATATGTGTGTGTGTGTATACACACACACACACACACACACACACACACAATGGAATTTTAGTCATAAAAAAGAATGAGATCTTGTTTTTTGCAACAACATGGATGAATCCAGAGAGTATTATGCTAAGTGAAATAAGTCAGAGAAAGACAGATACCATATGATTTCACTCATATGTGGAATCTAAGAAACAAAACAAACAAAAACAAAGGGGAAAAAAGAGACTAACCAAGAAACAGACTCTCAACTACAGAGAACACACTGCTGGTCACCAGAGGGGAGGTGAGGAGGGAAATGGGGGACACAGGTGAAGAGGATGAAGGCGGGCACTTGTTATGATGAGCACCAGGTGATGTATGGAAGTGTTGAATCAGTATATTGTGCATCTGATGCATAATATAACATTGTATGTTAACTACACTGGAATAAAAAAGTGTGATTAATGGTAGTAATGGCTTGATAAATTATAAAATATTTCCCCTAGCCTTCTCTCTCTTTTTTAAATTTTATTTATTTATTTGACAGAGAGAGAGAGATCACAAGTAGGCAGAGAGAGAGAGAGAGAGGGAAAGGGAAGCAGGCTCCCCACTGAGCAGAGAGCCCGATGCGGGGCTCAATTCCAGGACCCTGAGATCATGACCTGAGCCGAAGGTAGAGGCTTTAACCCCCTGAGCCACCCAGGCGCCCCTCCCCTAGCCTTCTCTATTTCTTGATTTTTTTTTTCCAGAAAATTATTTAATTAAAAAAAATTACATTTTGTTATGTCAGTCTATAAAACACTGAAATCCATATTGAGATGTAAAAACACAGTTTATTGCCTATAAGGGTTTTTTCCGCCCTAAAGGAAATCAAAAGAGTAGATGGCAAGGAAATGCTTCTGAATGAAACATGTAACTTTCATAGAAGAGACAAAAAATATTTACTATTAAATCTAATCCAATTTCCAAATACGATTGTGGGTCTAATATATCCCTCATGCCCAACTGCAGTGTTAAATTTTTGGTTCAATTTAATTTAAAATGAATTGCCTTCTTATCATCTTCCCAAAGAAATAAAATATATGTCAGAGGTTTCAGAAAGACATTTGCTGTATAATTAAATCACCCTTAATGACTGAATAAGGAAAAGACAGCTAATTAGCTGACGTGTCTGCAGAAGAATGCTATGGAGACCATGTGGAAATGGAGGTTTGTGATGAACCCCAATTAGCTAGTACCCAGAATCCTTCCGAGAGAGACCTATACAAAGTGCACTCTGAAAGGCCCTTCAGCTACAGCTCTCTGTCTTTGGCAATTAAAAGCCTTTCTCAGAGATAACGTGAAGTTCTCGCCTATGCACATCTAAAAGACAGTTTGATTGTTGCCTCCCTAAACTGTCTCTAAATATATCTGCCTGCGGAATTTATTCTACCCAACATCCTTAGCCCAAAATTTTACTGAAAAACTCCTGTACCCAATGGAAAATATAAAGCTAATTTTAAACGTCATTTACATTGCCAAATGAATTTTAATATTTCCAAGATGAGATGACTAAATTACAAAGTTCTAAAATCTTCATATAAAAACCATCTCTCCCTCCCACACATGCCAGTCTTCTTGACAAGCAAGTAGGAACCGTCTCCAAGATTATCAGCCTGTCAAAAACTGAAGGGATATTTTTGATGGAGCAGAATCAGCATAGGCACATTTGCAACATGAACATTTACTGTTAGTGTAAAACAGGTGTCTCATGGAGCGACTGTTGAAAAATGGGCTCCCTCGATTTCATCTTCTGATATCTGGGCATCCATCAGATTTCTTACTGCAGCTCAGAAGCATAAGCATAAATTATAACAACTCTTGTTAAAGCGTTGCTGCCATTTTCAAATATGAAAAAGGCACCTTTTTTTCTTTATTCTTCATCTGAAAACCAGACACATTGCAGATGATTGTGGCAGGGAGAGAAGGAGAGCATGCTAGTGAGCTCAGCACTACAAAAATAGTACGTGCGGGACGCCTGGGTGGCGCAGTTGGTTGGGCAACTGCCTTTGTCTCAGGTCATGATCCCGGCGTCTTGGGATCGAGTCCCGCATCGGGCTCCTTGCTCCGCGGGGAGCCTGCTCCTCTCTCTGCTTCTGCCTGCCTCTCTGCCTGCTTGTGTTCTCTCTCTGTTAAATGAATAAATAAAAATCTTAAAAAAAAAAAAAAATTAAAAAAAAAATAGTACGTGCCACGTGTTCTATGTTTACAACAGCAGAAATGCATTCTTACTGTGGATTTATGTCGGGGTTAATTTTTTTCAGTTCCATGATGTCCTCTATAGTTTTCTCAATGGCGTCCGGGTGAACACTCACTGAAGTCTGCAGCAGCTGGAAGACACATTTCAGTCAATTCCTTTGTCAAGAGCATCAGTGGCTTGAGCACAGTCTATTTAGATGGGGCTTCAAGTATTTGCTTAGAGCTTCTAAATGAGACTAAACTAAAACTAAACTAGAAGCAAAAATTGGTTTCATATTTGAATTCTAGTAAATGAGACATTTTCACAGTAGGAGGGTAGTGCAGTTTTCCTGATTAAGGTAATTAACATAAAACAGAAGTATGTAAGTTTTTTTTTTTTTACTGTTTTCATCTTTTTCAAGCTACTTATATTGAAATATTTATTTTTCTTATCTGATATACGTGGTTTCCATTGTTAATGGGCAGTATGCCTATGACTAAGTGAAATACATGGAGGATATAGTCTGAAGGATGCCAAAATTTTAATATTCAAGAATCTTGAAAAAAGACCCCAGATTTTTCTCTCTTATGTAGATGCTTAACTGCTATACAAGCATGGTGGTTTCTCTAATTTTTTTGGGAAATCTTGAGTGTAAAGTTAAATGATTTGGATATTTAAGAAATGCCAGAGAGTTAACATTGCTCTTATTTTCAAGGACTATTTATTCTGTGATTTGGAAAGAATAAAAAAAGGATTAATTCAATAATGAAGTCATAAGTGCATCATAAATCTAAAATTCCACATAGAGTAGCTGCTCTCATGTCAAAAGTGGAGTGGCTTGTGATGGGCAAACAACTCTTACTTCTCAGTTTGCATGGCCACTGGCATATTTTTGTTTCTTAAAATGTTTATTTTTTGACAATGGAGGTAAGCGTCCAAGTGAAAAGTGCTGGAAAATACAGAAATAATTTTACTTACCTTACTTTTTGAATCCCTCAGTGATGTTTCTGTAAAAGTGACAATTAAAAAAAGTCACTCAAAATTTTTCCTTTCCAGGTGGTTTAAAATTACTATACACAAATATAACATACTATGTCCACAACCCCACCAAGATTACATTTTGCTTGCTTCTTTGTTTCATGCTTACCGATTTTCATGGTTCTGGAAGCCCCAGGCTTGGTATTGTAACAGATCCGTTGCAATTCGCATCTTCCAGTCAGCTTCCTCATTACAAATTTTAGGCAGCGCCACAAAAATTTACAGTAAAAATACAGGCATACCTGGAACAACATTCTGTCAAAGACAAAAGACAGCACCCTTCCACTAGTAGTCTGGAAGAGAACAGAAAGCAGCCACCACCAGCAGGAAAAGCCCAGAAAAAAATCAACCATTAGATTTCTGCGTTTACAAGCATATTTCATTTTTCTAATCCCATGTTATTTTATTTGATGAATCTACAAAACCCATTATTGAGAGGGAAGCTCAAGGTCTGTGAGGATGCACTGTCACTGCAAGCAACTCTAGAATGCTCTTTTCTAGTATATTTGATATTCCAAAATCTGAGGTCACGTGAGGCTCATCCAAGAATCCTTTCTTTTCCTACCTTTGCCTAAAAACATTTTAAAAATAAATCAGTACCGGGGCGCCTGGGTGGCTCGGTGGGTTGAGGCCTCTGCCTTCGGCTCAGGTCGTGATCTCAGGGTCCTGGGGTCGGGCCCCGCATCGGGCTCTCTGCTCAGCGGGAAGCCTGCTTCCCCCTCTCTCTCTGCCTGCCTCTCTGCCTACTTGTGATCTCTTTCTCTGTCAAATAAATAAATAAAATCTTTAAAAAAATAAATCAGTACCTTGAAGACAGTATCTTTATATTTTAGAAGTTGTCTGTCCCTTAGTCTTGGGGAAGAATGTACTGTGGCAGCTCTCATCTTCTGCCTCTGTAGACAGCCTCTCTGCTAGCCCTGGTCCATTTCTAGGCCCTCTTTAGTGCTTTTGGGTGGTTGAGGGGGCACTATTTTGATTCTTGCCTTGCTCTCATTCTTTTCCTCCTTTCTGTCTGCTTCCCTTTAGGCACTCTTGTCGCCCTAGAGGACTTGCTTGTATAGCACCTGTCTTTCCTGCTGCTCAGTCCCTCCACTTAGACTTGCCAGAAGGCCTCATCAGTTCATTGAACAAGTGGATTGACCTTTAGTTTCCCAACATTCTCTGATTTAAATCTTCCCCAAACTCCACCTCTTGACAAGTTTGTTCTTGGCTCCTGCTAAAAGAGTTTTCTTTTAGCACTATCTCACTCCAGTAATTCCTCAACAAACTATGGGATGCATAGTTGCCAGTCATATACTTACAACATCCTTGGCACATGGGGATTTGTGTTTTATGCTGACTTTTATTTTTAATATGTGAGTGTCTTCTACTTCCCAGTACTGTTTAGAGTCTCAGAATGACTCAAGCTACACAAGTAAAGAGGACTTCTCATCTAGGAACTTATATTCAACCCATCTTCTCTTCCTACAATTCATTCCTAAGTGGCAGAATTATTTATATAACTTCCTATTGGTTTAATTTCTAAAAGAGGTTTCTTTTTCACAAATGTTCACTAATTCCCTCCAACTCTAACATAAGGTTGTCCAGGGTCACTCAGATTAATGAGAGTAGTTAACTAATAGCCTTGGTGATATGATCCATCTATGAATATGAACCAACACTTTGATTGTGTTGCTTCGCCTAATTGCTCTGGCTCTAATATCTTGGACAGCCTGTGTTAAAAATAAAAATTCTAATAGGCTTATTTGTACAAGGGCATGGGATCTGTAGCATATAAATGCAAAGGG
The DNA here is from genome assembly GCA_028533885.1 of Nasua narica. NCBI lineage: Eukaryota > Metazoa > Chordata > Mammalia > Carnivora > Procyonidae > Nasua > Nasua narica. The sequence continues at coordinate 88,812,082 of CM052815.1, read as the reverse complement.
AATGGAAGAAACAGTAAGTAACCAAACTGCTATGCTAAGATAACAGAATAGAATCCTTTGTAGGCAATAAAATTATGTTCTAGAAGATCTAATAATATGAGAAAATGTCATAATATGCTTAAAAAATAGAAAAAGTTAGGAAGAAACACATATGAAATGATCTACTTTTTCTTTAAAAAAAATTTAATGGTGGGGCACCTGGATGGCTCAGTTGGTTTAGTTTCTGACTCTTGATTTCAGCTCTGGTCATGATCCCAGGGTCTTGAGAACAAATCCTGCACCAGGCTCTGTGCTGGACATGGAGTCTGCTTAAGATTCCCTCTCCCTCTCCCTCTATCCCTCCCCACCTCCCTGTCTCTCGAAAAAAAAATTGTGAGGTGAACAAGAAGAAAAAGATGCAGGATATACAACAAAAATGTTAACAGTGGTATTTCTAGGTAAAAGAATGAGTACTTTTAATTTTCATTTTTGGCTAAGTATATTTTTCTTTTAGTATAATAAGTATATTTTATTTTATTTAAGAAAAAAGGTATAACAATTAAAATGTATAAAATGATCACCAAAAGCCATTACAAAAGTGCATATAAAATATGTGAAGTCAGTTAGATTCTGCTGAAAGATAAAAAATGGATTTACTATCTCATAAAATCTGAAATTCAGCTATTTTAGTCAAATACATCCTAAAATGTATTAGGAGATTATCAGCTTCCCTTCCCCCAAAAAAGGTAACCTAAAAATAAATTTAGAGGAACACCTTTTTTTTTAAAGATTTTATTTATGAGAGAGAGAGAGAGAGTGTGCGAGCGCACAAGTAGGGGGAGGGGCAGAGGGAGAAGCAGGCACCCCGCTGAGCAAGGAGCCCGCTGCGGGACTTGATCCCAGGAGGACTTGATCCCAGGACCCTGGGTTCATGACCTGAGCTGAAGGCAGACACTTAAATAGCTGAACCACCCAGGGGCCCCTCAAGGAACATTTTAATTAGATGAGTGATAAATTTTATGAAACTTCAACTTTCTCTCTTGGAAAATTTTTGTTTTTCCACCTAGTAGATAGCTATGGCAGAAGAAAAGATTGAGCAATGTCTTTGTTAACTTGTCACCGGCCAAGTGGTAATGATATTACAGGTTGGCTTTATGCCTGTTACTAAGTTGAGGGTAAAAGCTTTCCATGATCTGACTTTATGGTGTCCGTGTAGTTTACCTAGCATAGGGGCCAATTCCACAAATGAAACCTCTTCAGTTCATGGGTCAGGACCCTAAGGACAATCAGGTTCTTGTAGTACCAAAACTTCCTAGACCAAAGGGTTCTGATTATTGCTTAAGGAGTATCTTTGTATTTATTCTACGTAGGGTGCAAGCCATCAGACCATTTTATAGCTTAAATTAAACTAGAAAGTTTCCCCCCATGCAGCTTCTCCATCAGATCCATACAAAGATGTTGCTTAAGGCCTGGAAGTGTCCTCGCAGGGCCAGGGGATGTTCAGGTGTATGGTGGCTTCTAGCCCATCTGTAATTTCTCCCACTGGTCTCCTTGCACACAAGAAAAAAGTGCCTGGGGAGCTTTTTTGCACTAAGACAGCCTTACATAAAAGGAGAGAAAAGAGGGAAAAGACATCATGTTCTGTTTGCTTTTCTCTTTTCTTTTTTCCAACTCCCCTGAGGATGTTCCTACTGCCAAAGACAGGGAAACCTAGTGGAAATGTACAGTGAGGGGTTCGAGATGCTGCATCATCCCTTTGGGCTCCTCTCTCTGAGGTGTACGGCATCCCTCTCACACCATCACAGAAACACTGTCACAAACTGCCCAGGAAATGCCCATTCACTTGCAGAGTGACATTTATATACTGCTTCTTTACTCTTTTGTAATTTCTGGGCCAGTTGTTCTGATAATAATAATTATTAAGGATATTACTTTAATGTTTTTCCTAATGGGCCAAAACGCCCACATATATTTCTCTAAAAAGCCAGCTTGCTACGCTAGGCATTATGTTTTCTTGCTTTGCTAGGTACTTTGTATTTTTTTCAAGCCAGATCATCAGATCAAATAATGTTTTGACAGATATAATTTATTTTGCATTTAGATCATAAATCTAAGGCATGGTCAGAGATGGAAACACCAGTGCTGCCCTTTACTTTGGAAGCCTCGTTTTGATGACAAAAACAATATCCAACTTGCTTCCTCATGAAAGGACCAGATCAGCAAAGTCTCCCTATGAGCATCTCAGGATGTCTGTTCTTCACCATCAAGTGTTTCTAGGGACTTACTTTTTAAATTTTTGGACGTGTTTAAGTCCCTAAGTTGTAAAGGTCATGAATAAACCGTTGGAAGGTCCACAGGAGAATAAACATGATTAAATGTTTTGGGAGAAATTTGGGAGAATATTTTGGCATGTTTACCCTGAAAAGGAAGAAATTAACAAATAGATCATCAAATGCTTTTAAGTTGATCAGTGATTGGTTTAGGAGAAAAGGGAAGGAAGGAAGGAAGGAAGGAAGGAAGTTCCTATTCTTAGAATAAGAAATACAGCCACACCCTCTACCATCTGAACTCTGATCCAGGGGTTTTATAATTCTGCTTGGTCTTTCTTCCTGGCCTAAATCACCAAAACTAGAGCTTACTTTTAATTAGGGGAATCTTTTGCTTTTTTTCTTTATAACGTTAGACTTATTTTCTTAGTTCTGATGGAAGATTCTCAACTCATTACTGAAAAGATCTACATTTGGTAGGAATAACAGTGACATTCTCAAGAGTTCTAGGAGAAAATACTGATCACTATCCCATGTTTAATAACTGCATGCATAGACAGCAATTTTTGTGTTTGTTTCTGTTTCTTTCTTTTAATCACAGTATTTAGATAGTGTTCCAGAAGGACTTATTGTGGCTTCCTAACATGAATGCCTTGCACAAGCACTGGGAGAAACTGATTTAATAATTAGAACTACTTACACATGTTTTATTTCCAACATTTTCTATTACAACTGTTTATTAATATGCCACTGAGTAAGTTTTATGGTGGAGTTCACAGCAGTGTTTTTCCACAAGGCAGTTATGATCACTTCTATTATTTAACATTCATTGTCTGGCTTGAACCAGAATAGCCGTCCAATGTAAATTATTCAAAATGGATCATATCTCTAACACCAAATAAAAGCGAGCTCCTGTCTTGTGGCGCTTTGTTAGAGGAATCCACACAGCAGGGATGGGGCCTCTGAAATGGGAGAATCACCCAGAACCATGCAGCCCCCTGCCTGCAGGGTGGGGGTGTGGGTACCTGTAGTGCAACACTACTCCAGCATCTTAAATTTGTGACTGACGTCTTCGTTTGGAATAATAAGAGAAAAGTGGCTTATTTTGAACAGTTTCAATGAGTTTGCTAATGAAAGTTAATTCTTGCTTGAAGAAATCCTGCAATAAATAAGAAGTACACTGCTGATGAGGAAAGATACATACAAAATAATCACAGTTCTTAGTTCAAACCACAGTTTCCTAATTGAAACATTTTCCATCTACATGGCCATAAAGAACAAACTGGTCAACATTTCCAGCATTTCACGCATTTCCTGAAATGATATTTAAAAAATTTTAGTTGTTCTATTGGAGTTCCTAATTAGGGGCACTGGTAATCAATTGGAAATTAACTTGTCGTTAGGGGTTTGGCCTAGTAAATGAACCCCTCTCTATAATGAGCTGGCTACTACTAAGAGAGGGTTCAGGACCTGATGCATGAACTGATATCACAAAGAACCATTTGTGGGCCTCTGGAAGAACAAGAGTGTTTCTCCCCAACAGGCCATGGTGAGGCCATGCCCAGTGCCTGGGCATGAAGATCACACTGCCTTTGAAAAGTAGTGATAGAAATTTATCATGGATTGACAGCATTCCAAATTCTATTGCTAGAGCAAAGGGCACTGTTTTTACATTCCAGGGAAATTTTATCTGAGGGCTTAGAGAGCAGTAGCTGACAGAGGGGTGACTAAAACAATAAATAAATTTATGGTTTATCCTTTTCATTTCAAAGGAAAGGAGACACAGGCATATTTTGATTTATTGATGACTCCCCACTCTATTAAAAATGTGATGCTTAAATACATAAATTTTACAAGATTTATTATTAAAATTCAGATTTTTTGTTTTGCTATTTGGAGAATACTTTTATCAACTTATTTATAAGGGAATCAACAAACATTATACTTCAACATTTGAAAGGTATTTTTAAAAAAGAAACTAAAAAAGTATTTAAACATAATCTCAAATATAAAGTCTTATTGTAAATAAAAATATTTTAAAAAGAACCCAAATTAACCAAATCTGTAAATAAAGTCATCATCCAGAATAGGCCTCAAACTCTTCTAGAGGGCATAAGAAGTGGGCCTGTTGCTGTTAGAGATTCATTTCATGGAGGATGTTCTCATATTATGAATACATTAATTTCTTTTGAGTTAAAGACCTGGAGTAGCTGAAGGAAAGAGATTTGAAATGAATTGGGGAGAAGAATGAAAAATGATCAAACAAAAGGTAGTTTACTTATTCCTTCCCTGAACTGAACGGTACAAAATGAGAAACTGTGTAGTACAGAAGAACAGGGGGTGGGGATATGGCAGAGGGAAGAGGTAGATAGGAGCCAAGAACTTAGTGTCACTGCAAATCCCATGCCATCCCTTGTTCACAAAGAACTTATAGTCTAGTAAAGAAAATGACGGTTAAAAACAGAAACTGTGAGAATTCTCTAGAAGAAATGGCCCAGAGTGATAGAGAGGCAGAGGAGAGAAAGTACTTTCCTCTGAGATTGGACAGGAAAGCTAGATCTCTGCGACCTGATTCTCTTAACAAGGAGGCAGAAACAACATGGAATATCAGCATGCCTTCCTTCCTTCAGAACAAAAGTGAAACATAACATAGTTCAGTGAATGAAATTCAAACCAACACTTACTGAATGTCACTGGCTTTCATTTATCCTGCTCATGATCTGGAGGAAGAGCTTTCTGAACAGTAAAGTGGCTGAAAAGTCAGCCTTGAAAAGCTGAGGGAAAGCAAAGGGGTGGGACGGCAGGGCTGCCGACAGTGGTGCTCTAACACAGCTAGATGGTGAGGCCACCTACAGGAAACTGCTGAGGAAACTTCTCAGGTTAACATATTTCAACAAGGATACAGAAACAGTTTGCCATTGTTGTTGTTTTGTTTTAATGCAGGGAACAAAATAATTTAAAATATAAGTATGTATAGATATACATACATGTATTCATGTATGTGTGCACATGTATGTATATACATATGTAATCTGTGTGTGTGGTAAGAAAGAGAAAACTATGGCTAAAAGTACCGGTCTCCAGTGAGAGAGGTATCTGGATGCTCAGGCCATATATCTTCCTCTTTTCAGGACTCTACCTCTGTATCTCCTAAGCTCAGTCATCGTCTCTCAAGCAATGTTAACCAGGTTCTGGAACAACTAGATGCATGACTCTACACATCTTCTCCCTTTTAAAAGCAGTGGACATTGGTTGGTGCTGAATGGAAATACTGCCTGATTAAATAGGGAAGTGTCTGGAAGCCTGACTTCCATTCTAGCCTCAATTTGCCACTATGAGCTGTGTGACTTTGGACAAGCTACTTTGCTTCTCTGACTCTCTGTCCTCTCATTCTTCAGGTGAAGGGAATGCACAAGCTTTCTGGCTCTAAGAGAAGGGGAGACATGTGTTGCAAGGCAAAATGAGTTTTCATCAGACTCTCCCTTCTCTTTAAGTCCCACTGTAGGTCTGGCTGAAAAGGTTACCATGCTCCTGAGCTGTGTTATGCCCGGCCTGCAAAGGTCTCCAAGAACTGCCCCAAGTTTATCTTTGCCACTTCTCTTTTACTCACCCTAAAAAGGGTCTACAGCCAATAAACCTGGAGCACCTGCTGCTTGTGGCAGCTGGTCACACTTTCCCAGGCTTTGTTCCTTCCCAGCATCTTCTCCACCTCCCACCCTCTGTCCGTATTTAAAAACACTAACTTGAATCCTCCCTTTCCCTCAGCCTCACTTCAGTGAAGCCTTCCCTGAAAACGCCTGCCACAGAATGCCTGTGGCACATCAGTGAGCACTCCCACTTACATCAGAGTTTTCTATGTGTGCGCCTCATCTCTGTAGCCAGTAGTAGGTTTGGTGCAGAGGTCCCCTCTTATTTGCTTCTGTGTTGCCTACAACACCTCACAACAGGCACAGAGTGAGGAGGTAACATGGTGCAGAAATGATGAGAAACAGCTCTGAAGTCAGACAGGCCCGCCTTCCAATATTTCTGTGCCCCTGGATGAGTTACTTAACTTTGCTAAGCCTTCTTGCCTTGCTCTGTACAAAGAGATAGTAATCCCTACTTTGTTACAATTGTTATAAAGATAAAATAAAAATTAAAAAGGTGGATACTGCTGGAATTATTAGCAGTAAGTGCCTACTAAATGAAATCAGTGGACTGAGATACAAATCAAGTGTGAATGACTTAAAAAACCATTTTACAGGTATTTTTGCTAATTGGAACCCTTTATTTACCTAATGATAACAGTAAAATACTTCTCCCCCCTTCCTTGCTTTGTAGCCAGGACCTGGATATAACTTTGTTCTATTTATCAAAATTTCTCTCATGGAGGTGTGAGTGTGACAGATGTTTTCCTTCTCTCTATTCTGCCTAAGGAAGAAGGTATGTGTAAAGTCCATGGCCAAGAAAGTGAGATCCTGAGCCTGGGATAGTTGGAAGCAGTTATTTACATGAAGTGACTTAAAAGATTCCCTTTATTAGAAAATTTCATAATGTTCTTATAACTGTAAAAAACATAATTTCAATAAAAAATCCTAGAATGGGAAAAGAGCTTAGTACAAGTTTTAAACCATCCCTATTATGTACATCATCTTAATTAAAATTAATAAAATAAATAAACTAAACCCTAAGCCTCAGTTCTGTTTGGGGCTAAAAAAGTACCCCCTCTTTTACTGTCATCTACATAAATACACTTTCTCCTGCATTTTATCTTTGTGTGACTTTGTGTATATAAATGCAGACCTTAATGCAGACCATGGCTAAAGTCATTGAATGACTATAGGTTACTTACCCAGTATCCTATATCTACTCTTAATTGCAAATATACCCTTCAGCTGGGTGTACTAATCCTGTGGCATTTATTTCTAATATTTCATGTAATTTTTTAAATCAAATATTTTCTCCACTCTGCTATGCTCTGAACAGTTATACCATTAATACACTGATGATAGTTACACTGATGGCAGCAGTGAGCTAGAAAGAGCCAAGTGTGTGTATCATGTCAACTAACTATGGATTAAAATCCATTCTTTCCCCCAACCCAGTTTAAGATTAATCTCATTTCTTCTGGAGCTCATTGTAGAGCAACTCAGGTTGACAGATTAACCACTCTGTGGGCTTTTAAATAATACTGAATTCTTCTCAGAATCAACTCCTTATTCTGCATAATGTATTTGCTGGGCTCAGGAATAAACACCTAATTTGTTCAGGCTGTTTACATAACCTCTTCTTTGGTTCAAATAAAAAGATGGCTGAAATTGTCCCACATCTGTGCAAAGGGACTACAGGGGAAAAAAAGGCAATCTAAATGACCCTGATAGAGCTTTTAATTCCGGGAAATTCTCCTTTCCCTCTTATTCTTCTGATTCCATAAACACCAATATATAGTGAACACATATATTATAACTTAATAAAAAGCATTAAAAACACCAACATATAATGAATACACACACATTATAACTTCATAAAAAAGCATAAAAAACAGGGGCGCCTGGGTGGCTCAGGGGGTTAAAGCCTCTGCCTTCGGCTCAGGTCATGATCTCAAGGTCCTGGGATCGAGCCCCGCATCCGGCTCTCTGCTCAGCAGGGAGCCTGCTTCCCCCTCTCCTCTGCTCAGCAGGGAGCCTGCTTCCCCCTCTCCTCTGCTCAGCAGGGAGCCTGCTTCCCCCTCTCGCTCTGCCTGCCTCTCTGCCTCCTTGTGATCTCTCTCACTGTGTCAAATAAATAAATAAAATCTTAAAAAAAAAAGGCATAAAAACACAAACTAAGGCCAAAACAATAATCAAATTGGAGCAGTAATTGAGTTTCCTTTTATTATTTCAAAACCAATGGTCAATGAAAATCCTCATTTTCTTTCTTGATATGTAATCTGTTACCCTAGCTTCTGTTTCCTATAAATGATCAATGTCAAGTAGTATTTATAAAATACATGTCTCGAGTTGAAAGAGAAGGATTTGTATCAGAACACGGAACTGACTGGGATGTGCCAGTTCTGTTCTTCTTGGTGCTAGCCTGTGTGAGGTCACAGCAGGTTTTTACCAGACTAGTTCTTAGTCCCAAATACAAATTAATTACAAAAATGTTCTCATCTCTACTGGACACAGTGTTGTAGCTATTCAGCTTAACAGAAGACTAACAGAAACAAATGCTACTATTTCTCCTAAAATGGCTGGTTGTGAGGCTGCTCTAGTTTTTCTAAATGAAGACTTTGAAGAGGAAACCTGGTAGTATGAATCTTGCCCCAGACTTTACCACTACCATCTCCCCCTTTTCAAAAGGAGATCCTGACCTCTAAGCTTCATCTAACACTAACACCTTCTGCAACTAGAAGACACCATGTTTACTTTCAGGAGGGATTCATAAATACCATTTTTTCACGAATGTGTGAGTAAATAGATGGGCTAATTACCAGGGCAGCCACAATCATGTCGGATCAATACTTTGCTGGCAGATGTCCTAGTGATTTTTCAAATACTATCCTTTTACACAGCTGAGATAAACAGGCTGAGGAGTATTCTGTACAATAAAACAAAAACTAATGCCTGTAAATGGTTAAACGTGACCTCCTGAGAGGTTTCCCTAATTCTAAAACCAGTAGCCCCACCAAAACACAGTGACTCCCACACAAACTGATCAGGTGTTCTAGACACAGTGATGCAACCAAAATCAGCGCGGAAGAGAAAATCTTAAATGGCCGCCACTAAAATAATGAAATCATTTCCTAAAAGAAGTGAGCTGACTTAATTATTTGCTTAAGAGAAAACAGCCAGAGCAAGGGGTAGGAATTTGTAATAGAGGTAGGCTATCCTGAGAAAAAGAAACTGAACATTCTGGAAAGTATGTATTACTTTCTAACTTTTGGGACCAAAATAACTCTATTTTGTAATATTTTAATATGATGTAAAATTTCTCTGGGAATTTCATTAATAGATTATGAATGGCCATCAAATACTCTTAAAAATAATTATAATTATAGGTCCAGCCAAATGGCTTTCAGAACAATACAATATCACCAGAGAATACAGCAGCATATATGTTACTCTACACAGCACAATCTTGAGGGAACCAACAATTAATGCAGAGTTCAGAGGCATCAAGGAGGAAGGAAGAGCAAAAGCTTAGAAAAAATAATATATATGTGTGCATTTAATATGCATAAAATAGACACATTTTTCACCAAAAAGGAACATTTGAAAATGCCCATATGAATGGCCAGCCAACCAAAATCTAAATTAAGGGATATTTAAAATTACTTTTTTCAGGAAAATGGTTCTACACAAATTATACTGATTCCTTAACTACTTAGCTGATTCCTTAAACCTCGACCTTACGGATTTAGAGCCACAGGGCATCCAGGTTGTTAAAATACACCTGCCCCATGCTTTTGTGCCTGTGCTCTCTTATAATCTCTGGTAATCTCCTACTGGTAAGTGCTCTCTTAGCATCAGTGTTCAGATAGGGCAGCAGAGGAAACTCATGACCAAATTATTCTTAGCCAAAATACAATGCTATTTTATCCAATCCTAAGAGATCTGGTTATAGGATTACAAATGGTGGACAGAACTATTTTCCTAACTCAGAAGGAAGTTTCTCCATTTTAGAGGGCTAAACTAGGGAACCATAAGTACTTACCTCAGGAAGTGCTTCATTGTGCCCGTTTTGATTATCTAGGTGTTATCCAAATGGTCCTCAAGTAATTGCTTCCAAGTTTGCCTTTGCCAGAGTAAGTGTAAGCTGTGGGAAGAAATTTAATATATTTACTATGGGGCTAGGCATCCCAAACCCAAGATTACTGCTTACCTTAGTAAGCAGATAACGTGCTCTGCACCCAGAACATGATCAACTGAACTGCTCACATAGCGTTGCAGTTCGGTGGATGGAGATTATAGCCAAAGGCTTTCACTTTATAATTGCATAATTAGTCTCTCCATTGTAAGTCCCTTGCTGGAGAAAGAATTCATTTCATAAGCAATCTCTTCAGTAGTAAGGGTTTTCTCTGTTTTGGGTATTATTCCTATATTTTGAAGAATAGTATTTGTAAGAAAAATAGAAATAAAGAATCATGAAATTAACTATCCTAATTTCTAGATATCTGGTGGTCTTAAATCTGGCAGCCTCAACTTTCTAGAAGTACAACTCAAAAATAACTGGAAGCAACTGGTATTGTCTTTAAGCTAAAAACTAGATGTTAAAGAGTTAAGTACTCCAAATGAATGAATGTTATGCTCCCACCCCCCTCCGCTTTTGGCACTTTGAACAAAACAGTAAGATTTTCTATTTGCCTAGCACTTTACAGTTTATAGTTTGGTTTCTCAAAGGCTATTGATCTTCTTCCTCCTGACAAGGAGGTTGCCAGAAGCTGCATACAAAGCAGCAAGTTGGGACGAGGTGGAAAGGTACAGACTAGAGAAGAGAGAGTGACTGGAGGTGACTGAGAGACGAGAGGTGACCGAGAGAAGAGATGAATGGAGCCCCAGCATGTGAGAGCGAGGCGAGGAGCTGAGGGTGCAGTCACGTGACTCAGGGCACAGACACCACTACCAACCAGAAGAGCCCAGGAGGGTGGGTAGCGCAGCCCAAATAAAAGCCAGGTTTTTCCTTTCATAAATATGCTTCTGTAACTGTTCCATGAATGCTTGAAAAAGAGTATCTACAGCTCAACTTAAGATTGTGGTTGCTTCTGGGAGGCGAGGGAAGGGGTCAGGACTGGGGAAAAGGCCACTGGGGAAAATTGGTCTTCGACTTCATGTTTTATTTCTTAACATATATCTGAAGCAAAGCAAAGTGAAAAAAACGTCTGCTTATTTTGGGTGATGGGAAGATACATTAGTTTTTGTGCTTTTGTGGCTTTTAAAAATGAATCATGTTTTGTATTAAAAAGTGTTAGTACCTACCCAGAGCCCAGATTGTGGTTTTGAATACAGTCTACAAGGAAGGGAACCAGGGCTCCTTGGAGAAATGGCTGATTCTAGGGCTGAGGCAGGGAATACAGAAGTGAGCCTGAAGTGTCTTGTGCCAGAATGTAAGGGAGTGCTTGAAAGACAATCAAAGACATGTCGAATAAACCCAGGAGCCAACTGAAAAAGTTTCTGATGGACAAAGCTGGAACTATATAAGTAAAAAAAATAAAGTAGTATTGGATTATTGGCCAAAGTAGAAAATAAATATCCACAATTACATACTGAAATAAATAAACAAATAAATAAATAAGGAATATATAAGTCTCTAGTACAAATGAATTCCAAATAGTTCATGTGGATACTCTACCCTCAAGGAGGTGGAGCCTAACTCCTAACCCCTTGAATGTAGGCTGGACATAGTATAGTGACTTCCTGAGTACAAAATGGAAAGGGGGGAAATTAGTAACCCTGCACTAGAGAAACCTGGCAGATACTACCTCAGCTAGGTGATCAAGGTTAACATCACAGTGGTAAGTCATATTGACCCTCTGTACCCTTGATATGAGGTGATAAAATGGCACTTTACCTCTGTGGTCTTCCTCCTCCAAACTCATAACCTGGTCTAATCATGAGAAACACATCAGATAAATTCTTATGGAGGGATACTCCACAAAATACCCAATCAGTATCCCTCATAGCTCTCAAGATCACCAAAAAGAAGGGAAGTCTAAGAAACTGTCAAGGCCAAGATGTACCCAAGGAAACATAGATACTAAATGGAATGTGGTATTCTGGATGGGATCCTGAAACAGAAAAAGTATCAAGTTGAAAACTAAGGAAATCTGGGGGTACCTGGCTGGCTAAGTTGGAGGAGCATGTGACACTTGATCTTGGAGATTATGAGTTCAAATCCCACATTGTGTGTGGAGATTACTAAAAAATAAGTAAATGTAAAAAAAAACAAAACTAAGGAAAACTGAATAGCATGGGTTTAGTTAATAATTAGGTATTAACCTTGGTCTATTACTTGTGAGAAATGTATCACATTCATGTTAGATGTTGACAATAGGGAAAACTGGGTGCCAGTGTACGGGAACTCTGTGTTGTCTCTGTAACTTTTCTCTAAATCTAAAACTATATTAAACTTTAAAAGAAATGCTAGTGCCTACTCTGCTCTAGACACAGAGTTAGATACTAGGGATACTACAGGGTGAACAAGTGGACATGGGTTCCGTCCATCTCCTGGAGGGACAGAGAAGAGAGGACAATAGAAACAAATGGGTACTTAACCACAATATCCCAAGTGGAAAGAGCTGCTGTGATTGTGAGCATGAGAGATGCGTACCTTAGATGTAGGGGTCAGGGGCCCCCAGACGGCACATGCAAAGTCCTCTAGAAGCAAAAGAATACACAGCATGTAGAGGGGAAATGTTCTCTATGACCTAGTTGTGCTCAGTAAGAGGGACAGGTGAAAAGGAATGGCAAGATGTGGAAAGGCAAGAAAGTCTCAGAAGGCTTTGTAAGCAATATACATTTTTTTTGAAAGATTTTCTTTATTTATTTGAGAGAGAGAGAGCCAAAGACAGCATGAGTGGAGAGAAGGTCAGAGGGAGAAGCAGACTCCCCATGGAGCTGGGAGCCCGACACAGAACTCAATCCCAGGACTCCAAGATCGTGACCTGAGCTGAAAGCAGTCACCCAACCAACTGAGCCATCCAGGCGCCCCAGTATTAAAAATATTTGAACTTCATCCCATGAGTCGTGGGGAACTACTGAACGTTTTGAGACTGAAATGTGACATGACAGACTTCTAGTTTTAAAAACATACTCTGATTGTAGTGTGGAGAATGAGTTAGATTTTTTAGAATTGTAGGTAGGGGCACCATTTAGGGTATTGCTACCACAAACCAGGCAGAGATACTTAGTGACTGGAGGACAGTGGACACAGACAGAAGTGTGATGGATTTGAGAGATATTTAGAAGGTAAAATCAAGTGGACTTTTATTAATTTGCTGATTAGGGAACATTAGTGAAGGAAAAGGAGTCATCAAACATTATGCCTATCCTTATGGATAGATAGAATCTTCCACTAAGATGTGGAAATCTGGAGATGCAGATCTAAGGGTCTAGTTGTATTTGGAGGTGTTTGAGGCATTCTGAACTTGCAGGGCCAAGTGGTAGTGTGGCTATGCATGGATCTGAAAGTCAGGAGAGAAATCCTGGTTGGAGACAAAGATCCGGGCTTCCTCAGCTATAGATGGTAATTAAAACCACAATCCAGAAGGAAATACTAAATAGTGTATACAACATTTGTTGCTCATAACAATAGTTCTATGTCATTAGGTTAATAAAGTAGAATTGTACTACTAAGGCAATAAAGAATAAAATACATTTCAGAAAGATTTTATCAAAATAAAAATAATTATATCCTTAAATGGTATAATCTATTATCTAGAAAACTGGTTTTTCAAAAAAAAAATTCATAATTATGTGGGATAAGTGAAGTATTGTAATACTTCAGCTTCCTGTCTACATAAGTATTCCTGAATCTATCCATTCACAAAACAAAACCTTTTAAAATTCTTACGTGCTAGGAACATGCTGGGTAATATAACATAGTCTAATACTGCAAGGCAGCTTTACTATTTAAGGGAAATTTCAGCAAATATGGCAGCATGTGCATGGTGGTTAAGAGCATAAGTTTTAGAGATAAGAGTTCATATCTGGGATCTACCACTTGCCAAGTGGCTTTAGACAAGTTGTTTAACCTCTCTAGGGTTTAATTTTCTCCCTGGTAGATGTGGAGAGAAATTAAACCTATCTTGTAGGGTTGTGTAAGGATTGAATGAACCAAAGCATGTAAGGTGCTTAGCATAGTGACAGGTGTACAATATGCACTAAATGAATCAGTACTAGTTGTAAGTATCAATATTTTATCATTCTTACTAAAGACTCTTCTAAAATAAAAGGTCATTTTGTCATGTGAAGAACCACTGAGGAGATTATTTAGATAAATTCTGGCAAGTTGTGACCTGAACTGGGACACTGACAGTGGTAGTGGAGAAAAGTGAACAGAAGTGGAAAATATTCAGAAGGTAGCATCAACTGGACTTACTGGTTGAATGGGAAATATCAAGGGATAGAAAATAACAATTAGTTCCAGTTATCTGTCCCCCAAACACGAAACAAAGACAGAAATTAGTTCTAATTATCTGTCCCCCAAAGAGGCAACACCAAAAATGGCTTTTAGTGGAAAGCCTGTATAAAGGCTGTTTAACTCAGGGCTCACTGGGTATTCATTCAGTAGCTTCTTTAAATGTTTTCTATAAAAAAAAAAAATTACTGCTTACTAAAGTTTTAAAATCTAGCTTTATTTTAAAGGAGGCACATTTGTCAATGTCCTAGTTGCTGTTAACTAGACAATCTATGTAAAGATAGGAACATGGAACAAAGAGTGTGCAAAGTATGATATTCTGAGCCACTGTGATTTACAAAAAAGTCTTTTGAGTTGCTTTCCCCCTCAGTGGCGCTGGGTTAATCTATTCCTGTGTGGCCAAAGCAGCGTTTTTCAAGTGCTGGGCAGAGCCAGAGTTCAGGGAGAATTTGCAGCTGCTTCTGGTCTGCACAGCATTTTAACAAAACGGTAGGCCAGATAGATTCTCAAGTATTTTACACACCAGCCTGTTGACTTTAACTCAATGAAGTCACTTGGCCTTGTTTGCATCTGTCTCACTACATTAACTGTTTAATTCAGATTTATTCAGGTATTATTTATATAAAGTTCACCCTTTTTTGGTCAGATGTGGACTCTAACAACACCTACTTTGCAGCTTGCATGGACAATGTGGGATCTGCTCTTGGGCCATCTCTTCCCTCTAACTTCCTCTCTAGAGGGGTTTTTAACCAGGTGGACATCAGAATTCCCTGCTGTTTTACATCTCTCCTGGTGTTTTGTTGTTCTGAAGTGATGTGCTTCCTGTTTCTTTCCCCCCTGGACTCCATGCTTCTTTTTTTTTTTTTTTTTTTAAGATTTTATTCATTTATTTAACAGAGAGAGAGAGAGAGAGATCACAAGTAAGCAGAGAGAGAGAGGGGGAAGCAGGCTCCCCGCCGAGCAGAGAGCCTGATGCGGGGTCCGATCCCAGGACCCCGAGACCATGACCTGAGCTGAAGGCAGAGGCCCTAACCCACTGAGCCACCTAGGTGGCCCTGGACTCCATGCTTCTTTAGGGCACCAGGGAATCCCCAGGGCCTGATACCATGCCAGGCACATTGGGGGCTCAGAATGGATTTATTGGAATGAACTCTGCACCCTTTTAGAGCAATGCACTTCTTTAATAGCACTCTTCCATAACAGCACCGATAAAACAAATGAAAAATCTCCCCACTGGAAGGAAAAGAAAACCCCGTGGATTTTTTTTTTTAAACCAAAATAAAGAATATGATCATAGCGGGGTTTCTTGATCCTTTTAGTTCATCTGCAGTGATTCCTCTCCACATGTGTGAGTCCACTACCTGGACCTGTTCCAAAGGGAAGGATCAAATGACTGTGTTTGATGCGTCAAACACCTCCGAGATCAGTTGACACTTCAGTGCCGTGTGCGGGGTTATGTCCCCTTTGTACTTTTTTTCCCAGCTGGGAAGAAAGGGGAAGCAGGTGTGGTCTGTTCGTTTGAGAACTCATCCTCTCACCTGATGTCAGGGAACCTGCCCTGCCTCCTTTGAGTGAGAACCCCCTGAGGTTCTTTGTAGAGTCCCCCAGGGTGACCCTGCCTCTTAGAAACCAATCTATCTATTGAGCATCCGAGGGAATGAATTAGACACTCAACCAGAGGGAAGAGAAATCCTTCTATAAAATCATAATCCCTAGTGAGACTGAAAAATCGATGTTGTATGTAGCCCTTCAAATTCTGACTAAATCCTCTATAACAACCAAAATGCTTGTGGACTCATAATGTTTATATGTAACTAAAAGACAATCTACAAAGTGAACAGTGTTCTACTCTCATAATTTGCCTATTTGGGGATTATCCTAGTTTTTTAAAAGAAAGTATGGAACACATTTAAAAATAAAATTTAATTTACATATTTAGCCTCAGCCTAAAGTTTTGTGAATAATAGCTAATATTTATGAAGTGCTTTACCATATGCCAGGCAATATTCTATGAGCTCTGTTTATAGTAACTTACTTAACAGTCATCCTATCAAGTGAATGATAATTATTATTTCCATTTTACAGCTGGGAAAATTGAGGCACAGAGAGGTTAAGCAACATTCCATGGTCACAAAGCTACCGCTGGCAGAGCTGGGATTCAAAGCCTTGCAGCCTGGCTCCTGAGGCATTGCTATTAATCACTTCCCTGTGCTGCCTCTGGAAGTGACTAAAGTAAAATTCTGGACTGATGTAAGAGTGAAAGAAATAAAGAGTGTATTCAGTTCAAACTAAACTGCAGAGCTGGGGATAATCAAGGCCTGGATGTACATCTGCACTTGAAAACTTAGTGCTCCTCTGGGAGCTAACTAGGGGACTCTTGCATAATAAGGGTTACTATTCCACTAAAAATTAACCTCGTTTCTTTTCTGAAGCAAGCGCACTGCAGGTTTGAAAGTTTCCAAACAAGAACATTTTATGGGAAGTTACACAACAGAGCCCCAATGGGTGGGTTTTATATCCTCTCTTGAGGCCACATATCCAAGGACATATGAGTCCTTGGTAGTATAATTCTGAAATAACTAATAGTAAAAGTTCCTTCCCCTCAATGTAAATCTAGTGCTCCCTTGGGGAAAATCCAATGAAATTCAGGCTCAATGTGCATAGTGCTGTTTGTGTGGTGCTTTCATTCTCCCTGAATTATCTTTGAGTCATTGATCAGTGTCGCAGGGTCTTCAAATCAGCATTTTCTCTTGGGTTTGATTTCAGTCCATCTCTGTATGTTTTAGTTTTCATAATACATTGCACCTTTTTTTTTGCAAATGAAAACATTTATTTATTTATTTATTTATTTATTTATTTATTTATTTATTACCATACATAAAATATATCTAACGGCTGGTAAAATATTCCACATCTACCTAGGAGATATATATTAACTTGAATGAGTTTTCTTGTAGTCATTGAAAAGCAAAATAAGTTCCATTCTCCTTTAGATTTCCCTAACCGCCTTTGTTGTTTCTTTTCACGCTACAGCACAAGTAAGGAGAAAAAATCAAACAGGTCAGTGTCAAAATGTGTAATTATAATCTGGAGATGAAAACACTTTTCATTCCTCCTCCTGGGTTCAAAAGACAAAGTTTGGACAACAGTTACTAGCAGTAGTGAAAAAAAAGTCCACTTAGCAGTTGGAGGGGGGCACACCCATAACTTTACTCTGCAGATGGTAAAGTCACGGTCAGCAGTAGTGAGATTATTTGCCACTGATTTAATTTCCTCAGTTTGAGCTTTTCTTCTCATTTCACTTGAAAGAAGAAAACAATGAAACGTTGAACCATAAGGTCCAGAAATAAAACTTTTATAGCTTTCTCCCCTAAAAATACATTTGATCAAAAGCTGCTTTGGGTATCAAAAGAAAGCCTATGGCTAATTTGGTTCAATTCCATTTCTACTCTGTATTATACGATGTCACTTTAAATATTTCCTATAAGTATTTGAGACAATAATAAACCCAAGTAAATGACCTTCACCTGTGGGGCAGTTGAGGCAGTTTCCCTCTGGAATAGTCTCAGAGTGTGTTCCTAGTGTCCTGCTAGCATCCGGTGAAGTCACAGTGATGACATCTCTCGATCAGTCAAGGAGAGATTTGGGACTCTTGCAGAAACAGATACAGGCTCATGTTTTCCCACTCTTTCTTCAGCGACAGCTATGTCTGGGGGGAGGAGTAGGTAAAACAGAGAAGGCAGCTACTCTGATAAAGTCCAAACCTTATAGATGTTTGAAGCTAAGGCGGTTTTAGGATGTGATTACTTGAGAATAGCTCCCAAACGAGCACGTGTCTGTGGGAACACCAGCAAAGAGGACAGGTGGCTGTGGCTAAGGAGTGGCTGGTAAGCCACCTACCACTTGGGGGGCTGGGCTCTGGCTGAGTGACCCACAAAACACACAAGAAGGCAGAGGTCAGTCTTTTAAATCCAGTGGGCCCAAGTATCAGACTCAAATTAGATGAATAAATAGGTCTGGATTAGCAGGTTTAGGGAATAGCTAAGCTTGCATCATGCTTCCTATTTTTTCAAGTCCTAAGAAGCACTGTGTCAGGGAGCCCTAGATAGATGAGGGACTCAGTCTTCAAAGGATGTAACGCAGTCACACATCACGTGAGATAAGAAGGGAGGGGGTGGGCAGGGCAGGGAAGGAAAGAGAAGGGAAAGAAACATTTCTAAGGCTATTTTTGAGCACTTGAAACCTGTATACAATGCCATTTTGACTTTACTACAGGCATGCAGATGAGGAGAGCAAGCAATATGAAAATTCACCATCCTGGAGAAATGAAAACTCTTTCAGATTATGCATTTACATTTCACACATGCTGGCTACCATGCCACATTAGAGATAAAATGTTCATTCTCCCTGAGGCCACATTCCAGAACTTTCCTCCTCTGGCGATTAGCTTGAAAAATGCTCTGCTGACACTCACTAAAATGACAAGTAGGAAGGTTTTTTCCCACCTTCTTTGGGAATAAAACATTCATCCAGGGTTTATTTTTGCGATTTATAGCTATGGAGGCCCATGCCAGCCACAGAATTCAGGGCTGCCTGCAAATACATTTATGATCTGCTTTAAAGGTACAGTGATTTTCTGGCTTTCACTGTGGTTGCCTACATGTCCTTACTGTTTTCATAGAGGGAGCGAACGGTGGGAAAAGCAGAATTGATCAGATTTGTCTTCCATCTTTAAAAGAGTAAGGACATTTCAAATTCTGAGTATTAATCCATTTTAACACAAAAATACTCAATATAGATTTTACTCATTCTCAATTATATATTTGAGTTTTAAAAGTTAAATTTCTAAGTAAAGGGGCGCCTGGGTGGCTCAGTGGGTTAAAGCCTCTGCCTTAGGCTTGGGTCATGATCTCAGGGTCCTGGGGTCGAGCCCTGCATCAGGCTCTCTGCTCAGCGGGGAGCCTGCTTTCCCCTCTCTCTCTGCCTGCTTCTCTGCCTGCTTGTGATCTCTCCCTGTCAAACAAATAAATAAAATTTATAAAAAAAAAAATTTCTAAGTAAAACCATAATAAAAGAATGGTAAACTTCTGCATAAAGTCTGGATAAAATTTAAATGGATATGATTTTGCCAATCTAAACTGATACTTTTTGTAAAATTTTCTCTTTCATATAATAAAAATATAGTGAGGGCATCTGCTAGAAACGTTGGGCAGGAAAGTGAATTGGAGCATTTCCAGGGGCCTGGCAACAAATGGTAGCCTGCCTCTATAAGGCAGTTGCTAACCCTCACCACACAGATGAGATAATGACACTCACTTAGGACAAGTAGATCTTTTAGGTTAGGCTTCTGCAACGATTCATACTGTAAAACAAATTTAAAAAAAGTTTTAAACTCAGTTTACAGCCATGACTTGATACACATGACTTGATAAGTGTTTGCTGAGTATTACTTTATTCTCTCCAATGGTATTTCCTTAGGGCCATCAAGGGTGAAATGCACCATTATGTCATGTGTCCTTAAGGAAGAATAAAATGCTGCTAATTAATTAAACTGTGCTGCAAACTAATTTTAGTGATGGGGGAAAAAAAATCTTTGGATCAATGAAACAGAGTAGGACTGAAGCCTACTACTTATTTCCAAATTCCAGGCTATGATGTTTCTGCAGAAGAATCCATGGGTTGATGACAAAGAGCACTAAGGGCCTGCAGCAAATCACACTAGGGGATTCTTATTCCCTGACTCGAACATTTCTATTCAGGTTATACTAGGCTAACTCAGTTATTCCATGATATGTTACAGGTGGATTACATATGAGCAACTCAAGTCCTTAACTCACTGGAGATCCTCCCAACCCCTTATTGGGCAGTCTCGGGACTCTGGTTCTCTTCCCTAGTCCCTTCAGTATACATACAGCGTACACAAATCACACACATACATGTTCTTACACATACATGGGCTCAGCAAAACTTCCTTATGCTACCATCTTATGCTCTCACCATAAACATCTCGGGAGTAATGAACACGCCTTATCTACACAAAGAATGAGTGAGTGAGTATGGAAATGCTTGGTTGAAGGCAGAGTACTGTCTAGTCCAAGCTCCATTTTCCTGTCCTTATCTTAGCTGATAGGATTTCATGTGATGCTGCTTCTCGAAGGGCCTGTTTTTAGCTTCTGTGATCCTTGTTCTCCTGGTTCCATCTCTTTCACATTATTTTTCTGCCTGCCTTTTAAGCCCAAGTGTTCCCTAATGTTCCACTCTTGACCCTTTTCTTCTCCTTCACCTCTTTTAAGTGACCTTCTCTTTTGGGGCCTCATTCAGATCTAACAAATGACTTGTCCAAGGCCAAACAACCAGTTGGTAGGAAAAGACCTCAGCTCTTATTTCTAGTCAATAAACATGTTCACTTATTATGCTCAGTTCTTTCTAGGCACTAGAGACACAAAATAAACAGGATATAGACTTTGCCCTCCAGGAGTGGGAAATCTAGTGTATCTCACACATGGAGTCTAGGGCCTTTCTGAAGTCAGTACAGAAGTTCTGAGCTGTCTCAAATGAAAATACATTTCAGCCATATCAGACTAAACCAGACTATCCTCTTAGGCAAGGCTTCCTTTCCAATCTTTCAGTATTATGGACTCTTCATGGATGTGTGACAAGATTCTGATCAGTGATTATGTGAAATTCTCCCTTTCTTTTTTTAGGGGGGGAATACATATTATTTATAGTAGTATGTGTTAGGTGGAATATTTTGCTAAGAAGATGGTATGAATAGGTCAAGAGAGTATTAAATTTTACTGTGGGTTAGACAAGAGAAGTAAGCAAAACAAGTATGGCAATTATGTGAGTTTACATAGGCAATATGAGATCCTTACTATGTAGTAATTCTTTAACTATAGTTATTGCTGGTGTATTTAATAGTATTTTACATCTTTAATTCCCTTTAAGTGTGCCCTTAAAACTTGTGTCATGAAATTCCATTTAAACATGGTGAATAAAACATGTGAAATCCCAACGACATAAGAGTAAGGAAATAAAAAATGCATAAGTCCGTAAGGCTGACAGCAACAGGGGCATACATGAAATACCAGCAGAACTTGCAAAGGATGGACAAGTGGTAATTTACTTAGCCTAATTGATGAAGCCTGCAGTGAGGGAAGTAACCCAAAGGCAATACAATTTAGAATACAGAATCTTGGTTATATTCAGGACTTAGCAATGCCCACTAAAGTGGTAGTGTAGGATGAAGTCAACACAGGAGGCTTGGTTGACATTTTCCATAAGGAATAGTTAGATCTCTTTCCCTATTCTTTGAAAGCAAGTACAACTGCTCCCTGTTCTATCAGAAGATGTGAGATTTACTCTTGAAGAAGTTGAATTTGAGAGGCTCTGAACTTTTGGTTTATATTGAATATAGGAAGCTTAAGTGAAAGTCCACATGGTATATGTGAGATTTATCCAGGCTTCTTCTTCTGCTCAGCTCCCAGAACAGAGGCAGCCATAATACTTCTCCTCAGGCTAGTGGGTATTTACTCTTAGGAAATTACCCGACATGCATGTGGATCTCCCCTAGTGAAGCACCAGCCCCTTATTGGTCAGTGAGCCCCAGTGATGCATAGAAATCTTCCAGTCAGTGTTTTAGTGCCTCAGTCTTAAATAATGAATAGCCAGGGATTATCAGAGAATTGAGAAAAGTTTCTAACTTAACTGAATTACAGAGACTCAAAGAAAGTTGATAAAAGGGGGAATTTGGAAGAAACAGAAGCAATACAAAGAGAAAAAAACAATCAATACATCATAATTGATTTTCATAGATATTAAAAAAATATTACACTCATGAAAGAGACTCATAAGAAATAATAGAATTCCACATTAAGAGAATAAGAATATGCTCTTAGAAATTTTTTTTAAATGATAGAAATGGAAGTTGAAGAAATGACCCAGATTTGAAGAAATCTGCTGAGAAGAAATTGATAAAAAGATGAAAAACAGGAAGAAAAGATTCAGCATTCAAACAACAGATATTGCAGAGAGAAAGAAAAGTGAAAAAGTATGTGAAAAAATTATTGAAGAAATAATACAGACATTCCAAGAACTGAAGAACCCGAGCCTCCAGATCAAAAGGGCCCATAGGATACCCAGCTCCTTAAGAAACAGATGGACGTTGGGGAGGATATGTGCTATGGTGAGTGCCATGAATTGTTTAAGACTGATGATTCATAGGCCTGTACCCCTGAAACAAATAATACATTATATGTTAATTTAAAAAAAGAAAAAAAAAAAAGATCCTCACCAAACCACATCATGATGAAATTTCACAACATGAATGTTTCCAGTGGGGGAATAAAAACAGACAGTTCACATATAAAGGGCTAAGAATCAGAGCATCCAGTTTGTCAATAGGAACATGGAAGCAATAGTAAAAATTATGAGAAAAAATTCTTTCCCATTTAGATTTCTATACCCAGCCAAAATATTAAGTATGAGGTGAGAATGAAGACAATTTTGGACACACGAGTCTTTCATGTACTTCCCAAGCATG
The DNA here is from genome assembly GCA_028533885.1 of Nasua narica. Taxonomy (NCBI): domain Eukaryota; kingdom Metazoa; phylum Chordata; class Mammalia; order Carnivora; family Procyonidae; genus Nasua; species Nasua narica. The sequence goes on along the minus strand of CM052815.1, from coordinate 88,789,201 downwards.
TCTTTTGAGGAGTTTCTGAAGGAAGCATTCCACCGAAATAAAGGTAGAGAATGAGAAGACATTGGACCCAGGAATCAGAAGATCCCATATTTGAGAAAGTGAAAGGAATTCTCAGGAAGATGGTGAGTGGGGGCTTAACAAAGGATGTCTTCATGAAGAAAATGAACTGACAGATTACTTAACAGGTAATTATATGATGTTTTGAGTGACAGATATTACTCTGATAACAAGAAAAACTTTAATGATGACACACAGAAGATGGTGCTTCCAGACTCTGCAGGTCCAGTGTCCTTAACTCTGTGAAACCATACAGAAAGACGGAAAAGAGAGAAAGACTGAAAGAGAAGCTAAGGCTTAAGGAACCAGAGCACTGCCTGCAACAAGTGGGTGAATTCAAAAAGCCCACCCTACTTCTAGAACAATATCCGACTAGGCCATAAGCTGCAGGTTGAGCACTGGAGGGGATGTAGATGAAGAGGCACCGGAAATCATAAACAGGATGGTTATGGAATTTGCGTTAACACATGCTGACATGGTTCAGTGTGGCTGTGCCCGTTATCTAACAGAATGTCCAAGTCATTTGTTATAGTAATTATGAATCCTCCTTTTGGGAATGAAAATAAAAAGGGGATAGATTTGAGTTTTCTAAAGATTGCTTTGAAAATGGCAAGAATAGCAGTATATTTATACAAAATCTCAACTAGAAAACACATATTCATAAGAAAGCTATAGAATGGAAAATCAAGATCAATACTACTCCAAATGCAATATAACCTACCAGCATCATATTAATTTCTTAAAAAGAAATCAGTGGACATGAAATTGGACCTAATTTGGTTTTCTTTTTAAAAAACTCCAAAGATAAAAGCAGCTCAAAACCTAATTAATGGATACAAAATTTGTTAAAAAAAAAAAAAGACGCCACAAATTATAGATATTTTTTCAGGAATGTAATAATGATATTGTGATTATATGTTTTTGAAAAGTCACTATATTTTACAGATATATACACAAATATTTACAAATGGTATGATATGTGTCTAGGATATGCTTCAAAATAAAATGGAGTAGGCAGATAATAGGTTTAAAATCAAATAGTAGTACTGGTCATGAGTTGATGATTTTTGAATATTGGGACCCATTATACCATGCTGCCTACTTTTGTGTATAGTTTGACATTTTCCAAATAAAAACTTACCAAAAAAAATGGAGCCTTCAACAAAATTGAGGATCACTGTAACCATAAGAGGCATTTTTTATAGCCAAGCAATGATGCTTAGCACCTGACTTTGTTCAGAACAGAAATTAGAGGTAAATTTATTGCTCTTTAACAGCTTTGGGAGACTACAACAAAAATGAACAGGAATTTGGTATCTAACCCACACTATTTCTATGACTGACTTGGTTCTCGTAGGAACTTTAAATCTTCTAGAGCCTCCATATGGTGTTAGGTGTCACCATTTAAAAATATTTACTGACCCTGGGTGGCTCAGTTGGTTAAGCGTCTGACTTCTTGATTTCGGCGCAGGTCATGATCTCAGGGTCATGAGATGCAGCCCCACATTGGGCTCTGCCCTAAGCATGGAGCCTGCTTGAGATTCTCTCCCTCTCCCTCTACCCCTTCTCCTTCCATATTCTCTCTCTCTCTCAAAAAAAAAAAAATTAGAATACGGAGCTTGTTTCTTAGTGGTTAAAACATTTAATGATGTATATCAATTATATTTGGTGAAATATGGTAGATAGGTTTAGTAGAAAAAAGTGGCAATTAAAATATGACACACTCTAGCAATGTTTCCTAATTTCATAGCTGTTAAGATGAAAAAAAAAATGGCCTCTTGGAATTGATGAAACACAGTATTTTCCCAAAGAGCATTCTTTCTTATTCCGACGTTTACCCCCATGCTGAATCAGTCTTCAGAATCAGTAAACCCACAAAATGATATCTGTCTCCATCTTGTTTGACAACCTCCTCCTACTTGTCCCCATAGCACTAATTTGAAAACACCAGCTTCGTGTGCCTCTTCAAGGTGCCTTATTCCAGAAATACCCAGAAAATGAATAAACATTTCCTTTTGTGCTTTTCAGAGTGCATCATGTGCAGTAGGTCCTCGTGACTGACTAATATGCCAGCATGAACATGGACGTGCACCCTCTAACAGTCAGGATTTCTTTCACAAGGAACAGAAACTAGCTCTGCCTATTTTAGCTGAAAAGGAATTTGTTCTGAAGGTAACCCACAGACTCTCTGGGAGGGCCAGAGAACTAGGTTTAGAGGTTATGTAGCCAAAAATAATCCTTAAAATGATGGCATGGGGCCGGCATGGAGCTAGTAAAGACACCTCTCCTGCTGCCACCAGGCCCAGACTCTGGGGCAGTCCCTGCTGACCCCCCAACACGGGGCAAGAGGTGTTGCTTTCTGGGGCACCTGCCTCTGGGGGAGAGTCTGGGTCGTGGGCCCCGATGCAAGCATGATGTAGCTAGCATTTTAGCTCCCATGGTAGGGGCTGGGCTCTGCCTCATAATGTGGGAGAGCCTCCAACATGGGAAAGCGGCTCAGATGACAGTGTTCAAAAGGAACAAGTGTCCACACGACTCTACAAAGAAATACTTTTGAAAGTATTTTGAAATACTTTTGAAAACAATGCAGAGGAGTGGAGTACACAGCGAGTACATAGAGTGAACACATGTTTTTGCCTTCACTTTGTCTAAGTTGATTAGGAGTACCGTTCAATTTTATAGTAAAACCTGGACCCATGCCTATTTTATGGCTATTCAAAATACATATTATTTTGAACTAAGAATTATTTTGAACCATTTTACTTATGGTCTTAGATAATGAAAGAATACTTGGAAATGGCCTTTTAAATTTAACCCAGTGGTGGTCACAAAATAGATGCATTTTAAGTGATGACTGATTAATTATCTAGGGAATAATTATTAAGTAGAAAAGAATAAGGATAGATATTCACTATAAATCAACAAAAGGATATGTAATAGTTACATGTTACGTAAATATTACTGAATTAGGCTGAATTAGACATTGGCAGACTCATGACGTAGGTGCCTGGGAGCTCAATTTAAATTGCATAATCAGATTTAGGAGGTGCTTTTAAGGACATGTGAGCCAGCGTCCAACCGAACAAAAGCAGTCCCCCTTGTATCCCTGACAGGTGGTCCACAGTGCATCATTTTGAGTATAGAATATTATATTGTTTGTTTCTGATACAGACTCTATTCATCTAGGAATCTCACCAAGGATAGCATTAATTTCTTTTGTCTTGTTGGTTAATACTCAAGTGGCCTAAAACTTTTTTACAACCCAAACTGTTAAACTAGGAATTCCATTCCATGTCCTTGGTTGGGCAACTGATTTTAGAGCCTAAATGAAGCCAACATCTATCCTTTTTAAACATAGTCTTAGTTTCAGCCCTTGCTCTGGGCTCAGGGATATCAAGTTTAATAGTGATTGTCATTCAAATTCACTAGTGCTTTGAGTTTTGCATCACCAGCAAACCTAACATACATACAGTTTAAGTATGCCTGAGTCATTGATAAAACTGTAGAAATGTTACGGTCAAGGCAAGAGGACTGAAGCAGGCCAGCACAAACCACCTTCTATGTTGGCTTCCACACCTGTGATCATTCTCTGAGCATAGCTGATCAACCCAGCTATTAGACCACAGCTTAAACCTCATCTCTGTATCTCACCCACAAAGATTACTCAAGAGCCTCGTTTATAGATGTGTTCCAGAAGGATTGTAAGGATGTAAAAGTCTGATGGTCTGGCTCTATTTTAAATACTCTAGGTTATCTACAATTTCCTTTAAATTGTAGGAGCAGTAGGAGCAGTAGGAGAAATTTCTGATACAACACAGAACTCTCCAGTGAAGCAAAAACTATAACCCAATCCTTTTGTAAGTCTTGATTTTCATATGTTGGGTTTACTGTTGGGCTGTGTACACATTGTACATGAGTCAATATGAAAGTCAAAATTCTGCATTAGGCATTTAAATATAGGCTTTAAAAATAATGATGTGCATAATGCACATTTTAATTAATAACTGATAAATGCTTACCATTTTAAGAGAATGTATGATTTAACTTCTCGAATAAAAACAATAGTTTTAAGTTTTTTGCTAACGTAAATGGATTCTAAGACCAAAGAAAATTTAATTAAAATTAAAGTGTTCTACTGGAATGTAGGATCTTCAGAAAATTTGGCTTTTAAATTCTGAAGGCTGGAACATTCTTATTCTTCTTCTAAAAAGGAAGAAATGTATAGTAAATTCATTGTGGAGATCGATTTACACTTAAAATATTTATAATGCCTACTGGTGATGTAAAAAAAAAGGGTGAGAAACAGAGTTTATGATGTCATTGATATTTGCTAAGCCTAAAAGCAGCTGTGGGATAAATAAATTATTAGTTTCACCATGAATGAGACTTTCAAAACACATGGCAGCTTTTTGCCATCTAGTTGTACAAAGGAAATAGGAGGGAGAGCCAGAGCAGCTGAAATAAGCTCTTCTACTAAGTATTCTAATTAACCAAGTCCTAATACCAATAATTAAAATGGAAACTACATTTAAAAACTATGTAAAGACCTTTGAATTCTACAG
>CM052815.1:88755257-88784482 GCA_028533885.1 Nasua narica | reverse complement strand
ACCCTTAGTTTGTTTCGTGAGTTTAGGAGTCTCTTATGGTTTGTCTCCTTCCCCATCCCATCTTGTTTCATTTCTCTTCCCCACCCCCCCATAACCCCCTGCCCTGCCTCTCAAATTCTTCATATCAGAGCAATCATGTGATAATTGAGACTGATTTTTTAAAGGGGTTTAATGAGCTCCTCTTCAGCATTTACCACAATCATCTCACTTTGTACCAAAAAAAGCAAAAAATGAAACAGAGCAAATTGTGAATTATTTCAGTGGTGTCTAAAACAGTAGAGAGTACACACACAATATACAAATTGTCTAATGACCCTGAAAATGAAGTTATTTATCCCTTAAAACAGTAGTAACAGCTAACATTTATTTTACAGACATAGAGGATTGGGGCTGGCACCGTTTTCTTTTTAAATGCGCCTATCTTTCATTTTTACACCACAGCAACTGATGTAAAATAAGACTTGCTCGTGGTCAGCATAAGTGTGCTTGCTCCTGGGATGCAAGAACACACTGTCTTCAGATTCTTTCAATTCAGAGTATTTACTGAGGACTTAGAATGCGAACTGAGCACACGATTTCCGTTCACGCTCTCTTGGGGTGCTAGTGCATGTAAGCCGTCACTGGAGACCACCACAGTAAGCCTGCCTTTAATAAGCCACATCCATGGGGAATCTTGCTGAAAATAAAACCTATGGTCTAATTGCCTGGGAAGTTTAGTAAGTTCAGTATGTCCTCAATCACCTTTCTTTTGTCAGAATTATAAGGCAAGACATGTTTGGCAGACACTACAAAGAGGAACAGTACAAATACCTGAAATAGAACTTTTTATTTTTTGCTCTATTTTGAGAGGTAATCCTTTGATAAGAAAGACCCTAATTACTTCATGATGCATTTTAGCACAGAGTGATTTTTATGATTTTTAAGACGACTTATAAAATATGAAGTGGAAATTTAACCATCTGGATACTCAAACATATGAGCCTCTTTTGAAGATGGTCCCTCAGATAACTAGATTTGTTGACAGAAGTGCTATCTAGAATGGCATTCTTTGTCCTTTGCTTGAAATTGACAAATTGGCATCTTTGAGTTCTCTGCATGGACTGCACTGGTTTGATCTTCAACTTCTCCGGAAACTTCCTGTACTGATTAACAGTGAAGGCACCCAATGGGTTTGCAAAGACACAAATGTAAGTGGTGTGCTGTTCTTTGGAATTAATTGCATTTGGAATATTCTGAGTAGGTAGTCTCTGGTACTACAAGCATATGGTCATTTTCACATAGTGCTATTTCTGTAAAATCTACATTCTTAACACCATCAGAATCTGCTTCCTTAAAGATAGCTGGACAACATCAGAAAATGATGGCAAGTTAGTATCTTTTCCTACTTGAGGCAGTAGATTTGCTAAAACCAAAATATCTGCTAATCCTATGTCAGAAGTTTGTGCCAGAAGCAACTGAATATTGATCAACATCTTCAATATTACACTTGAATATCTACTTTCATCAAAATACTATAAAATGCTATAAAATACTATACAATGCTATGGTATAAAATGCTATACTCCAGTGTTACTTGATGACTGTTTACCTGAGGAAACCAGGATGGTAGTAGAATAGAGAAGCAGGACTTTGGGTATTAGTCAAAGGGTAGACCAACTGCTGTTTTAAATGCAGGGAGATGCATTCACCCAGGTACCATTTAGGGAGCCCTGCACTTGTCCCATCTCGGCTCCCTCCAATCAGCGACTATGTAAAGTCTCTTTTTGAATCTCCTTCTCACTTCCCTGCTCAGCAGGCCACTCTGTCCTCTAACTGAGGCCATCAAGTAAAACGCTTCAACTTCTGGCTCCCATTCACTAGTTATAAACCCAGGGGTTGTTTTCCTCCCAGAGTAAGGATAAGATCTCACTCTCTTATTCAAGGCCAGATCTGTCAAAAGTGCTGGTCATCTCACTCCCCGCCTGGAGCTGCCCAGCAGAATTCAGTGTCACTCCCAGGCTCTTCCACACACTTGGCCTAGCAGGTTTCAGGTCTCATGATTTGGATTCCGCCCCCCTCCCCCCCCACAATACACACACACTGTCCCTACTCATCTTCGCAGCTTTGGCCCCTCTCACGAAGCCTAGCAAGCAGCGGTACTCAACAATTACGTGTTGAACGGAAACTACTAACTTTTAAGCATGACTTATTTTCAATAGCTTGAACCAGAAATGAGCTTGTCCCAGATTGTCTGCAGAACAGCATATGATTCCTGCTCCACTTTATTTTCAACCCATAAGTGACCCAAAAACGAGGAGTGAGAAATTTCCAGTGATTAGAGTTGCTAGATAAAATACAAGCTGCTCTATCAAAACTGATTTTCAAACAAACAAATATTTTTTAAGTATGTCACAAGTAGTGCATGGGGCATACTTATACCAAAAACAATTATTCATTGTTTATCTGAAATTCAAATTTAACTGGGCAGCCTGTATTTTTACTTGCTAAGGCTGAAAGTTCTACCAGTGACTCCTTAAAAATTCTAAAGATGTTTCTTTAGAGCCCTTGGAGGTTTGTGTCCCAGCTCTGCAAACTTCTCACTGGGGCAGATTTTATGTCTTTGAATGCAGCTGGGTTTCTTTCTGAACATCTCAGTAACATGCTTTAGGAAATGCTGTTTACTATATATAATTTCCATTTATTTTGCTAATTTATAGAACTTTCTAATATCTGTTAATAATTTTAGCAGAAAGAACACTGTATCATTGCTCAAAATCTTTTACAAAGCTGATATTCACCGCTATTACTATGCTTGAGTCAAGTCCTATCTACATGTGTTAATGATTTTTTTTTTCAAGATTTTATTTATTGGACAAAGAGAGAGAGAGATCAGAAGTGGGCAGAGAGGGAAGCAGGCTCCCCGCTGAGCAGGGAGCCCAATGTGGGGCTCGATCCCAGGACCCTGAGATCATGACCTGAGCCGAAGGCAGAGGCTTTAACCCACTGAGCCACCCAGGCACCCCTGTGTTAATAATTTTTTAAAATGTCATCTTTTCGGGCGCCTGGGTGGCTCAGTTGGTTGGGCGACTGCCTTCGGCTCGGGTCATGGTCCCGGAGTCCCGGGATGGAGTCCCATGTCGGACTCCCAGCTCTGCGGGAAGTCTGCTTCTCCCTCTGACCGTCTCTCCTCTCATTCTCGGTCTCTCTCTAATAAATGAATAAAATGTCATCTTTTCAATTAAACCAGCAATATACAATATTGAAAATAAGTAAGTCTTTCATTTGGGGATTTCTTTTCATTAATCAGGGACAGTGAGACATGCTGTCCTCAGTCAGAGGCTGGGGAGAAGCAGCCTGGCAGGCGGAGGTGGGGCCTGTGATGTAACCGCAGTGGGTCTTTGTTGGCTAAGCTGTCCCTAAATGGGAAACATCTGTAAACCCAAGCGCTGCAGCTTCAGTGTGAATGGGCTGGCAAGCAGAAAGAGTTGCTTCTGTTAGTTTCCGGTAAATCTCGGAGGCTTGAAACCATGGTCAACAGAAGTCCTCACAGGTCGTTAAAAGACATACCTGTCTCAACAGGAAAGAAAAAGCAGGTTTCTGCAAACGAGTACCACTGGAGAGTACTGACTGCTGTGTGCGCCTGTTGGTGTCCGGATGGTGATGGTGCAGTGGGAGTGAAAAGGACAGCTTGTTCCAAGCCTGAAAGTTTCCCACATGAATGCGTTCCTCTTTCCGTGTTCTTGACAGTGATTGCTCATTACTTATTCCCAGGGAAGCATTAAGGAGAGATAAATGTCTCCCTAAGGAGAGGGATACCGGAGTGTACCTTCCTCAGAATTTCAACTGGACTAATCTCAGCTTCAACTTCTAGGGAGGGAAGGACGAAGTCCGCCCTAACTGCCGGGTGTCACAAGAGGATAATGAATTAAGACGTTTAGTCCAACACAAGCACAGTACCTGCTTTCCACCATATTGGCAGCTCCAGTTAAGGACGGTTGTCAAGCTACCGGCACAACACGCACACACTGCAGAGATGCAGAACAATGCCTGGAAGCCTGCCCAAAACTGGTCTCTCCAAATGACACACTCAACGTATGGGACCGTGCCAAAGCTCACTGGGGGTTAGTAGCGGCATTTTCCTAGTTGGTGCGAGAAAGGGAGGAAATTTGGAAAGCTGAAGGAACGGGGCTTCTACCTGGCCTGTGCAGAGTCCAGGACTGACAAACACGCTCATTAAACTTGATCTGAATGAAGCAAGCGAGCCTGCGAGGTCGTTCCTGAAATATTCATAAGGCGTGTTACCGGACTCGCCACTGAGAGGTAGAGCAGGAGCACGCCGAGTAGGAGCAGCCCGCACCCACACTTGGGGGAAAAAAGGCACTCGCAACAGCACACCCCACCAGCACCTCCACCGTTCCGCTCTTAGCAGCTCCGCCGCCCGGCGCTCCCCACACGCCTGTTCTATTCTACCTGCTCCGGAAAGAGATGCTCTCGGAGTGAGGAGTTTCCCAGCAGTTGCAGGAGCCCGTCAGACGGCCCCTCGGGGCCCGCAGCGCGGAAGACCCCCTGACCCACAGCCCCGCAGTGCCCCTGGGGCCCAAGGCCTCGGCGCGGGGGATGGGGGTGGGTCCAGGTTCCGGGTGGGCCACTCGCCGGGGCCAGGCCGCCCGTGCTGTTCCCGGCTCGCATGTTGGCCTCTGCCAAGGATGCCTCCTCCAGAGCCCCCGTTCGGTCGCTAGGTGACCCGCGTCCGGGCGGAGACGCAAACGGCCTCCCACGCGGCCCCGAAGCCCCGCGGGTATTAGTTTTGGGGGGCCGCAGGGGAAAGGATGACGGTCCTGGTTGCCCCTGAAGCCCCTGCACCGAGGCAGGGCGCACTCTCATTCCAGCCCCTCTCTGGCCACAACCCTGACCTTTCCGCTGCGCCCCAGACGCAACGCAGCTCATACGGTGCCGCGTCCTCGTCACCCCCTCCCTGCTCTCCAAGGGCATTCGCCCCTCGCACCTCTGCCCCTCCGGGGTCGGCCCCATGCGCGGAGACTCACCCGGACCCCGGCGGCGGCGGGAAGCTCAGCAGGTCCCGGCGCGCGGCGGCCGGGTCTCCATGCCCGCCCTCCGCAGGCGCTCGGGCTGCGCGCTCGGCGGCGGCGCTGGACGCTGTCCGTCCGTCCCCCGCACCGCGGCTGCACAGGGTGGCCGCGGCTGCCGCACTGGCTGCGGGCGCGGGCGGGGCGGAGGCGGGGGCGGGCCAGGAATCTGGGTCGCGGGGACCGGAGCGAGCCGGGAGGCACCCGGGCGGCCGGCGGCGGGGAGGCGACCGAAAGCAGCCCGCGGAGGGCGTGCGGAGGCTTCCCTGGGAGCGCGACGCGGGCGGCGACTGAGCATGCCCAGTCCCCAGCCGGGGGCGCGGGCGCGGGGCCGGGGGAGGGACCGCTACTGCGGCCCAGAGCCGGGACGTGGCCGCGGTTGGCCCGGTTGGGTCGCACCGGGCCGATCCGCGGGAGGTGCGGGGACCCGGACACCTGTCAGTGTGTCCTGCAGAGAGACCTGCAGTGAGGAGCAAGGTGTGCTTCTCGCTTGCTCCCCAGAGAATTGTCCAGAAGGCAAAGTTTCCTTTAGCTCAGCTCCGGCCCTTGCGGCCTCACCGAGTGATTCCCGCAGTCCAAGCACGCACGCCCCACCTGCTTTCCTGTGTCGGATACCAGCCTCTGGGGTGCGTGGGCAATGCCCTCCTTTCCCGATTCCTGGACCTGTCGGGTCAAGTTCTCCAAGAGCCAGCTCTTTAATTAGGTGTAATTGAGAGATGCTGTCAGTCCTCCCAGGTCACATATCTGCATTTCAACCAGGGCTTCGAAACAGTATCTTCACCCTGGGGTTAATTGTAATGGATGGATGATACACACCGTGGTTGGGGGCTATTTTAGGGGCCCTGCTTCATAGTGCAACAGAAGTGACTTTTGCACTATGAATGTCACTAAGAATGTCATTAAGTCATTAAGAATGACTCACTTAACACTCTCCGAACCCCGTGCCTTTCTGTGGTGTGGTACTTCATGCTGAATGGAGAACGTTTTCTCTATATCCAAGCAAAATGCTGCTCACGTTACAGGCAGCATTGGCTCAGGGAGAGAGGGGGAGCCTCAAGGTTGGCCTCGATCTCAGTTTCAACTACCACCCACTTTCCCGGCCATTCTGCACCTGTAGCCTGCACGGTGGTGATTCTAACCTCCCCGGATTGTTGTGAGGCAAGTAGGCAGAGCTCTTGCTCTACAGTAAATGTTCACCAAGTAAGCCTCTGAAGGTTCCACATCTGCTGATCTGTTTTCATGACAGGCTGGGTTAGTGCTGATCTTGAAATGGTGAACATTTGTGGTGTTGCCTCTTCACATTAAATAACCTTAAACTTGGATTTTCCTAACTTTTTGTTTAGAAAACATTAGCCACTATTACCTTTTGTCTCAGCACTCCAGTTTCTTCCTATTTTTTTGAATAAACCTCTAGGAAAGAGCTAGATCAAGGCCATGTATTCGGGCTATTCACTATGGGCAGGATTTATCACCATGGGAAGGATTTCACTCTATAGTCTTCTAAAAGTAGTTTAATTGACTTGCATTCCCCCATGGTCCTTGTTTCACAACGTTTGCACAAAGTAAGGTATGGAAGGAAGTTTTCTCTGCACTAATACTGTCCATTCTTTTTTTTTTTTTTTAAGATTTTACTTATTTATTTGACAGAGAGAGAGAGAGATGACAAGCAGGCAGAGAGGCAGGCAGAGAGAGAGGGGGAAGCAGGCTCCCTGCCGAGTAGAGAGCCCCATGCGGGGCTCCATCCCAGGACCCTGAGATCATGATCTGAGCCAAAAGCAGAGGCTTTAACCCATTGAGCCACCCAGGAACCCCAATACTGTCCACTCTTAAAAAGTATCGATGTTCAACAAGTAAACTTCTCAGAGGCACCTGGGTGGCTCAGTCGGTTAAACATCTGACTCTTGATTTCAGCTTAGGTCATGATCTCAGGATGGTGGGATCAAGCCCCAGGTTGGGCTCTGTGCCAGGTGTGGAGTTTGCTTAAGATCCTCTCTCCCTTGACCTCTCTCTCTACACCCTGCCCCCGCTCATTCTCTTTCTCAAAAAAGGAAAATAAACTTCATTAGCTCTCAAACATACCATTTTCGTCATGACCCTTTGCCTTTATTTAGGTTATTCCACCCTTTCTGGAATACTCTTCCCTTTCCATTCCACTTCACAAAGTCCTGCCCACTCTTCAGGCTCAAATGCCCCCTTCTTTCCGAAGACTTCCCCAAACCACATGGCAGAGTTAACACTCCACTGTCCTCCTGCTGTCTGCATGTGTCACCATATGCTGGCATTGTCAAAGCCACCTAAAACAACCTCCCAAGCGACCGTTAGGTCCTGGCACCGTTCCAGGCACCAGGAAGATAGCAACGCATAAGACAGATGGGGTTCCTGCCCTCATGTAACTTATAGTCTAGTTTGAAGAAGATAGGCAGTAAACACCTAAGCGATAAACAATTACCAAGGACACAGGTCATGTATATTTTTATCTTTGTATTATTCATCAGATTAATGTATATAGTCTACATCCATCCTTCCCCAAACATCAATAAATATATTAATACTGGCCCTAGGCCCACCAGACTACATGGGACATGGATCCCTGCCTGGTTGTTGCTGAGGCATTGAGTTTTACTCTTTTCATTTGACTCCCTCAGCTACAACAGTCCTAATCTCAGGTCATTCTAGGTAGATACCTACAATCTCATATGAAAAATGGAAAGGGATGAGGGAAAGCTAGAGAGTTTAGCCCCCACACCAAATTATATCCTTTCTCTATATTCAAGGAATGGCCTTTCCAATGGCTGAATTCATCTGGATTCCCAGCTCTCCAGAGTCCCAGGCCTCTCTTCCAGGATCACACACCACTCCCGATCCCTTCCCTCTCCTCATGATCTTTGGCCTCTTTGGCCTCAATAGTTATGCTCTGTTGTACACCATTTGACTGTTTGGATCTATCTGCTATCTGAATGACTCAAGCTTTTTTCTGATTCTCTTATTGTCTGAGTGTGAGAGGGACTTGGCACCACTTAGAACCAACTTTTCCAAAGCATATGCGTATACGTGTATTCCATAGCAATTAGTGACAGCCTTGCCGTGGTTTAATGTTTAACTTCAGGGAGAGATCTCATCCTTAAGTAGACAGCACTTAGCAGATGACCATTATACAATAGATCCCCAATAAAAGATTGTGAAATGAATGAATGAATATGTGCAGGTTCTCAACTCTTCTTGCTTCCTCAGACTATAGGTCTTTTCTAATTACTCTTTCTACTAACCCTACGATTTGGCTCAATTTCACCCTTTTCTATTTTACTAATTTCCCTCCTGCCACAAATCCACAGATCTCTACACCTCAGGGTAGAGAAAACCTTAGTTCATTAAATAGTTTGTGTGTTATAATGAAAGCCACAGCCTATTATCTATAAATCAGTATCATTCTTGCTTCCTCTGGTCCACAGCAGCTGTCTTTAAAAGTTCTTTCTCTTTTCCATCTCCCCCACCCGCCATGTTTTGAACAATGTACCTCTGACTCTCCCCATTACCCCAGAGAAGGTGACCATCAAGGAATTAACTCATTATGGTGAATATGACCTACCCCCTTTCCTCTTCCTTTTTAATCTCAGCAGAGTAATTATCTTTGTTCTTGGATGCTAGTCTCTATCAGTATACTATTTTCTTCCATCTTTATTCACTCTCTCCTACTATCACCAACTTTTCTCTCTTTCTCTTCTCTCTCTCAACCGCCTTCCATCTTCTGATAAACATACCTAGAAGCCTGATTTGGCACCCACGCCCCTTTAAGATATCTAGAAATGACTGTCTAGTGTGATGCTCTCAGGAGTTCTTTAAAGAAACCTCATCGGCTCTTTCCCATCTCCAGGCATTTCCTTTGTGCTTCATCATGGTTACCGTTACAACTGCCAAGCTTGTAAGTACACCAAAATGTGTGACCTCATCCTCTGCTAACTGAGAAAGCTATTCTAAATATCTCCATCATCAGACATCTGTTATCTTTTAGTAGAGTACCAGCTAGGCACTGCTCAAGGGACAGTGCTCTGATATGCAGCATTGTCCCAGGCAAATAAGGCATTTCTCATCAGTTATTCAACACTGGATCTCTCTAATAGTGTAATAGGATGGCATGCAGAGAGGCGTATAGAATCTCAAACAACCTTGTTTGGATGAATCCAGGAAGTCCTTAGGGCTTCCAAACAAGGAGGATCCTTGCCCAGGCAGTTTGGCAGCAATTACTTGTTGCAATGAAGGAAGTAAAGTGTTTGGTGACACTTGCTACAGCGATGTCCCATAATGATAAAGGACCAACCTGGAAACTCAGGGATCTAGGCTTCACTGTTTTTCAGTCTTCTGTCTAAAGTGAGGATGACAGTAAGAACGTCTACCTAATCACGTTGCTGGTGGGATTACATGGATGATTTGTAAAGTGCTTAGCATCATAGCTAGCCCATAGGGCTAAATGGATGTTAGTCAGGACTCTAGCTCCATTATCTCTGGATAAAAATTTTATTTAACAGGTGACTGTGGGATCAATGGAGGTGGCAACTGAAGGAACTGAGATCATCTGATGGAGCATGTAGATGTAATGAGTGGGGACGGTCCACAGAGGAGGAACTTGTGCCACTCAAGCCTGTCTCAGTCACAGCAGTGGAGCTGAGGAGGGCGAAGATGCTCCTTCTGACGTCTATGGGATTCCACCTCAACTCATTATAGGTGACACAGAGTCTGGGTCTTTCGCAGGCAGGTTTGTAGGCTGCCTTGCCTGGAGATCTCTCGTGGAGCATCACCCTTAGCTATTTATTTGAATACAAACCTCCCCACCCAGAGGTTTCTATCTTCAGCAAGGTTCGATGGAGCAATGGGCAAGTCGGAGTTTCCTGCCCGGATCATTTTGTGGGGTGGGGTGGAGGTCATGGCCCATTTATTTATTTTTAACCTGGCTCTGGTCTTCATGCTGTGACTTGAAGAGTTAGTAGTAGGAGATGTACGTATTGTATATATTGGCTTCATCATGAGACTGGAAAGGCAACCTCTGGGCTTAAAAAGTATTAGGCCTTGTCTCATTTTGGTTAATTGTTGTGTAAAGTTTAGAAGTTAATATAAGGCCATTCTGTTTTCCAATAGAATGGAGTTCTGGGTACAGAACTGATGTGGCAGTTGGACCCGATATACTTCCTAATATCTATATTGATAAAATTGTGCCCAGGATTGTATGAGACTTCATCATCATTCTAGAGAACGCTTGAAACCAACTATACTAAGGTTCTGAGACCCGCTGCCATGCAGGAGTTCTCAGGATATGGTACAGAGAAGGCTTTCCAGGGCCTCAACCCTGGGAAAAATGCAGTCCACTTAATAATCATTTATCAAACACCCAGCGTATACAACGGTTACGCTAGATACTAGGGAGACAAAGATGGATAAAACACTGTGGTCTTGAGGAACTCATATCCAAACAGAGGCATAAACACCTGTGTGCACACCCATGTACACACACACACCAGTGTGGGCCTCTTCTCCAGGTTTTTGGTAATATAGAATTAAATCTCTACTAAACCTCCTTCTCCCCTTTCAGTCCCCCTGTCAGACTCCTCTAGGCGTGGTTTTGTTTAAGATGTCGTTGCCCCTGACAACGTAGGCCAAAGACATCCGTGAGTCCTGGTGTTCAGGCCCCTACTCTTGTCAGCCAAGTCCAAGGGAGTTTAGTTGATCTCTGAAAGGTGGCAGTCCTGCCGGAATCGAAGAGCAAGACAGCAAGGTCAAAGTTGGACTGTTTTGTGGTTGATGCTCCTACTTGGAAATTTTAATGAGCCCAACCTGCAGTGGCCTTTACTAATGATCAGCCTTGAGCTGGGGCATTGACGTTTAATAGGTAGCAGCTTCTATGCTAGGATATATTTAAGGAACAAATTAATATTTTTGAAGGTCTTTCTTATTTTTATTTTTTTGGAGGACAGTCACTTTTAGTAGATGGGGGAAAATTTAGTCTTCTATGGGTCTATGAAAACCAGGCTGTGATACAAATTAAGAACCTATGTAATTTCTTCCTGAAAATTTATGCTACTTAGGTTGCACAGAAGCCCTCTGGTGAAAACTCTGGAAAGACAAGTCATCTGTTTGGATGCCATGATTAGCTTCCAGGACCATTGACGACACCTACAAAAACACATATTTTCCATGGACAACAAATAAAAAAATACATCCGTTGAAAATGATGTGACCCAGAATACATAAAAGTAAATGGGAATATCATTTTCTTTGTGGATGGTGCTGGGCTAGACATGGCTCTGGACGACATCATTTCCCTTGCTGGTCAAAACCCAGCCAACTTCTAGATCTCAGTAGTGGTGTAAGGGAGGCTCAGGCATATTAAATTTTTAAATTGCTCATTGCGGTTCCCAGGGTTGGAACTGTACTCAACATGGTTTTAGGTGGAATAGTGAAATGGCCTGTATTGCTTATGGCATCTTCTAAGACCGCTGTGGGCTAGGACTCATGGCTCTGGTGGTCAGACTTAAAGGAATGAACATGCAGGGGTCTCAACACAAATGTGGCCGTGTCCGCCTCCCTGCTGCTTCCAGCCTTGGCTAGGAGGACATATTCAAGAAGGCTGTGGCCAGCATGGCAAAGGAGCGGCTCCTTGTTGCTCATTCGCTGGGGAGAGAAGTCTTTGCTCTTAGAGGAAAAAAAAGGAAAGTTCTCATCGCTAGAAAGAAAATAGTTTTCCATTGGGAAAAAAAAGTGAGTGAGGTCAGGAGGCATATGGAAAATCTTAAATTTGTACTTTTCTCAACAATTAATTTCACATATAGTTTGCATTAAAATAATTTTCTCAGGTTATGTTCTTTGCATGGTAAAACTACCAGTGGGCATTTTGCTGACTTTCAGGAGCACTCTTTCTGGATAGAGTGAACATTTTTGAATTAGGACCTAGTTTATTTAAAAGAATTCTAGGGCCACCTTAGCGGCTCAGTGGGTTAAGTGAGCTGACTCTTGGTTTTGACTTGGGTGGTGATCTCAGGGTCGGGAGATTGAGTCTGGCGTGTGGCCCCATGCTCAGTGGGGACTCTGCTTGGGTTTCTCTCCCTCATCCCCTCCCCCTCTGCACTCTCTCTTTCTCTCTCTCTTAAAAAAAAAAATCTGCTGGATATATAGCTTAGAATAATAATTAAAAAATAGAGATAAAAAATCTCTGGCAAAATTATATTTAAAACAGATGGCTTGGTCATGTTAAACTACTGAAAGGATACAACTGAAACATTATAACAATTAGCTATTACACAATATAACATTACTGCAAGTTTTTCATTCCAACACATATTGGGAATTTATGGGGTTGTTTTACTCCAAACTGTTTTCCAAAAAAATATCCACATGTTTACCCATGTATGTACTGTACCATTTGCCTTAAGCTTGAATATACTGTTTACTTCACAATCAGCATCAAACCTAAAGGGTTCTTTTTGGGTTTTTTTAATGAGTGGAGCAGAAATTTTTATTATTTCATAACTGAATAATTCTGATTCTTCTGAAAATTGATGTAATTCATTCCTCTTCAAGTGAGGCAACACTGAAGATCAAGTTTGTTATAGACTTTGGTGTTTTAAATTTATTTTTTCTTCAGAATCTACCAGCTTGTTGTAAGAGGGAATAATATAATAAAGTGTGTCTTTTCCCATGATATTTATCTATATGGTGGAGAAGAATTTGGTTTAAGTTTTAAGTTTTGGTGAGGGTTTTGAAATGTGTTCATGAGAGTTGCCTAGGTGGCTTGGTAGGTTAAGTGTCTGCCTTCGGCTCGGGTCATGATCTCAGGGTCCTGGGATTGAGTCCTGCATTGGGCTCCCTGCTCAGCAGGGAGTCTACTTCTCCCTCTCTCTCTCTCTCTCTCTCTCAAATAAATAAATAAAATCTTAAAAAAAATAAAATGTGTTCACTAATTTAAATCCTATATTAAGTGACCTATTAGCAAAAAATTCTGTACTAACAAGCTGAAAAGTAATCTTTGTGGCTATGTATTTATTTAATAGCAACATTATATCCCTTCCTACTCCATTTTGGAAGTATGAGTTGGTTTATTGTACTTTGAATAAATAAGGGATGGATGGATGGATGAGTGGATGGATAAGTGGATGGATGGGTAGATAGAGAGAAGGGAAGGGTGATAAATGAATACCATAGACAAAGCATTCATCTGTCCAGAATTTTCTGAGACTCTCCAGATTTCAAGTATTTTCTCACCATCAGATTGTGTTTCAGATAATGAGTCTCAATTTTTGGTTCAGAAGCTGTGTCACCGTATACATGGAGATATTTCTCCTACTTACTTAATACGCAAACTAAGAAAAAATATTACCATCACATCCTATCTTAATGCTGAATTTATTGACTGCTATGTGCTAGGTTTTGGTGGGCAATGGGGATGTGAAGATAAATACTGTGGAGACCAGCCCCCCAAATAGTAGCAGTCTAGTATCAAAAAGAGTCATAGAAACAGATACATTTAACGCAAAAGAGTAAGTGGTGGACTGGAGATACGGACAGATTCCGGAAGGGAGCCCACCAGAAGGAGTGTCTGAGTATATCCCTCTTTCGTAACGTCCAGCTCTTTCCTACACACAAGGAAACTTTTCCATCCAAGAGCGTGTCTCCTCATAGCTTGGTGGCATGTCATGACAGTGCCCTGTGAATCATGTAGTGTGGGTACACAGCCATGGAAAAGGCTGGAGCTCAACATTTCGTATTTAAGTATATTAGTCACAACGTAGAGCACTCCGCGGTTATGTGCCTCTGGAAGTTTGACTTTTCAACCCTTGAAATTCCACATGACAGCCAGGCTCAGCCTGCCTGTTCTTCTGTTCTTTCGTTATTGTAGAAAGGGCATTTCCTCTGTGAAATGTCTCTGAAGTTCAAAACCATCACTAATAAATTCACAAGTAACTTCCTTCGCTTCGACAATCGTTTCTTCAGTGCCTGCTTATAAAGGAAAGACGTTTCTAGGGAGAGGCCACATAGTTGGGTCCTAAAAATTAGTTGTAGCCCCAGGATAATAATAATCCCTGAAGGTAATACAAAATAATAAAAATAACTGACATTTCCACATTGCTCTCAGGATGTACCAGGCACTGTTGTAAGCACTTGACATACTAACTCAACTAAAGTGACCATGGGGGCTCTCACGTCTCTGCTTTAATTGATTTCTGTGCATTTGGGAATAAAGGACATGAGAAATTTGTGTTCGAATACTTGAGGAAATACAGCCCTCTTTTAAAATCCTTGTTTTGTTTGCTAGATCACTTTAGCCAGCGTTTCCTTAGAGCTAGTATGGAAGGAGCTGCTACAGATGGCCAGATTATCAACACTTTTTAAAGGCAGAGAAGCAGCCAATGGTAATATGGAGAACTTTCAATGCTGAGGAGTTACAAGTAGGTGAACCAATATGTCTTTTTTATTTATAACATCTATCCTTTTATGAAAGTAAAACACATGCATTAGTTAAGTAGAGGAGAATTCATTATATTTTTCCTGTTCCCTGTTCCACTCTCATGTCTAGAGCAAAGCTAAATAGTTAAATAGAATAAAATTCATTATATTTTTCCTGTTTCCTGTCCCACTGTTGTTTCTAGATCAAAGTTCTGCATGACTGGGGTGCCTCAGATACGTATGTAACAAGCACCCCAAAATAAGAAAGTAGAGGGAGAAGCCCCAAAGTGAAAAATCAATGTGGCGACAATAAAGCCATTGTGTTCCAAACATCAGCTTAGGTGAAGGAAGTGAGTCGCAAAATTATCCCCAAAGGCTCTGTTTTGTTGTTGTTCTCATTAAAATGGCAGAAGAACCCGCTAGAAGAGTTCCTAGTAGCTCAGTCCTCATAGAACATGACTCCATGATTCTGTGATGAAATTGAACTACAGACATTTCCTCTTGTGCTCGGAGAATTTGCTAAGAAATTCCCACTACGCCTAGTTGTATGGAGAGTGCCATCAAAACTGTGGGTGATGTTTTCATTCTCATTGAAATTGGCTTTTGTTGAATGGAAGGAAAGGGGCCAGGAATACTTGGAACATGAGTTTTGCATCAGAGTCATTTGGGTAAATATTTCCCAAATAAACATGCCAGAACATCACCTAGGCCTAGGGAATCCGAATCCTTGGGGTGTGGGGCCCAGGCACGTATTGTGTGAAAACTCTCCCAGGTGACTACAATGCACACAGCTGATTAAGAACCACACACTTAGAGGGCATAAGCCAAGTTCTGTAAAAGCATGAAGAGGAGCTCGCTTGTTTCATATTTTATTACTTTCTTGTAATAAAGATATAAATAAAGATACAAATAAAATTTGTACGCTTCCCCAGACTGAACCTTCTGAACAGACCTATTGTGAATAGACTATAATGTGGTTATTTCCTTTTTTTGCCTAAGTGGAACTAGTCCTTAACTAGAACAACGGCAAGGGCATTTAACAGGCACTCGAGAGAGAAGCAATGTTTGCCATCACTTACCATTAACATTTATTAGGCTCTGGTCGGCATGGCGAGGCCACTGGAGACTGGGCCAATTCATTTACAAAGGAACATGGTGTAGCAGACGGGAATAGGGGAGAAGTCTTAAAGCAAAACATTTGTTTAGAATCTTGCCCATCATCTGTACGGCCTCGCTTTGGGCCAGCCTCTGTTCAGAACACTATGTTTGCATTCTGTCACTTCATCGTCACAATGCTAAAGGGGAGTCCTTTTATTATTCCCACTTTAAAATGAGGAACCTGAGACACGGAGCGGTCAGGGTCACGAAGCTTGCGAGATTCCAGGCAATCTAACTGCACCTTTGAATGACCAGGTGATGTTGTCTACAGTCATGGCGTTGACTCTAACTTGGTGATAAGGAACAGAGTGCTTATTTTATTTGGCTTTGTCTCTTTACGAATTATAAGTCAGGAGCAGCCCCATCCCTAGTGGCAGCTCGGGGTGAGTTCTACAGGGGGGCAAGGAAGAGTGCTTCTCTGAGACCATGCACACCGCCTTCTGCTGCTACTCTCGCTCTCCTCCTCCCCTTTGTCTTTTCCCTTTCTTCCTTCCATCACTTGGCTGTTTGTCTTTTGACACTACCCACAGAAATTCTTAGTGTTCTTGGGAACCCTCAGGTATAAATAGGCTGAGTGGGAGAGGAAAGCCAAGTGTTATGCCAGGCAGATGAGGCACAGGGGAGAGCCCTATATGGAAGGGAAAGGCTGAAAGAAGCAGGCATGTATCCATGCAGAGTGGGTGTCCCAGGGGCCTTTTCTACCTGTCAGGACACCAATTAGGCCCCTGAAAAGCTGGAGGAAAGGGAGGTGGGTTTGTGTCTGAAATGAGTGAGCTGGGGAGTGCAAATCAGAGATGCAGTTCGATGCAAACCCAGCCGGGACTGTTTCATCTCCACAGACGTGGAGGGCAGCAGCAGAGGCCGGGGTGGGGTTCATGGACAGGAATGGACTGTTACCTAGTAAGACTCTTGTCCCATGTAAACATCAGAAATTGCAAGACCCTATTATGTTACACTGAAAGGGACCTTTGAAATATTTGAGCCAGGTAATTCTAAAAAAATTTTAGCCATGGAACTCGGGTAAATGGCCTTCTATGTGAACCCTATGGTGTAAGACTGATGGAAGCAGATGCACTATCCGTAAAGTGGGCTTGAGCCGGTCTCCGTCCCCTCTCTCCCTTCCCAGTTTGCCTGGTGACTACCTGATGCATCTCTGAGAAAGCCCAAGGCTCAGAGAAGCACAACTGAAAAATCAGGAGTTTGGTCTAAAGGCCCCAATTCACAGGGAAGCAGCGGAGGTGCAGAAAGGTGATGAGACTTGCAGAAATGCAGCACTCCTCACTTGTGCTCCCAGAAGTATGTTCTCGAATGTACCTCAGGGCTTTTCAGCCCGTGAACAGAATAGATCCACAAATATATATTAGCACTATTTAGTGCGGTACTTAATCATGGAAGCGATAATGTAAGATATAAAAGTATAAGCTTTAACCTTCAAAGAATTTGTAGCCTAATTGGGGGAAATTGAATTAATAACCTAAAAGTTGAATAGTTGAAAGAGACCGGGGGGTGGAACCTACCAGGAGTGATATGAGTCAGATACTCTCCATCTCTGCTCCCTGCGGGCTTGGACTGTCCCCACAGTGGGAGCCTTCGGAACACACCTGGAGCCCTTGACCTCTCAAATGTCTGCTCAGACTTGCCCCAGCTGCTTCCCCCAGAAGGGATTTAAAGCCCCCACAGGGCTCCTCCCTACTGCTCAGGGTCTGGTTTAGTCTTTAAGCTCTTCAGAAGTGTTTCCTGCCCGTCGCTTCTTTTTAAATTAAAAATTTTTTTTTAATTTTTTTTAATATTTTATTTATTTATTTGAGAGAGAGAAAGTGAGAGAGAGCATGCGAGGCGAGAAGGTCAGAGGGAGAAGCAGACTTCCCATGGAGCTGGGAGCCCGATGTGGGACTTGATCCCAGAACTGAAGGATCATGACCTGAGCCTAAGGCAGTTGCTTAACCAACTGAGCCACCCAGGCGCCCTAAATTTTTTTTTAAAGATTTTATTTATTTATTTGAGAGAGAGAGAGAGAAAGTGAGAGAGAGCATGAGAGGAGAAAGGTCAGAGGGAGAAGCGGACTCCCGGCTGAGCTGGGAGCCCGACGCGGGACTCGATCCTGGAACTCCAGGATCATGACCTGAGCCGAAGGCAGCTGCCCAACCAACTGAGCCACCCAGGTGCCCCCCCCCCCACCTTTTTTAAATTTTTAAAGTAATCTCTGGACCCAGCATGGGGCTCAGACCTACAGCCCTGACTTTGAGAATACAGAAATGCAGCACATGCTTTACAGACTGAGCTAGCCAGGTGCCCCTCCAGCTTCTGAGCCCAAGTTATGGGAACTTGCTTTTCCTGAAACTGTGAGCTCTTCTGTGCTGACTTTGTCCTTAAATTCTGGGGACAGACGGCTTTTCACTGCCGGTAGACTTCCCTGAAGATGGTTTGCTGGGAGTTTCAATAATTGCCTGCTCTTGGATCTCTTCTTTGTCATTGTTTTGGGATGACCTTGGTTTGCTTGCAGGTCACTGATAAGTCTGCCCTGCTTTCTGGATGGACCGTCATCTAGCCACACTGGAAGATGGATGGCTAGTTCCGCATCTTCCCTTTGGGGAAACAGACCTTGCCAATAGTACCTGATGGTCCTTTCCCTTCTTCCTGGTGGCTTTTCCTGGTCTTAGCTGCAATCACTCTAACTGAATGTGCACCTGAGTGCATATGTATCTTTTGGGCCTTTTTGCAACTAAGGGGTGGAGAGTTGTTGTTTACAACCTAATTTGCAAATAAGAGCTTGAGTGAACTAGCAGCCTTACCTGTCCCTTCCAGGCCCTGACTACCCCACCACCCACCCTGTAATACACTGTGGCTCTGTGGCATCTAGACCAGCAGTTACTATGGGAGAATGCTGCTCTGAGGCCTTACATCTCCTTCCTCACTGAGGAGGACCACCTCTTAAAGACCCAGCACACGGGCCCACCTCACTGACAGTTCGACCCAGTGGGAGAGTTACAGAAGTCCTATTTGGTGTTGACCTACCTTTTTCTATTTTTCTAGGTCCTAGAACCTAGTCATGGACTTTTCTACTGGTCACATGAAAATCACGCTGAAGATCATTAGCTTCAAGAGGTAGGCAACCTGCTTTGTGAGTAACGGCCCCTGGGATGGCATTTATGGAAAAGCCCTGACATATCTGGGGGGAGAAAAACAATGCTGACAAGAGGCAAGCAGTAACCCAGCTTTTGAATTCAAACTTCAAAGTCTTTCTCCAATTGAAATTGAGGTGCATCACGGCAGAGAGGAGGTCAAGCCCCACCTGTTGATAGGAGACCTGTGTCAGCTGTGGGAGTCTGGGAATTTTCTAGCTGTGTGTCCTGGGCCCAACAAGGGTGGAGACAGCCCAGCTCCATAATTAAGGCCTGACACCTCTCTTCCATGTGGGCTGCTTTATGTTGTCCACTTCTGGCACTTGTGTATGACTTGGGATTCTGGCTTCCTGGCCAGTGGTTGGTATGGAAATTGACTTGTTTGGAGGGGTGGGGGTTATATTTACCCCCTTCTAATAGGGCTGGACTTTTGCCAACATTGGCTACATCTTTAATGATAGATTAGTGGCTGGAGCCTCAGTCTCCAAGTCCATATAGGACCTCACCTAATGGATGGCATCCTCAGTCTCCCCATTGTATTTTTGGGAGAAAGGCAGAGTTCTCACTGTGTTTTGTGGTCCAGGGGCCTGGATCATGGTGATCAAAGTCTGAACCTCAAATTCCTTAGGAATGCCTACATACCAGATTTCCTTGGAGGCTCCCCTGCCCTGTTTGTGCAGTAAACAAAGCAAGGGTGCTCTGGCTGTCCTTTACCTGGGGGCCATCTCTGCCAAGCACCTGTTCTAAACCTGACTCACTAGGAGAGTACAACCTTGGTCTTGAACTTGAACTTGAACTGGTCTTGAAGGGGAGACGGTTGAGAAGACTGTTTTGGACCTTGCAGGAGCTGTATGTATCTGAGGCTGAGCACCAGGCCCTATTCTTTAAAAGAAGGATGGGTGACTGATGTCTTGCTTCCTCCTGGGCTCTGGACCAGATACACAACCTGATAAGATGCTGCTTTAACTGACAAGTATGACTAAGGGAAGGAGTGTTCCTGATGCACATCTTCCCTCAGGAAATGAGACAATTGCTGAAATCTAAGTGTTTGTGTTTAGAACACCAAACAGAGGTTTTCAGATCTTCTTCAATTTGTGGTTTGACCCCCTTTCTCTAATGTCAGCATTTCTAGGAACGTAAAGTTCCAACCATCACCTCTGTCATAGACTTGGCTAGAAGAACTAACGACCATTCTAGATCATCTTGAGACTAAGCCATGCTTTATAAAATGGCACAATCTAGAATGCAAGGCATTGTACTACAAGTGACTTCCTTACTGTAATCATCTTTCCTTGTGATGATTAGGTCTGACCCAGTCCCAACAACAGTGTCTTCAAGCTCCTTGGAAGAAACATTCATTGGCCTTCTTTTATGCAACTAATTGACACCTTGGTTTCCTTCCTTATTCCTCATTTAACAGCTAATGGAAAGGGACCTTTGTGGCCTGCACCATTGGACTGTAGCTGCTCTCACGCACCACTTCAGTGTGGCTGAAGAGCCTGAACTACCCCCAAACACCGGATTGGTTGTGCATTGCCAAAATACTTCCTACCTCAGGCCCGAGTCCTCCCAGGGGTGTGCCTCACCACCATTCCAAGAACTGGCAGAACCGGAGACCCAGCCTAGATCTTTGGCACTGGCCACTGTTGTCAACATTTTTAATTCCCAGTCAGATTTGCTTCTCTGCTTCGTTCTGTGACTTAGGCCTGAATCCCTAGTCATCATTCTGCTTCATATTGAAATGCTTTGGTGTCTCTGTGACATCTAGTTGACTTTTCTTGGTAGAAACTGGGCTGACTTCTGAGAGACCCTCTGCTACCCTGGCTTTGTTAACATCTGCTCAGTATGCCTAACTCGTTCTGTTGGGGCTCTGAGTGGGAGAAGCCTGGGATCACTGCAGTGACGTTGGCACCTCCTGAAGGCTTCCAGACCAGCCAGGAGGCTTTGGCGATGCCGGAGCTCTGGGGGCAGGGTCCTGTCCTGATTTCCAACTATGGATATTTGCCCAGGATTCGTCTTTTTTTTTATTTTTTACTCTAAGTTCCTGCTTCCACTGCTGCCATCTACTGGTTGGAGGTGCACACTACATTGACCGGGATATGGCTTTGTGCTTCCTGTATTTCTTGATGTCCTAGATGCCCATTTATTGAACAGTTTACCCCTAACTCTTTTTGTTTCCTGAATTCCCAGTCAAGGCTTGCCTGCCTGCCCACCTCACCCCACCCCAATCTCCTTGGATTAGATCAAAAGTAGTTAACATGAGGCCACTCTCACAATAACATAGTCACTGCGCTGAAAACTATGGAGGAATTTGTAATAGAAGGGATGACATAAGAAATCTGTCAGAGACTCTCTAACCCCAAACAGTTATTTTAGGCACAGAAAACATTTTTAAACTTGAGATCCTGGTCTACCTGTATCACCACCTCAATAATTCAGGTTCACTAAGTTTCTTGTTTCAAATCATATTTCAAAGCTATCTATTTCCATTATGGTGTGTTAAATTTCACGAAGAGCTCCATAATCAGTGCTAATTAATTGTTAATTCCTCATCCTGAGAATGTCAACAGGCTTCCTAGAGAAGTTGAAAGTTAATTCGAGGTCTAGCTGACTTCCTCTTAACCGTGGTCTCCAAAGCCATGATCAGAAGTAGGCGAGAAAGTTGTGGTGATCAATCTTATTTCTGATGATGAGAGCTGGAATGACAGAAGAGAACAAGACAATTAATAGTGCTCATCTTTGTAAAAAGTTGACAAGAGAGCATCTAAACTTGCAGTTAGGATTCTGGACACACTATCTTTATTGAAGGTTGAAAGTTCTACTGTATAAATTATTCTTGCATGTGCTTGCTTAAAAGATGCAACCATTTAAACAAAACATTTTTCATGTTTGTCAAGTCTGTATTTGTCTCATAATGCTTGGACAGACTTCAGAATACCAATGGACATCTTCCTGCAGTGGTGTCCTTGAGCACAATGTGTAAGCTTGGAGAAGGAGGGACACTGGATGGACTCCTATCTCTGTCACTAAGTGTGTGATCTTGGGAAAACTGCTTCATCTGATGGAGCTTCCGTTTCCACATTTGTCAAATTGAGAGCATAAAACTTACTCCTGGGGTTGTTTTTGTTGTTAAGGTTAAATAATAATGTATGTTCAGTGTTAGTACTTGCCAAAAGATAGTAGATAGATATGTTTTGACATATAAAACTGAGCTCTTTTATTCATGTGAGAACACAGACATGAATGTGAATCACTCTCTTAAAAATGTCTCCTATTTAACCAGCTTACGCTTTGTCTTTAAGTCTCAGTTGCTACATCTGTAAAATGGGATATGGAGATGACAGTAATTAGAATTGTTGTGAGACAATACATTTTACAGGTTCTGTAATAATTTGATAATCTGAGTGCTGTGCCATTTGAGTTTCGTGGGCCCTCTTACCTTATAAAATGAAAATATTTCACCTAAAGTAAATCCCCAAAATATTAGAAATCTGGCCATTCGTTACTCTGGGGCAGGTTTTTGAAGAGCTCTATGTTGACTAATAATTTGAAAAATTTTTCTTTGATGGTTTAACATTCGAAAAGCAGCAGGAGGGCTTGTTAAACATGTAGAATCTCTAGGGTCTGGCTGCAGAGATTTTGAAATGCACCCTATAATCCATCGGGGTTCAGAGAATCTATAAAAACTTATATTTGCCTTTAGTTGACTGCTGTCTAGTGGACCTTGGAATTCTCTGTTTTCACCAGGTGCTACTGATGGCGGCCAGTCTAAGGGCCATGCTCTGAGAAACATGGCCCAGGGCCATGGCCTCTAATGTGTGGTGTGCACAGCTAAGAGCAGCTGGAAAATGTTGGAAATTCTATTTACAGTTTCATGGAGAGCAAGTGTGGCTCCACTCCCAGTTGGTATGCTGGAGGCTTCATCAGGTCTGCGTGTCAGATTGTCACACATTGCAGACTTAGAGAGCTACTCTAAAAGAAGAGTGGAGTGGGAGTTCTCAGGCAGAGGAACTGCCTCTGGTGCCTTCTCTCCTTTGCTTTAAGCGAGGCATGATTTTGGTGCCCGGTAAGTTGCTTACATAATACAAAACCTATTTTTGCAAAATGGACAAGTGGGTTACAAAGTTCTAAATTCCCTACAGTGGAGGTGAATAAGGATGATTCCAGCCCAACCAACAGAAAATGGCAGAACTGGTGCTTCTGGCATGACGTTGGTCTCTGTTAGCCGTAAGCGAAAAGCTAAGAACATCTAATCAGATCTAACAAGAAATGCCCCCAAATTAGAAATGATCATGAAGATGATATGAAATACGGATTTATGTCCAGTGCAGTTAATGATGAAGCCGGCAAGCTTCATCTCTTGGCACGTATCTTTTTAGTTTGGTGCGTTTTTGAGAGGTTAATGATAGTAGGAAAGTTGACATTTTAAAATGAGTAGTTTATAGATTTTTTTAAAAAATATTTTATTTATTTATTTGAGAGGAGCGAGATCACAAGTAGGCAGAGAGGCAGGCAGAGAGAGGGGGAAAGCAGGCTCCCGGCTGAGCAGAGAGCCCGATGCGGGGCTCGATCCCAGGACCCTGAGATCATGACCTGAGCCGAAGGCAGAGGCCTTAACCCACTGAGCCACCCAGGGGCCCCTAGTTTATAGATTTTTAAGGTTATGTGTTTTAAATTCTTGTAAAGGGAAACATTTTTAAAAATTTGCCTCAGTTGACCATAATCTTTATAAATCACAAATCCCAGTCCCCTGGCCACACCAAAGATTTCCCTGTACTCTGAGTTATCTGCTCTTTATTCTCTTCTGCCTGAGAAGTATGTTGCAAATAAGTAATCATTCTGTGAAGCAGCAGGTCTTCAGCCTCAAGAAAAAGTAAACCATTTTGGCAGGGGGCCCTGCGTGGGCATTAATGTTTTACAGGTAAAATCTTATGTTTTGCCCCTGACCAAAAAAACCACCAATCCTCCAAGCAGTGTTTTTGTGTTTTATATAACACATTAAAGACTGGCCTCTTTTCTTTTTTCTTTTTGCCTCTAATTACTGCATGGGAATTCTTTCACCATATGACTTACAAAACTGCAAACTTTTCATTGAATTTTTATCACCAAAGCATGAATAATGCATTTGGTCCTGAAATGTCACTGTGAACATCAAATGGTTTTACATAATGCATTCTTGCTGGAGTTTCAAGAAGACAGCAATCCGGGAAGCAGCACAGACAAAAGTTTGGAAAGGAAACTTGTCATTTGATACAAACTTGTCATTTACCTAGGTGGGATGAAATAAGTAGCAGAAGAATAAGTGGAAAGACTGAGAAATGAAAATTTTTGTTTTTGTTTTTTACTATAAATAAGAAAAAAGAAAAAAAAGCAAAAGTAGTACACTTGCCACTGGGGACAAGTGGAGAAAAAGCCAGAAGATAGCCAAAAACAAGTGGTCTGGGTTGGGAGGAAGGGAAATTAGAAACCTCCTAAGTATAGGAATTAAGTCTGAAACGGCAGTGAAATGATTTCACAATCTGGGACCATTGTAAATAAATAATAAGTCTCAGGGACTGTTGGGCACATCTTTGATATTTTCTGATTGGGGAATCTTGAAGTAGAAACATGATGTTATTAAAATTCTACCTTTCAATGCTTTATTAGTTTACGATAGTGCTTACCCTTCCAGCATCCTTTGCCCTTAGGTTTTGAGATAAATCCAGTGGCATGAAGTGTTTAACCCTCTTATGGAATATGCTGTTACTTGTGTACCCAAAAGATGTTTTCCTGCTTTTCTTGCTGATAAAACCCCCATTTTACTTTTCTCCAGGTCGAGTGTATTCTGTCAAGATCTCTTGATCACAGGGAGGATGGGCCTCATCTCAGCCCCATGGAATTAAGCATGCCTAGCCTAAAGCAGCCTTGGCAATCCCACTCCCTTTAGCTAGTGATTGGTGGGGGGGCGGGGGGAGAACATGTGTAATAGTTTTCTATTGCTGCTGTAACAAATTAGCACAGTTATTATTTCACAGTTTTGTAGGCCCTAAGTTTGGATTGGCGTGCTTGGTTTTTTTGCTCTGACTTTTATAAGGACAGAATGGCTGTCAGCTGGCTAGGCCCTGAGCAAGATACTGTGGGAAGGATCAGCTTCCAAGATAATACAGATAGTGGGCAGAATTCAGTTCCTTGTGGTTGTAGGACTGGGGTTCCTACTTCCTTGCTGGCTATCAGCTGGGGGCTGCTTCTAGCTTCTAGAAGCCTCTCTTCAGACCCAGTACACAGACTCTTACCTCTCTGAGCCAGCAACGATATGTTGAATCCTTTACACTTGCAATCTTTTTGATTTCTTCTGCTCGATCTCTCTTGCTCTGGCCAGAGTATATGTTCTGGTTTTTTGTTTGTTTGTTTTTTATTCAAACCTTCTTCAAAACTGCCACAAGCTGTATTCCAGACTATAGACACTGGGAGGACACTTTATTGTTCCTTTTCCTCCTTTAACAACCACCAAGACCAGCGTTCAGATCCAAGGGGAAAGGGAACCAGAGGGTTGGATGTTCTATTCTTAAGGAATTGCATGGTTATATTGAGCCCCTAGATACTCTCTATTTTGAGGTCTGCAAACTTCATTATTCCTGCATATTCACAGGTTCCAAGGATTAGAGTGTGGATATCTTTGGGGGTTCATTATTCTGCCCCCTATAGTGTGCAGCCTACGTATGATCAAAGAAACAAGAAGGAGCCCATTGGGAACTTCATTTCCTGGATGAGAAGGCAGAGACTCTACTCCTTTTTTCCAGCTAGAGACACTAGTATGGGGACAAGATATCTGGAGTGGCTGCAGCAGCCATCTTGTAACGAGGAGACATCAAGAATGAGGACAAAAAGTCAACGTACAAAGGGTACTGGAGTGGGAGGAGTAGGAAGCACCTGGGTTCTTGATGACATTTTTGAACAGTAGAAACAATACCAATGATGCCTTTTGTCTGGATGGCTTGTCAGTTGAGGAAAAATAACTTTTTTTTTAAAAGCAGTCTGTCTAGTTTTCTGTCATTGGCAACTAAAAGCAATTTTGAATGATAGATTGCTCCTGGCCTTGATTTCTGAAGCTCTACTGTAGGATAGACCTCTGCTTTTCCTTGCTTAAAATGTCATATTGACTAATCTGATTAAATTCATTTACACAGTAATTCATAATAAATGTCTTCACACCAATCTTAGCTTCATCTTGAGGCTGTGCTCAGGATTACAGAGTCCAGGAAGGGGGTCCAGGGGTCAGAAAACTATAGCCCATGAGCCAAATCTTGCTGGCATAAGCCAGGGGAGCTGAGGTTTTTTAGATTCTCAAAGGGTTGTTTAAAAACAAAACAAAACAAAACAAAACAAAAAACCATACAAAAAAAGAATATGTGACCAGAGACCATGTGTGGCTACAAAGCAGAAAATATTTATTATCTGGTCTTTTATAGAAAAATCTTTCCAACGCCTGCACCCGTCAGACAGAGGACTGCACCTACCAAGAAGCTGAGATGAATTTTACTAAGAAAAAAGTCACTAGGTCAGCATTTAATACTTTGAGAAATTATTATAGATCACCAGGTAAAGCTTTTGGCACAGGTGAAGATGAATTCTATCTTCAAAGTAAGTTTCTTTTCAGCTCAACGTTTATTAGATTTCTATTATTACAAGACTATAGAGGACATTGGAATTATATAATGAATAAAACAGGGTCTTAATATAGCTGAAAACACTTCAGGGAGTCATCTTCTCTGGGAGAAACGATCCATGCAGTATTCCAAGCAAACGATAAGGGCCTATAAAAAGAATTTCATGCAAAATTTTATTTGCATCCACCTTTTTCTAAGGATTTGAAGGTAGGGCGGAACAGTGGGTGGTTGGAAATTTGTGCCTGTAACTCAAGATGAGAAAGGTAGAAAAAGAATGAACAACCATTTAATAAGGTATTTTATAGTTAATTATTACATCAATCCCCAAAAGTGAATGCTATTCTGTATGTAGTTTTTGCATCAGGTCATACCCCAGTGCCCATATTGTTTTCACTAAACCAAACTGCCTCCCAAAGAGAAGTCAGGGATGAAGATAAAAAATTAAGGAATGACTCACAAATCCCTCAAACTCTGGGGCAGCAGATGGGGAAAGACTATAGACAAAACCTTAAGGATTGCTTCTGTTTAACTGTGGAAAGATGAAGGCAAGCTAGTGAAAAATTCTATAGACAAGTGATCAGAATGTGTAAAGAGAACTAAGAGAACTAAGGTGGTTTCATGGAGGCTAAGAAATTCAAAAGGTTTAAAAGCTTTAGTACCTTCAAGCAGGATGGATAAGAAGATGAAATAATTGAATTTGGCCAAGAGGAGATATTTAACATTGTTGTCCAATTTGATAGCCACTAGCCACACACAGCTATTTAAATTTAATTAAAACTAAATAAAAATTAAAAAAATTCAAAATTCAGTTGTGCTAGCCACATTTGAAATGCTCAAAAGCCATGTGGCCAGGTGACCACCATACTGGACAACTAACACATTTCCATCGTTACAGAAAGCCCTAGTGGAGTGTGTTTTTGAACGAATCCAGTTGTGCAGAAGTTAAGAACACGATGGGGATACTGAGCAGGCTTTCCTTTACCCTCTCTTAGGTAGTTGGCGCTGTGTGGTTCATCTGACCTCTCCGGTTTGCACTTGGCTCCTCACTGTTGCAATTCAGCCTCAGCCTCACCCTCTCTTACCGGGACTACTGCAGTGGCTGCCTGTCTGCCCCCCAACTTCTGTTCTTGCCTCCTTCTAACCTGTTCTTCATAGAAGTCATCCCTCCACTAAACAGCACTCTTGTTGGGCCACTTTTCCCGGGCCAGCCCGCCCCAGCCATAACCGCAGGTCCACTGTGACCGGGTGCGCCAATGGGGGCCCTGCATGGAGGGGGGCCCTGCATGGAGGGGGGCCCTGCATGGATCGGCACTGCGAGGAGTGATGTCCTCCTCACTCCAGTTTCCTCCTCTGCACTCACTCACACAGCTCACAAAACAATGCAGGCAGAACGGTGACAGTACATTCACGTCCCACACGTGACATCAGAGCGAGAACAATGGCTAATCATCCTGCTCTCCGGTGTCCTCTGGTCTGTTACCAAATCTTTTTTCCTTTCTGTCTGCCACTGCTGGGTCCTACTTAATATTTTGTTACCTTGTATTTAAGTACTGCACCAGCCTATTAGTCTTCTACTCTCTCCTGCCTTCCACCAGCAGCTCTGGTCACATAACACCACTTCCTCCAGGGACCCTCTCAGACCTACACAAGAGAATGGTTTCTATAATTACAGAGAGTCCCCTGTGACTTGGGGCAGCCCATCTTTCCTGCATACTGGATCCCCCCGGATCCTCGTACACACTGTCCTGTCGCTGTGTGATCCTCCCCACTTCCCAGGCACGCTCATGCATATTCCCTTTCCTCTCCTCTCCATCGCCCGCGCGAGGTCACCTTTCAGACCCCAGGGCACTCTTCCATTCCTCTAAGATGTAGGAGGAGAGATGCACCAAGCCCAAGGAGTGGAGGCGTCATTGTGCGACCGAGGGACACAACAGACTTGACAGTGACCATGCGGGGAGCCACCAGAAGTCAGATGCACTCCCAGTCCTTACTATTCCCGCAAATAAGGTAACCAAATCTTCACGGTAAAGGGCGGTGGCTCACTGGCCTAAGCTTCGAGGCTGCGCCAGAACTGGAGAGCCTAGAGCGGCGAAGGGGATTGTGGGAGCGGTCCCTCGTCGCCCCGCAGGCTCACGGGAAATGTAGTGCAGTTTCGTCCAACATGGCTGCGCCCAGGTGAGGTGCTGTGCGGGTATCCGCCGCAGCTTCCGGGGACAAACTGGTGAGGCTGGCGAAGGGGGGCATGTCGGCGTGGCGAGAGCCCAGCCTGAGCCGCGGCGGAGATTTGTGGTGCTTCTCCCTAGCATGCGGGATGGCTGCAACCCCGCCTTCTCCTGCGGCCTCACCCGGGTGGGCCTGAGGCCATAGCGAGGGCAGGGATGGCCGGAGCGGGCCTCTGGGCTGGTCCGTTCGCAGCTAGTCCTGTTGGTGTTTGGATTACACGTGTGTGTGTTAGGTGCGGATGCTCACGTGCTGTTTGTGTCACTCTTCTGTTACCTTTGCGTTTGGGGACGGGCGATCGCGGTCTGGGAGGGTTAAACTGGCGCTGCTCCGGCTTGTGTGACCTGTGCCAATGCAGTGAGGAAAAGGCACTGCTGGTGGTCTGGGGGCACACAGCTGAATGTTGCTGTGTTGGCGTTTGAGTAATCTCTGAGGCCCTTTGGCTCCTAGGAGTGTCGGGCTGTGGATTCAGTTGATTTTATTTCACAGGTATTTACTGAGGTATTTACCTACTGTGTGCCAGGCACCCAAGTCTCTGACCTCAGGTCGCCGACAGTTTTTTGGGCGAGCCCAACACACAAATA
>CM052815.1:88737649-88754757 GCA_028533885.1 Nasua narica | reverse complement strand
CTCATGTGACATACAGTTGGTTTTGTGGTTTGTACTTTGCAGGTACTCATTTGCAATTGTGGGCATCAATATAACTGATCTGGCATATAATCTACTGGTGAGCGGAGCTCTAAAAACTCACTTCTACAACATCGCCCCAGAAGCTCCAACACTATCTCATTTCCAGCAAACATTTTGTAAGTGACCTGTTTCTGAATTATCAGTATAGTTTCTATGGAGCATTCTCTGCAAGGGGCAAAGCCAAGAGATCTTTGTGATTTGGCTACTTTGGGGTCTTTGAACTTCTCCTTGAGGTTGTGATTTCATTGTTTTCTCATCCAAATACCTAGAGTAATATTTTCAGGCATCGTGGATTTTTATCTTCCCCAGCTCTTGCATAATATCCACTGTATCAACTTCTGGTCTGGGTAGCTCTCTCCCTCTGATGCAGCATGGCATAGCACTTACAGAGTGCAGGTTCAGAAGATAGCCCAAGGTGACTGCCAGATCTATGTTTACCAACCTCTCTAAGCCTTGGTTAGGTCAGGTATAAAATGAGTCTTTTCCTCATAAAGTTGCTATAAAGATAAAATGAGATAATGGATAAAAAGTTCTTATTAGCTTGCTCCATACTTAGTGTTCAGTGAACATTAGAAAGAGGAGATGCTGGTTTAGTGGGTGATACTGATGGCAATGGGGCTTACTTTCAATGGGATTTCAATGGGATTACTTGTCAATGGGATTACTTTCCCTGCCACCATGAGTACTGCTACAGGAAGACATATTAATGGGGTTTGGGGGTTATAACTTTGGGATTATAAGTTATTAACTTTGGGGTTAAAGTTGTTATAACTTTTGGGGTTTGGGGTTGTAACTTTGGGGTTACAGTTATACTAAGATTTCAGAAGATAAAAACGGAGACTATATGACGGAGCCCTGGGACAGTATTTTCCATTCTTAGAGATAGAATCCTAAAATCTGAATGTCATACCCTTATGGGCCACAAACAAACTGGTTTGGAGGAACATGGAAAGATGTTGCAAGTCACCAAGCAATCCAGGCAATTTAACGGAGAAATATCATTTAAACCATTTAAACCATGCTTATTGCTCTGAGGGCCTTGTACCCAGGCTTTCTTAGAAATTTTCTAAGAAAATTTCAAAGTTTTTCTTCTCTTTTAAATATTTTCAGCTCTTCTTTTCTGTTAATTTGCTGAGCAGGTCTGCCACTCTAACTATGGTTAAGACACAGCTGTTTACCCCAAATCCACTGCAGGGGAATACTGGTCCCCACTTCATTTTTACAATGTGACAGAGTTAAGGGTAATTTCTTTTATCTAAACTCCTAAATTAATAGTGATTATGTTAACTAGGATTTTGTCTTTTTTAGTGTCTGCTTAATCAGGACTTCTGGTTAGAGATGACAAAATTAATGCATGCATTATGCTCCTTTTGAAACTTCACTAAAGTTAACATAAAGGATGTTATGTTAGGATAACATAGAAAGGATAAACCCAAAAGCACAGGAAAAATCAGGAACAAGGCAGGAAAAACCTCATTTTGAAAGCTGGAAAACAGGTGAAGTGATAACTGATTTAGTAGTCCTGAGAAAGCAAATCCCAAATAGGTAGTGTGAAAAAGTAAAAAGCAACCTGATTCACTCCATGGGACCTCCCAAAAGGTTCAGGAATTGGCAGCATTAGGTGTCTCTGGAAATAGGGGTGAAAGCAGGATTAAAAACAGCAAGACTGCCTGAAAATATCTTAAGAACCTCTTAGAGGCCCAAATCCCCTTCCCTAGGACATAGCTTCTGTCCTTCCCTGCCCCGCAGAAAAGGCTGGTGGATTATTCTAGAGAGTTAAAGGGTCTCTGGTTTGATGAGAATCAGGTACAGCTGCGGGCAAACCACACTGAAAGTGATGAAGGGGACTGAGTCATGCAGGCGGCTTCTCCTTCCCCATTCCTCTGACTTTGGGAGCCAGTCATGAGACTGACAGGGCCTTCTCTGGGTTGTCGGAGCAGCCCAACAGAAGTGAGCGGAAGATGCTGATCTCTGGGTCCCCCCAGTGGAACAACCCAGCCATATCACTCTACAGTCATGCTCACACTCAAAAAGCCCTACCTACATGCACAGAGCTTCCAATAAGCTTTTGGTCCCTGGCTTTTTATTTAGTAAAAAATATTAAGACAGTCAAGGATTATCAGATGTCTTAGTGTCAAAAACATGTCCTCAAATTCTTTGACACTCCTCCTATTAAGAGGTAGGGTTTGTTCCTCTTACCCCTTGAATCTGGGCTAACCTGTTGGTTGGCCAGTAGAATATAGCAGAATTGACACTATGTGACTTCCAAAACTATGTTAGAAAAGGTTTTTGCCTGGTTCTCAGGGACTGAGCTGCTTTTGAAGGTGTGAGCCACTATATAACGGATTGATCTCTATGTGTTGTAAGGAAGTCTAGCATATATGGAGCAGCCATATGTAGGTGATCTCTACAGATGAGGCCACAGCCAACAGCTAGTATCCCCAGAGACATGTGAGTGAAGATACCTCCAAGTGATTCATGCCACCAGCTATCAAGTCACCACACCCTTCAGGTCTTCCCAGTTGAGACTCCAGATATTGTGGAACCATCTCTTCTATGCCCTTTCTGAATTCCTAATCCACTGAATTCATGAGTGTATGAAAATGGTTGTTTCAAGCCACTGGATTTGGGAATAATTTCATAAGCAGTACTAGATAACTAGAATAGTAATGAAAGCCTCAAGCATGAAAGAGAGTCCAAAACAAACAGAAATAAAGCCACTAGAAGGAAACAGAAACTATGCAGGGAGAGGAAAACTTCAAAACCATGTATCATTAGTATCCCCAAGAAATTAAGAAAAGAAATTGTAATTGTGAAACAAGAATAAGATGCTACAGAAAGAACATTCAAGACAAAAGGGTGCTCTTAGAAATTAAAAGTCAGATAGCAAAAATGAAATCACCAAAAAGGATTAGAAGATAAAGCTGAAAACACTCCCAGAAAGTAGAACAAAAACTATAGATAAAAAATAGAAAATAAAAGTCAACATATTAAAGGACCATTTTAGAAGTCATATACATGAATAATGGAATTTCCAGAAAAAGGACAATGACACTAAAGAGAGAGGGAATCAAAGAAATGAATCAAGAAAAATTTCCAGAACTAAAGGATGAGCTTTCATATTTAAATTAGTAAACACCAGCATAATAGATTAAAATATATTCACACCAAGGTCCATATCACTATGAAATTTTATGACACCAGAAAGAGATGATTCTAAGAATTTCCAAAGCTGCCACATGACGAATTGGGAATCAAGATGACACTGGAAATCTCAACAGCAACATTGTATTCTAGAAGACAATGGAATAATGTCTTCCAAAATTTAAGAGAGTATTTTTTAAAACCTAAGGGCATATGATTTCAATTTAGACTTCTATACCCAGGCTAACTTCCCAATTAAGTGTGAGAGAACAATAAAGACATGTTTTAAATGCAACGTCTTAAACACTTTACTTCCTTGTACCATTCATTATTAGGAAGATCCTGAAGGATATGTTTTCACAAAGAGAGTAATCTTGAAAGAATAAATGGGGTCCACAGAGCAGGAAATCTATCACAGGAACCAACTGAAGAGAATCTTCAAGGATGAAGGTGAAGGGAAAGCCCAAGGCACTATCTGTGCAGCAGGATGAGAATAATAAATTTAGGTTTTAACAGGTCAGAAGGCTCTGGTAGAGACTCTTTGAAGAATATGAAGTTGATGGAATATCTACTGTGTTTGAATACACTGCAAAGATGCTGACATAGTTTGTAGAGTTCGGTGGGTGAAAACTAAGCAAATATAAACAGAGAGGGAAGTTGGTAATAGTACATAAAGAAAATTGTTAGAAAATATATGATAATGTGGTTGGAATGGGTGAAAGGGAGCTACATCTTCATCTTCTTATAAAGGAAGTCCAAAAAATCAAGCAATGGCAATCATGTTACATAGAGCTACGGAGGTCAATAATCAAAAGAATCAGCACAGAAATGATATGTTCCTTTAGGGAAGCAGTAATTAAGGGAGGAGGTGTGCTGGTTTTGTGTTTGTTTTTTGTAACAAGACTTGTTAACTGTGAGACTAAACTATGTGCATGAATAACTTATATACAGATGAAGAGCAAACTTAAGAATACATATACTTTGTAACTTGTTAATAATGGAAAATTAAAGTCCCTGAATTGATAGGCTGTCAAGACAATCCTAGCCTAGGTGAGTAGCATACAACAGGGTTACTTATTTCCCAAGGCCCTCACCAGGTTTTAGAAAGAGCAGCAACCCCCTAATGAATTGGGGGGTAAGCAGAGGGACTCATGCCTCTCCAGAAGAAGCAAACCGTGCCCTGAATTCACTGTTCCTCTATCATACATGATCAGTTCTGCATGTTTCCTGTAATATTCCTGTAATATTCTTGCAATTACCTGTGTCCTTGCTTATGTCTCTGCTGTCTACTAACTGAATGCAGTGAAGCAAAACCAAGATACACTCAAGCAACAACAAATACACTGCAGGCTTGGGTTGGAAAGCCAAATTAGTATTCTAAACAGGTATTTCATCTAGGCAAAGAAAAAGAAGAAAATAATAGCTCTATCATTCTGACTTTATAGTATTATTCAGTGAATACTGCACTGCCAAGGCAGTGTGCTACAAAAATTGTATTCAATCTAAAGCCCCACTGAACATACAGTTCCATTGAAATGAAGTAAGGCTAGGTATAGTGAGCACAAGGAAAGTATAATGATCAGAGGAGGAAAAAGAATCATCTTTCCTTTGACCTACAGAAGAGGGGGCTATTCAGTAAGAGTAAGAACCGGAGAAAGAGAATACACTAGAAAAGGCAGCAGGTACAGTGGTGAAAAGTCAGCTGATTTTGAGTTCTCCCTTCCAGCTATATTGTGTAACTGTACCCTATTCAAACATCTTTTCTAAGCCCAATGTTCTCATCTGTTAAATGAAGATATATCTGCACTACCCACTCCACAAAGCTGTTGTAAAAATTCAGAGACTGTAAGCAACAGCCTGGCCTCTGTTTCCTCCCTCTACTTCCCATGCCATTTTGTTAGTAGCTTCCTTAGCTTCTAAATCATTAGCTGAAATTGTCTCTCTGGGTGTCTCTCCTCAAGAGACAGAGAGTTGGGGAGCACAGGAACTGTACCTTTTTCTTGTATCTTCTGCATATTTGTTAACTGGCAGATGAGCCAACTGATCAATTGACCAAGTGCATAAATGAACCTTCTGTAATGTTATAAAAATGAGTGGAGTTTTATAATTATAATATGTACCCTGGAAGCCAAGCCACCATTTCTGCATTTTGATTAAAATCATGTTATACAATCTCTATTTTCCTGGTGGGATAGAGAGAATCTGCAAGCTTGTACTTCACTTTTGTACCCTCAAGAGGAAGGATCCTGAGAATAGTGTCAGATTGTTAACCGCCCCATCTCTAGTCTTATCCTTGCCTACTTTTCAAACCTTTCAAAATGTTTTTCTGTAATTACATGTAAGGTAGGAAAATAGGGAAACCAAATGGATCTGCAGTCTTCACTCTGTACCTCACTAGATCACCATTAGAATGAGTTGCCAATATACAAGCACACCATGGAAGAGTGAAAATTTTTATATCTATGATGCAAAAGTGAATTCTTCATTAAAAGATAATTTTCACAGTGCCTGTTCATTACGGTCAGTAAGGGTAAAGACCTTATCACTCATGAGATAATAATGAGATTCTTTTAACTCATCATGTATGATTTTAATTCACAGCATTAGAAGCCTGACTCTATAGACAAAACATTTCAAGTGTATTTATTTGAGCTTAGAGGTCAAGTCAGGAAAATTATGTATTTTATGTAGCAGTGGAAGAAGAAATTATAAGTGGTCACAGATTTCACTTAAAACCATAAAAAATATAATATTTAGGGAAAAGCCAAGGGGACTGAAAAAGATGGCATCTTTTAGAGCAATGAATCTCAAATTTTAGTGACCTAAGATTATTTTTACTGCACTGCAGTTGAATCTGGGATGGGAAGTCTACACTTTAAAAAAGTACCCCATAGTATTTGTGGGATACTTTAGGAGTTTGCCCAGTCACTGAAATGGACAGATGATTGAATTATTTTGGTTGAATAAGGTACTGAGATTAGAGGAAACCACTTCTTTTGGTATGCACTAAACCCAGCAGAACAGTAAATAGACTCCCAGTCATGGCACATGAGAAATGGTGAGGAGAAACAGGGATGCTTACCCTGGAAAAGGGAGAAGCTCAGGGCATAAGAGACACTTCAATTACCTGAGTTGGAGGAGGACTGAATTTTTTCTAAGAAATACACGGTAACAGATTTTGGCCCAGTGTGAGGAAAAACCCTTTAAGGATCAGGTTCTTCATCCATGGACAGGCTAATATCAGTGTTGTCACCAGAAGAGCTCAAGGCTGGATGCTGCCTCTGTGACTCCCAGGACCAGACAGAGCAGAGATGGATTGGACAGCCCCTGGGATTGCTGATACCTATGATGTGGGGCTTCCCTGACGTTATCAGGTACCCATACCAGTGGCAATGGGCCCTGGGGTGTGGCCCAGAGGCACGTGAGTGAGGGTTGGTGTGTATCCCCATCAAGAGATATTAAAAACAGTCACATCAGTTAATATGTGTGGAGGACCCAAAGATAATCCAATCCTTCAAAAATGCAATGGTCAGACCCCCAAAAAAGTAAAATAAGTTTTCTCTCTCATTACTACCTTTCTTTCTGTAGTTGTAGAGACCATATACTTAAAAATTTATAAGCATATTTTAACAGTGTAATGAATGAGAAATCAGGTGTGTTTGTAGAAGTAGACCAGTATCTGGAAGTGTTCTGGGGGTGGGAAGGAAGGTCACTTCTAATTTTGTATTACAATGAGATATGGTAAAGATTTTTAAAAATATGTTATGGACCTACGTTAAAGGTTTTCTCATAAGTAGATAATTAATAGAAAAACAAATGGCATTAATTTTTTTTTTTACCATTAGCACTGAGAATGTTTGTTCCCAAATTCTTTCCCCATGACCCTCATCATTTCTGCTGCTCACTCCTTCCTGTGGAGGTGGAAGAGGTAGGATTCAAACCAGGTTTTTAGCTTCAGAATCCATCTCCTATATTCTGCTCCTTCTAATGCTAAAACCAAGAAAAGCTTCTGTAATGTTTGGTCTTTTAAACTAGGATTATTTCCTTAAATGCCTTTTTTCTAATATATAATGAGACACTGGATCTTATCATAGGTTTACCACATACAAATATCTATTATGGTCTTTTTAAAAACCTAGTCATATTTCAATTCTGAATGTGGTGGGGGAGGGTACAGAGTAGGGAAACAGAACACAGTGAATAGATTCAAATACTTAACATATATTCCAAAAATGTTTCCAATCCAGATCATTCATAGATAACACTTTTGAGACACAGACGTATTTGAATATGACATTACGCTTCAGAGCAAGAAGGTCTTATTAACAATTTCAGGTAGTTTATTGACTGGTCTGTGTTGTTCAGAGTTGATTTACAATTTTTATTGTCTCATAATAGACTGTCCGAATGCATTTGTTTGATTTGTCAGAGTAATTTAAAACTTTACTCAAATCAAATATCGAGAGAAAAAACCTGAGTGGAGTAATTCTGAAAAATCAGACCATTATGTTAATTTAATCAGGAGGGGAAGGATGAAGTAGTCACTGTCAGCCTTTTGGATTATGTTCCAGATGTGATTCATATTCAAGAGATGGCGAAACTGATTTGTCTTCCTCCTTGGGAAGAGTGAAAATAATTCCAGGACCAGTTACAAAAATCTTGCAGATTGGTAGCTTCTACTGCACCAGTTTTAAAGAATAAACCTTAACAGTAATATTTGCTGCATTTTGATCTCTTCTTTTAGCTCCATGGTTGCTGTCATTTGATCTGACACCTCTTTCAGAATTCAGTGCTTTTGAATGTGGTTAAGGACTTTTTTTTTCTTCTTGCATTCTTATCACTGTCTTATCTCTAACAGGCTATTTGATGCATGAGTTTCATAAGTTTTGGATTGAAGAGGACCCCATGGACATAATGGAATTCAATCGTGTGCGGGAGAAATTCCGCAAGAGGATCATAAGACAGCTGCAGAACCCAGACATGGCGTTGTGCCCGCACTTTGCTGCTTCAGAAGGTTTAATCAACATGTAGTCACCCACGCTGGTTTTAACGGATACCCCGGAACACTGCCTCATCGTCGTGTTAGATCCCTGCTTAAGTCCCAGCTCACACACTGAATGCACAGTGATTGTATGCATGCCTTTTGGTACAGTATTTTCATCTCTTGGTCATAATTACCAGATCCCCAGATACCACTATTTCTGGAGTATCTGTCATCCAGTGACTATTCATATTGTGGCATTATGCAGTGTTACATTTGCCTTGACATCCAGGTATGGAGAGAGTTTTCTATTTTTTTAGATCGTTTCCCTCCCTCTCATAATTCAGCATTGAAGAACTGTATTTCTCTAGCTGTATTTTGTATGTAAGAGATTTAGCTGAATCTTGTTCTGTGAAAGCCTTTTAATTTATTGATATGTTACATGACTACTGCTGCTAGCTCTTCAGGCCAGGTTTACGCTTGGATCTCATTCCACTAAAGTATATGATTTTCAAATAATACAGACAGACACACGATAAGCCAAACCATTCCTGCAAACACAGCCCTATTTCATGAAAATGTAACAAGGCTTCCAAGAAGCAGATTTAGGTAGGTGCTGTTTTTGTTTGAAAAACCGCAGAATTATATTGTAACTTCCCCCAGCTGCAACTGTGTCATAGTCATATGGATACCAAATTATTTTATTCCCATAATTTCTCCCAGAAACCACAGAATTATATTGTAACTTCCCCCAGCTGCAACTGTGTCATAGTCATATGGATACCAAATTATTTTATTCCCATAATTTCACCGGCTTGGATGCCTAAGTATGTTTATGATGCTTGGAGCCTCAGAAAAGAAGTATGCATACTTCAAGCTGCAAAAGGTTTTTCACTGCCTGCCTCTTGCTGAACTCAGAGTTACACCCTGGCACTGTTCTGATCCAAGCATCTTTACTTGGGGAACTGAGTGCTGACTGGTTTGTTTTCAATGTCAAGAGGTCATAGCAAAAAACAATTTGCAAGAAAATGTGTTGCAAGAGAGGGACCTAAGCTGTGTCCTTCTGTAATATTTCTTGAAATTAATGACTTTGTCTTGTATCAGTGAAAAAAGTAAATTGCTTGGAAGGGGAAAAACATCAAATCATTCCAGAACTGCTAAAAAATCATTTTAAAAACCATAATTTAGTTTGGAATTATGACTGTAGTCTGTTGAATAGTATTTACCATGGCATTTCATACCCATGGTATTTTATACCTTCTGACTATCAATTTTAGTATTAGACATTTGTGTAATCACTTGCTTATTTAAATGAAGTCTGAGTACTGCCTAACAGTCAGTTATATGAATAAATTACATGTCATTCTACTGTAACATATAGTGGATTTCATTTTAATATTTTTGTGCTTGTACAGCTTCTGAATATGCAAATATGTGAGTGGGTAGAATGTCAAAGACAGACAACCTAGAGCTGAATATAAATCACGCTATCATTCAGAGTAACCAGGTGTAAATTAGAGTGTGTCATGCCTGAGAGACTTCTTTTATTTAATCTTGAGGCTTGATGGTGCTTTAATGAAAGAATAAGATCCAGCTCCTTCTTTATAACTTCCTATAAAGCCTAGTTTGTCTACTGCTAGACAACTGATAAAGGCACCGTTAAGCTGCCTTTTGTTTCCTTGTCCTTCTAGCTCTTCCGGGACTGTGCTATACTTTCTCTCTCAGCTGCATACCAGGTGGCAGCGTTTTGCATTGCATCTATTCAGCCCTGTGCCCTTCCACGGAACGGAGAAGGAAAGGAGTTGATGAACGGGTGATGTGTATCATGAGGAGTGACAAGAATATTATAGATTCCTCTCCAGGGTGAGAATGCGTGAACCTGCCAAATGGCCTGTCCTGGGAGCCATGAGTGTGCCCTGCGGCGGCAGCTGCCGAGCGCGGTCAATACAGCCGTCGTCAGCCACATGTGTGCCCTGTCTCTTTCTATCTGCCATGGCCCTGTGTCACTGACGCGGCTTGATAGTTTGTGACGTTTACACCAGCTCACGTCTCTTCTGCTCAGGTAGAGACAGTTGATGGTAACAAAGCTGGGACTTATCCCTCCCAGCTCCTTGCATCTCTCTCTGTTGTATCCTAACATGGCTGCACAATTTTAGGATGAACAAACTGCCAGCTCCTTCTAGTTCTGAGTATTATTAGACTTTGTGTTCACACCTCTTTGTGAAAGATGCGTTCTACTCAGTAACACGAAGTGAG
The DNA here is from genome assembly GCA_028533885.1 of Nasua narica. Classification (NCBI taxonomy): domain Eukaryota; kingdom Metazoa; phylum Chordata; class Mammalia; order Carnivora; family Procyonidae; genus Nasua; species Nasua narica. Next base: position 88,744,316 of record CM052815.1, on the reverse strand, counting down.
GTGAGAAAAAGAAGAGAAGGTTTCAAAAGCATAAAAAAAATGTGTAATGTGTATGTGTTTTCCCCTTGAGCATTCTCAGCTTGCTTATCTTTATTCCACGGAACAAGAGTTGACCACTTAAAATGTAAATTATGTAGCAGGCCTCTTACAAGTTTTCCAAAACACTGCTTGCTATGACAAAAACACATTCCGGTTTGCACTACAGAAAGAAAAGGCACTGAAGCACCATTTTTGAAAATTATGGCTTCCATTTGACTTTCCTTATCACAGTTATTATTGTAATGGAAAAAAATAGTTTTTGTCTGATAACCCACCATCTTTTCCACTTAAAACAAAACTTAAATATATACCCATCTCAAAAGGTAGGATGACCTTACAATATATCTTCCAAAGCTCAAGACTTTTAAGAGAAAAAGAGGATAATGTTAATAATTTCTTTAGGACAACAGTGTGAACTGGGACAGTATAAGGAAACTGAGATCTTAGGTGCCTGAGAGAGAGCAAGAGTCAGACATAAGTAGGGACTGTCTACCCACAACTCAGACAAATGCAACCTGATTTCTTCACATTGAGGCCTCTGGCAGAAGTACATCACAAGGATATAGATACTTTGATATCTAGGATATTACCCAACATCTTAAAGACCCACCAGAGGCACAAGTTTCATCTGAGAAACTCACATGAATAGGCTAGGCTTATTTATAAAAAGTCAGCATAGGGAAACAAAACCCAGCAATCAAACTCCAGGGCCTTAAATTATCTTGATCTGTAAACAGATGGGGCCAGATCCAAACTGAAGAAGTATCAGGAGCGGACTGGAGTTGGTGAAATGTGGGGATCAGGCGTGAGAAATAGAAGGAAAAGGGGACAGGAAAAAAATAGTGTCAACTAGGTCCATAGCCATACCTGGGAAACTTTGAGCCTCAGTGACACACACTATCAAAGCAATGCCGCTAACTCTTCAGGGAGCTTGAAGCAACTGCCCTAATCAGGAAACAAAATGGCAGGAAAGCAGAATCAAGTATAACGTCAAGTCCTAGAATGACACAGGTTCCAGTATGGAGTCCATTTCAAGAGCAAACATGTAGTGAGTGCTGATGCTATGTGCCAGGACCCTGCTAGCCTTTGTTTGCATTAGTTCATCTGCTCAGCAACATACAACATGAAAATGCTTCCTTCTTTTTCTAGACAAACAGGCTTATAGAATCAAATATATTTCCACAGATCTCAAGAGAGCGAGGTATCACCTCACACAGCAAAATATTGGTGAGGATGTGAAGAAAAGGGAACTCGGGTGCACTGTGGGTGGGAATGCAAACTGGTGCAGCTACTCTGGAAAAGAGTGTAGAGGATTCTCATAAAATTAAAAATAGAGCTCTTCTATGATCCAGCAATTCCATTTCTGGGTATTTATTCAAAGGAAATGAAAGCACTAGCTCAAAAAGATATCTGCAACCCCAAGTTCACTAGAGCATTGCTTAAAATAGCCAAGACATGAAAACAACTCAAGTATCCATAGAATGATGAAAAAAATATATATATATCATGTTTTCTTTATTCATATATTTTATACACACACACACACACACACACACACACATTGGAATATTATTCAGCCATAAAAAAGGAAATTCTGATATTTGTGACAACGTGGATGAAACTTGAGGGCATTATGCTAAGTGAAATAAGTCACACAGAGAAAGGCAAATACCTTATGCTCTCACTTTATATGGAATCTAAAAAAAAAAACCTGAACTCACAGATACAGATACATATTGTGGTTGCCAGAGCAGGTGGTAGAGGCTGGGTGAAATGGGTAAAAGTGGTCAAGAGGAACAAAAAAGAAGTAGTAAATGGCATAGCTAGATCTTGAACCCCTTAAGCCCTGACTTTTAATCATCATGTTGTTCCCTAACTAGAATTATTCTCTATTGCCCAGAGTAGATTATAAACTTAAGTACACAACCTACCCCCCAAGTGATATATATGTAAATAACAGTTCTTGCTCAGGTGTCTTTAGGATGAATTCATACAGTGCGGATCACAAATGCTGCCATACCGGCCCTCAGGACTTCCCCCATTTTTGGTTAGAATCTCTTCCTTGATACACAAAGAACAATTTTGACAGGATTGTGAGCTCTCTCTCCTGATCTCTATCTTCCCCAAGAGCCCGGGAAGCCTGCACACCACCTCCAGGCTCTGCTGTGGGGAAACTTGAGTGCAGCTCCTCGGTGGGCCTGCAGAGCGTGGGCTGCAATATGCTCACACAGATGCTTAGGACAGAGGTCAGGGCAGGGTTACAAAAGATAAAATGCTGACTCAGTGCTTTCCTATTACTTTATCTGTTAGGTACCTGGCACTGTGGTTGGCTTTGCAAAGAGGCTATAGATGAAAAGTTTATGGTAGGACACCTGGCTGGCTCAGTCAGGTAAGCATCCCACTCTTGGTTTCGGCTCAGGTCATGATCTCAGGATCATGAGACTGAGCCCTGTGTCAGGCTCTGCGCTCAGCACGGAGTCCACTTGAGATTCTCTCTCTCCCTCTGCCACTCTCCCTACTCCTATAGTCATGAGCTCGCTCTCTCTCTCTCTCTCTTAAATAAAGAAATAAATAAATGTTTATGGCAATGAGGTAAGTGTGGCAAAGAGAAGAGAAAGCTGAATTTCTAAATTTGTAAAGCAACAGTTGAACCCCCTCTATCATGCAAAGTGGGGTAAGGGAGGTCCCTTAAGACTGCCACCTACCATAACAATAGCTCAGATGCATTACACAGCACTGCAAGGCATGGGTCTCAGAATAGACTTTATTAGGGACACTTCTAAATCAAGGATTAGCAAGAGGAAAGAAGATCTGAGTGCATCCCATGTCCCAAGGCATACCACGGCCTGTGTGCTATGCTGGACACACTGTAGGTCTGAGTTCGGGTGAAGAACCCCCAGCCTCCTGTTGCCCTCCCTTCTTCTAGGGCAAGCCTGAAAGCAACCACGGAGGAGGTGGTGATCTGACAGGATCACTTTGTACCCAGGCAGTCTGGATCTGGCTGCCAGCTGCTCCGCCCCTGCAGACCGTGGGGTGTGCAGGATGTCGCCCTTGGGAAGGAAATCTCTGGTCCTAATGGAAGGTAAGCATAGACACAACCCCTTCTGAAGGGAGAGAAAAGAGTCTTCAGGCACAGAGAGTTGGGTCAAGCAGCCCAAAGAGAGCTTGTGAGTTCTTTTTTGACAAACCTCATCATAATTACACCCATACACTTACATTTTAGATATATTAGCTCTTCTATGCCAAATGTGTAGCAATTAACAAAGAATAGGGATATCAGCAGCCTCTAGGTGTATGACACTAAAAGTTACATAATCTGCTTTTGGTTGAGTTTTTACTATTTCGGCAAAGTACAGCAGGATAAAGCTGACAGAAGACCCATATTGCAGCGTACCTGCTGCTAGCCTTCATTAGGCCAATGACTTGCACTCTGTGACTTTGCTTTTATCATTCATAACAAAAAAATAATAATGACAGCTCCTCTTCGGAGGGTTATCGTTAAGAGTAAAAATCAAATAAGCTCTTATTAATTAAAGTGCTTAGGAAACTCCAAATACTGGTTAAACACATGTTTAATTATGGTTGGTATTTATCCATTAGGTTTTTGACTATGAGCTTACTCTAACAGAAAATTAAGCTATAAAATTTGTCCTTGTAGCCAGTGTCCCCCATTACTTCAATCCAGCAAATATTTATTGAGAACTCACTTTGTGTCAGGCGTCATGCCAAGACTGGGGATAAAATGGGAAACAGGACAGTGTCCTTGGTCTCACAGACCTTTTTGTCGAAACAGCAACTTGCTTGTCAAATGTGGTCTTTGGGCCAGCGGCATGAGCACTGTTAGAAATGAATCATTCACAACCCCTCTCCAGACCTATTGAACAAGAATCATGCAACACTCTTCTAAGCTGTTCATGTGCATGTTTAAGTTTGACAAGCACTGCTCTAGAGGGTATTGATCAGGTCAGTCTCCACTGAAACCTAACAAAGCCTGAGCCCCAACTGTTAATGATTTAGAAATAAATCAAACATGGGGAAAAAAAAAAAAAAAGAAAGAAATCAAACATTCCCTTTTTTTCCCCACAACTTACTCTGGAAAACAAAGAAGGACACATTCTGTGTCATCTGCTCACAAGTGCAGACAGGAGTCAACATGGAAAAGGAGGGCTGTGATGGACTGGATGTCTGTGTCCCCTCAGTACATGGTGTCCCCTTCATACAACGAAATCCTACCACCCACTGTGATAGTCTTAGGACGTAAGGCCTTTGGGGGTGATCAGGTCATAAGGCTTCCTGGATAGGAGTAGTCCCTTATAAAAAGAGACATGAGAATCTCTTTTCTCCTTCTCTCTCTCTCTTCCTCTCTCTCCCTGAGCGTATGAGAGGATGGCCATCAGCAGACCAAGATAAGTGTCCTCACCAGACAATGGATCTGCTGGCACCTCAATCATGGACTTCCCAGCTTCTAGGACTATGAGAAATAAATTGTTGTTTAAGCCACCTAGTCTATGGATGGGGGCCCAGACTGACTGAGACATCAACTTGGACACAGGAGGATGGCCTGCCCTTCCACCTCAAATGCTTCTTGAGAAGCCAAAGCTGGTGCTGCCCCAGATGCATAGTTTCACTGAAGGCCATTCTCAGAGTTTTGTTCTCAAGGTTATCAATAAAAATCTCCATCTTACATGATGGAGAAAGCAAAGAGAGTCTTCACATATTAGCTAAAGTCTTCCCCTCACTGAACAGAAATCATCCAGTTGCAACTCAGCAACTATCCAGAGAAATCACGTCAAGTCTAGGCATGTGCTTCCTAGAGCAAACCCAAAAACCTGGAAGCTGGGATACCTGGGTGGCTCAGTTGGTTGATCAGCGGCCTTCCACTCAGGTCATGATCCTGGAATCCTGGGATTGAGTCCTGCATTGGACTACCTGCTCAGCAGAGAGTCAATTCTCCCTCTGACACTCCCCCCTCTCATGCTCGCCCTCTCAAATAAATAAATAAAATCTAAAAAAAAAAAAGCCTGGAAGCAGCAAAAGGATAAGAATGAGAATAATGCAACTCTGCCACCCAAGTGTTTTGACGTTATTTTAAGAGAGAACCAAGGAGTGCACTTGTTGTGGTCAGGTCAGCACCAGGCGTTGTATGGAAGTGGTGAATCGCTCTATTGTACACCTGAAACTTGTATGACCCTGAATGTTAACTGAAATTTAAATAAAAATTTTAAAAAATAAAATTAAAAAAAAAATTTAAAGGGCTGCCGGGTAGCTCAGTCAGTTAAGTGTCCAACTCTTGACTTCGGTTTAGGTCCTGAACTCAGGATCATGACATAGAGCCCTGCCTGGGGCTTTGACTGGGCATGCAGCCTGCTTAAGATTCTCTCTCTCTCTCTCTCTCTCTCTCTCTCTACTTCTGCCCTGTCCCCCCACTCCTCTTTCTCTTTCTCTCTAAACAGACAAAAACTTAAAGAAATTTTTTAAAAAGGGAGAACCAAACATTTGCAGAACAAGGTAGAGCCAGTCTTAAATAAACCAAAGAATCTCACCTGGCTTATAACAATCTGAATCTTTTCTCATGATCTAGAATAAAAATGGCAAATTTAAACAAATTTAAAATATTAGTCAATTATAAGAAAGCTATTTATATGTCCTTATGAAACTGCTACTTTTGGGGTAATGCCTAACCTTACAATAAGCCACATAGCTAATTTCCTGGCTTTAGGTCTTTTCCTTGCTTATACTTGTGTTCCCAAGTCTATTTAAATATAAAATGAATTAACATATATGAATGTGCTACACAAATGTGAGGGTTTCTGTTTTTTAAAAATTACTACTATTTGCAGAAGGATACATGGATCATCTAAACATTTAGAATTCATCTAAAATGCCGTTAACTTACTGTGGATTTATTTTTTTAGGATTAATATGTTTTAATTATATTAATTTTATTTACTTTCCCAGCTTCTGAAAGCATTTTTAACCAAACTTTTTAAGATAACTGTACGTCTTACCACAGGCAGTTGTAAGGAATGGTATGGGAAGATCCCATACACCCTTCATCCATTTTCCCCCAATGGTACCATCTTGCATAACTGTAGCACAGTATTACAACCAGGAAACTGACACTGGCACAAGCCACCTCAGATTTCGTCAGATTTCACCTCAGATTTCAAGTACTAATCTGTGTGAGTTCGGTTCCATGTGTCTCTCTCTTTTCCTTTGCTCATCTGTTTTGTTTTTCAAATTCCACATATAAGTGAAATCATATAGTAATTGTCTTTTTTTCATATAGTACTTGTTTTTTTCTAACTTTTCTCATTTAGCATTATACTCTCCATTCATGTCATTGCAAATGGCAAGATTTCATTCCTTTTTATGGCTAATATTCCATTTTATATATATATATGTACACCATACCTTCCTTATCAATTCATCCACCAATGGACACATGGGCTGCAATGCACATTTAATTTCATAAGAAATAGCCAAATCATTTTCCAGAGGAGCTGAACCATTGTACACAAAGATGAGTAAGACTTTCTAGATATGGCAGAAGCTCTCAGTAATTCCCCAATATCTGACTGATCCATCTCTCATAGTGATTGAAATCCCTAATTACCCCAAAGACTTA
>CM052815.1:88664428-88737149 GCA_028533885.1 Nasua narica | reverse complement strand
TGCCTGAGCCTCTCTGTGCAGCCACTAGATACCCTTTCAGCCAGACCTCTCCCACAGCTGGACAAATGGGAAAATAAATGTTTTCGCAGGAAAAAACAAAATGAAACAAAAAGCAGCAGCAGCTGGCAGGCCTTCTAAAAGAAGACCAAATTGCAGGTACAGAGAATATTAAAAGCTACAAGAGAATATAAGGGACAACTTTATAACTATATATTTGTTCCTTAACCGTTTTAGCAGTTATTTCAAAGTCCATGTCTGTTCTCTGTGGGTCTTCTTTATTGTCTGTTGTTTCTCATTTTTTTTTATTATCTTCTTGTGTCTCTTCATGTGCCTTTTTTATTGAGTGTAGATATCCCATACCAAAAATTATAAAAATAAATAGAGCTCTAGGATTATGAGAGAGTCTCGGCCGAGAGAGTTTTCATTTGCTCTGCCAGACCACTGCCCCACTAACAATCTTGTATCATCTTAATCCAGTCAGGGGGTTAGATAGTTCAAATCTAGACTTCAGGAACTTCTGCTTTTACCTAAAATGAATAAACCTCACTCTATATCTTTCTCTAAAATCATCTAACAACTATTAAAATGGTGAGTTTTCTGGGTTTGGGGTTGTTTGGTTTTTTTTTTTTTTTTACTCCAGTCTTCTAATTTAGACTCTAGGGTAAGCCCAAATCCTGGAACTACACAGCATGTGTCAACAGACTACCTCCCAGAGAAACCTCTATCTTCTAGTCAGAGGACCGAGTAGGGAATTGTGAATTCGAAGAAATTCTCCCACTTTTTCTTTTATTAATTTTCTGACCCCACCCCGTGTAAAGTCATAAAGCTACAACTCTTGCAACAAAGCATCTGTGGTGAACTTGCAGGCATCTAAAACCCGGAGAAAATCCTTCTTTATTACATAAGAACTGAGAAAAGGAGAACCTGTGATCTGAACAATGTTGAAGGAATCTCAATTGTTTTCTCCCTCTTTTGTTTCCACCCTTTGTTCCTGAGCCAGGCCCAGCTATTGGAAGTATGTAACTGCATGGGAAAAAAAAAAGTACTCCTGCTTTCTAACTCCAGCTTTCTAAGGACGGTGAAGAGGTGCTCTTGAGAGCTAAGGGATATTGGAAAAGTCACAGAAGAGTGAGAGCTGAAGAAATGGATGTCCTAAATCTCTATGAAGCCACTTCTGAGATCTTCATGAATGGCTATGACTCAGACTCTGGTAGTGAAAGGGTTCTATTCAAAGCGCCCTCCCCAGCTGAGCTTACTGATAAAATTGGAAGGTGTCTGTACTTGGCCCTCTTTGTTTTTCCAAGTCATGGTGCCCCTCATCCTCAGAAAATAGACCACAGCTACAAAACATATTCCTCTCTAGCCAGACCACAACCCACATTTCAGAAGGGCCCTGGACAGAGGTTCCCCACCACCACCCCTACCCTGACTCTGAAACTTGTTACTCCTGCTCTTCCTGGCCAAGAGTTGACCCTCCTCACAAACCCTCCCCCATGGGTGCAACTGCAACCCTCTCACATCTTTAAAATCCCTTAAAAGGCCCAGCCTAACAAACACAGGGCCAACATCTCCCTCCATGTCTGGCCCCTCTCCTCGCTTGGAGCATAAATAAACTCTGCCCTGCTTATTGCTCTTCTCTTGTGTGCAAATCTTTGCTGCCAGCATTACCAGCCACCCTAACTGGTAGTATAGTGAAAGAGTAAGACATTGCGATCAGGTAGGATATATCCCAGGAATGTAAGTAGATTAATTAATTACCAGATCAAATGAGAAGAAAAAGGCATCCAAATTGGCAAAGAAGAAGTCAAATGAGAAGAAAAAACTATATGATGATCTCAAAGGAATAGCATTTGGTAAAGCTAAACCCATACCCGGATTCTTTTAATTAACAAATTCAAAATAGATAAGAAATTTAAAAAAGAAAAGAAATTTTCCTTACCAGGTAAAAGTTATCTACCAGAAATTTACATCAAATATCATATCTAATGGGGACTACAGAAGCATTCTCAGTAAAGTCAGAAACAAGACAGGGAAAGGGAAAAGAGAATACTAACACCTTGTAAAAAAGATGAAAATTAGATCTTCCTTGTTTTTTTTTAAAAAAGATTTATTTATTTATTAGAGAATGGGGAGGTGACTGAGAGAGAGGGAGTAAAGCAGACCCCTCCCTCTCAGCAGAGAGCCCATGTGCTCAGTCTCACCACACCGAGATCATAACTTGCGCCAAAATCAAGAGTTGGACCCTTAACAGACTGGGCCACCCAGGCGCTGCAGATCTTACTTCTTCTTGCCTTCTCTCATACAAACTCCCACTCCAACACACACATGCTCTGATCCATGTGTAGGACTTGGTGGGGCAGTAAATCTCACAAGCTTACCTTATATAGAGATGGTGCTCCATTCTAGTAATCACACTCAACTTATGTGTCATAGTTACAAGCTATAAGTTATCTAGAATCTACTATATTAGAGTACTTTATATGTACTCTTTCTACTTTTTCACTACCTTCTGAGGTACCTAACATTATCTCCCTTTTTAGATTAGACAATGTGGCTCCAGGAAATTATTTTATTTATCATAGGTCAAACAGCCCATAAATGGCTGAGTCAGGATGAATACTTCAACTGTAGCCAAAGCCAGAGTTTTTTCCACTATGCCCTATTGCCTTTCTTCTGAGGAAGAAGCTGTGGAAAGAATTCCTCTGGCATCACTCAGAGAATAGGATACTATGTCACTAGGAAGATTTTCTAGCCAAGGTCTCGGTGCTTGTGATGATTCATATTTAGATCATGTTCCTTGAGAGTAGCAAAAGATATCTGAAAGCAGCTGGTTTTAGCATCTGAGTTGTAAAGCAAGTTCTCAGGGAAAGCATCCAATGATATTGTAGGAAATCTCAGAGGTCACAGGAGCTTTTTGTTTGTTCCTCCCTGTGGCTAAAATTTTAACCCTTGCTGAAAATTTCCTCCTTCCAGCCATAATAATGAAAGTTAAATACTCTTGAGAAAAATTCTGAGATATTCTGCAGGTTTCTAATCCCAGCACCCCTGAGCCCACACTTTTTGGGTAACTGCGCTATTAGCTGAATTCTAAGTAGAGGGAGCCTGGATATCTAGCCAGGATGAAGTGCCAGCATGTTTTCTGGCCTACAGCAAGACAAACTTGGCCATGGGGAGCCATACACATACTTTCAATTGTATACATACAGAATGAGATCTACTCTTTCCACAGCCTAAAGGAACCAGATTTTGCCCTTTTTCCCCCCCATCTGAGAGCTAGGAAGAGGGATTCCACTACAGAAATCCAATTATTTGGAGTTGCCAGTTGAAAAATGGTGGCCTAAACATCAGGATATATGGCTTCTCACCCCAAATTGCAACTAACAAATCAGGAGTAGTTGCTTAACTTTTCTAAGCTTGGCTCCCCACTTAAAATTTCACAATTGAGCCAAGTATCTTTGAAATTCTTTCTAGCTGAAACATTCCAGAAATTTTATTGGAGGTCTGGTAGTGAAGAGAAAGTTACTCCCTATGTTTGAAATTAGCCCCAAATTATTGTGGGGGAATCTCTCCTGCCTCTCCATTGAAGTTCGTGCCTATACCACATGGTCCAGTTTAAGTATCATCATTGGATGCTGCCAACGTGAAGACTTTATTTGAAAGGTTTCTAATTTTTTCTTTCTTTCTTTTTCTTTTTTAGAAACTTTATTTTTTGTCAACATTATTTCCATTTTGTTTGCCTTAGTGCAAGAGTAGCTTAAGACCACTCACTTCACCAAAGAGTTCCAACAGCCTCAGGGAAACTCCAGCCAAACAAAATTTGAATAAATTTCTCTCTTTCCAGAAAATATAAGACATTATAATGAAGTGTTATAACCAGTTGTAATTAAAATAGTATAGTAAGATATAATAACTCATCTTTCAGGACTGAGTTCTTCACTTGTTATGCTGAGCACTGGGTGTTGTATGTAAGTGAGGAATCACTGAATTCTACTCCTGAAGCCAATTTTGCACTGTCTGTTAACTAACTATAATTTAAGTAAAAATTTTTTACAAAAAGACAGAGTTCCTCCCTCTCTTCCTCAGTGCTGCTTTCAGAGGTGGCAGCCATTTGTTACTGATTTTCTGGTCTTGGGATTGCTGCTGCGGCCGGACCACCTAACAAAACAGACCGACCACCATTGTCTGCGAGTCGATGGCATCATGGCTGCCCTCAGACTTCTGGTGAAGCCCAAGATCATTAAAAAGAGGACCAAGAAGTTCATCCAGCACCAGTCAGACCAATATGTCCAAATTAAGCACAACTTCCTCTGGGTGGAAACCCAGAGGCATTGACAATAGGGTATGCAGAAGATTTAAGAGTCAGATCTCGATGCCCAACATTGATTACAGAAGCAACAAGAAAACAAAGTGCATGTCGCCCAGTGGAACAGGAAGTTCCTAGTCCACAACGTCAAGGAGCTTGAAGTGGGCTACTGATGTGCAACAAATCTTACTGTGCAGAGACTGCTCACAATGTTCCCTCCAAGAACCACAAAGCTACTGTGGTAAGAACAGCCCAGCTGGCAGAGTCACCAGTCCCAACGCCAGGCTGCGCAGTGAAGAAAATGAATAGACAGCTTGTGTGCAGGTCAATGTGTGTTAATAAAACCATAAAACCACCGTCTAGCACTTCTTCCTTTAAGAAAAAAAAAAAAAGGAGTGAGTTCTTTTTTTGATTGGCACCCAGGTAGAAAAAGACTTCTGATACCTTTTTTTAAAATCACCATATCTACTATTCAGAAGCATATTTTTGAATTGCAAATAAAAATAGTACTTACCAAAATATATGCCTTGTTATTGGGTACTACTGCATCCTTTTCTCCCTTAAGAGATATTCCCTCATTCTCATCTCCACAGAGGAGGGGGCATGTGGTTTATACCGCTAGGACTAAAGATGGGGCTTGCTTTGACTTTTCACTGTAAATAGGAAAAAAATGTGCTTTTATTTGGGAGATTGATTTGCAGATTAAATACAGCCTCAGCCAATAGTCATATTAATCATTACAGTATCACAATAAGCTCCTGAAAATACCAGGAGAAGATGGAAAAGATGGGACCAAGTACAGAGATCCTCAAGGAAAATATATTTCACAATACCTATCTTTCTCAGGAAGAGAATGCATCATGGCTCAGAGGCTAATCATCAATAATAATTAATGTCAATGACATGATCTTTCATAAGTGATATTCAAAATGAACTGGTCCAGAACCACCATTAAAGTTAGTGGCTTTAAGTCAGGTTGCATTGTGAAGACAAATCATCTTGGGATTTGGCAGGATGTATGTGTGGGGGGGGGGGGTGCTGGGTATCACTTTGCATGTCACTGTAGACCCAGCATGTGTTGAAAATAGACTTTTTTTCCTCTGTGGCCTTTTTGAGGCTGTGTCAGAGGAATCCAAAGTGGGTAAGTGGTTGGAAAAGAAACAATTCACAGGTGGATCTAGGTCAGACAGTACTGGCTAGAGCCTGTGAACATTGCTACCAGACCGGTGTCACAACAGGCAGACCCTGGATGAAACAGCTGCTGCTGAGAAAAGTCATTTTCACTTTACCCACCCAGGGAGAAAGTAACAAATATCTGCACTTTTAAAAATCTGAGGTCTAATGAGAAGACTGCTTTCTGATGATGTTCTAGCCTTGGGTGCAATCTCATTGCCAGGAAAAAGGTGAGGATCAAGTGGGAACATAATTTGGAAAGATCTGTTGATGTTTATGTTTTTAAAGCTTTCAAAATTTGAGTGACAGTTCCAACATTTTCTTTGAAAATGTATCTAAGTAGAACTCTTGCATACAAGCTAACACACTACATAACCTCAGGTTTAGAAATACTATTAGTATTAGTATTAGTATTAGTATTACTATTAGTATATTAGTGGAGGTGTAGAGAGCATCTGAATTAGCAGGTACAAAGAAGGAAATACTTTTGAGAGAGAACCTATAGATCTGGCATGGGAACAACTAAGAATAGGGTGTAGAGGGTGCAAGGAGAGCTTTCCCTGGAAATATGGGGAGGGACAAGAACATAAACTAGTAGTTCAAGGGGATGGGGTGAAAATTCTGTGATCCCTCTGAGAAAGTGAAACGGGGAGAACTTGTGAGTCCAGCCGGCACCCAAATCCTTAATAGTATTAGAGATGCAAATCCTGTGGGTTGGCATGTGTGGGCACTGCATTTTCCTGGTTCTCAAGCTTGAGGGAAATAAGATCATCTAGGGAGCAGGTTTAAAATGTAGCAAGCCAGACCCTACTCCTAGAGATTCCATCAGTAGATTTGGGGTTGGTGCAGGAATCCAGGTATCATTCAAATGGTCCTCGCATTTTGAGAAAAATACTGTACTCTTTTGAAGTAAAGGAATTGGTCATTCTTCAATCCCTTTCCTCTGCTTTGAAAAAAAAAAAATCCAACTTTTACAAAGTGTTTCATTTTCCCTCTTAAAAGAAATAACATTGGAATCTCAGCAGCATTCCTCACCACAAACCTTTAAAACTTTTTTAGGGCTACAATGTTCCAAACATTGCACATACTTTATTTATATTACAATAACTATTGTTTAATGAGTATTTACTAATTTCCAGGCACTCTAATTAAACATAGGTTGTCTAAATAATGTCTAAACTTCCTACAAAGAAAATATTATTCTCTATTGTTAATGGCAAAGAAAATTGTGGCTCACAAAAGTTCAGTAACTTGTCTGGGGTCACATGTTAGTACATAAAATATAGTCTGTGAATCCAAAGACCACACTTTTTCCAGTGCTTCATTTTGAAATGATCTAATGGGTGGGAAATGAAAACATCTCCATGTGACAAATTACGACAAGTGTGTTTAAGTGGCTAATGCTGTGGACAGAGCTGTTATTTCTACTTGATCCCCATAGATAACACTGATACATTGAAAATGGCTTTAATTAGGGGTGCCTGGGTGGCTCAGTGGGTTAAAGCCTCTGCCTTCGGCCCAGGTCATGATCCCGGGGTCCTGGAATCGAGCCCCACATCGGGCTCTCCGCTCAGCCGGGAGCCTGCTTCCCCCTCTCTCTCTGCCTGCCTCTCTGCCTACTTGTGATCTCTCTCTCTCTCTCTCTCTCTGTCAAATAAATAAATACAATCTTAAAAAAAATGGCTTTAATTAGCCATCAATATTCTTGTCCTTTCTTGTCTACTCCTCAGTTGACTGACAAAGAAAAGATGATTCCAGGACTTTATAACAAACTCTTGGGAAATAGAATTGTGTATATTACACACCCTGTATGACTGACCTATAGAGCAATTACATTGTTGGCCTGAGGCCTCTGATATATACCATCCTTTGGCACTTTCAGCCCAGATTATGGGAATGTGCCTTCTGCCCTAAAGTCACTCATCTGATAATGCAAAGGGCAGCCCTGTGATTAGAAAGAGCTTTCTGTGACCGGAGCTTGAAAGAACTGGATTTCCCTCTCAGCTCTGCCTCTCATTAGCTCTGTCTGAGGGCTGGTCATCTGTCCTTTCTGTCCAGCCTTCTCACTTTTAAGGTATGAACAAAAATGGATCCTTAACAAGATAAAAGAGAAATAAGTTTCTCTTATTTACACACAGTAGGTAGACCGTAGGTATTGTTTAACTATGATTTTTATAAATGAAGTTTAACTCTCACTTTATGCAGCCTGAAAAATGGAAATTTCTCCAGTATCACCCTGTTTGCAGATGAACTCAAATATGTGCTCAATACATTGGGCTTTGCCGAGTCATCCATAAACACTGTCAAACTGTTCAGGGTGGTGAGAGAGATGGATCAAAAGAAGCAAGCCCCATGAATATTTCAAAAAGATCCAAACTGCCTTTGGAAAAAATGTTTCAACTGTCTAAAGTTTAAAAGAAGTGTGCTTTGCTCATTACTGTGGTAGAGTTTTTAGAGCACAGATTTTATGTCCCCTCTTTTCTTATACTGTGGTGAGCACAGATCATGCATCTAATCAACGAAATAATTCATGTCCATTCCCAAGATTATTATATCTGGCCAAGCATTTATTGATGGATTCGATGGATACTTATCTAGTGATGCTGGTCCACCAGCTAGGAACTAAAATTTAGCTTTGAAATGAGACCCCCCCCCCCACACTCATCCATGGGCTAAAAAGAAACAAGAGAAACCAACAACAAACTATGCAATGGGATAAGGGCTAAGAACACATGAGGCAGGAAACTCATGAAGATAATAATCCAGGGATAACCTCCGAGAGGTAATAACACATAATGGCAATCTTAACAAGTGCATTAGCCAGGAAAGGAAAGAGAAGAAAGTTCAGACAAAGGGAAGAGATGTACAAGGTCACAGCAGTATAAGAGAGCATGGCATACTTGAAAACTACAAATAGTGAAAAATGGTAGGAAATGAGGTGTGGAGTGGGGCATGTGGGACAGGTAAACAGAAGAGAAGCTACAGGTAGACATAGGTCAGCTAAAAAAAAGTCTTCTGTGCCAAAAATTTTTAAAAAGACATTCTCAAAGCAAGAAAATGATGAAACATATCTAGGAGAATGATAGGTAACATATTTGGAGGAAAGAGGCATAGAACCAGTTTAGTTTATTTGATCCCTACCTAATGGGGGCACTCGAGGCATTCAGGACAGGATTCTGGGTAGCGAGGTCTCAAGGAGGTAACAGACATACCCGCCTGCTGAGGAAGGCTCTGGGATTCCATACAGGAATGACTGGGATCACACACCCAAATGGCTGTGGGCATGTGGAATGGCACAAGAATTGTGTCCTAGGGAGGGTCACCTGGGGGACTCAGTCAGTTCGGTAGCTGCCTTCAGCTCAGGTCATGAGGGAGTCCTACATCAGGCTCCCTGTTCAGTAGGGAGTCTGCTTCTCCTCTCCACTGCTTGTGCGCTCTCTCTCGCTCGCTCTCTCTCTCAAGGGAACAAGAGATGACTTTTTTTCTGTGAATCTTGCTCTTTTGACTCTAAACAAATAGGAATAGGAAGAAGGTAGAAGAAAATAAAATTGCAAATCCAACCTTTACCTTTTCACGCGAGACTGCCTTCTAAAGAAGTATTCCCCAGTGGAAAACCATTTACCATGCTAATGGACATCAAAAGAAAGCTGGGGTGGCAATCCTTATATCAGACAAATTGGAATTTAAACCAAAGACCATAATAAGAGATGAGGAAGGATGCTATATCATACTTAAAGGGACCGTCCAACAAGAAGATCTAACAAATGTAAATATCTATTCACCTAACATGGGAGCAGCCAATTATATAAGCCAATTAATAACAAAGTCAAAGAAACACATTGACAATAATATAAAATAGTAGGAGACTTTAACACCCCCTCACCGAAATGGACAGATCATCTCAACAAAAGATCAACAAGGAAATAAGGGCTCTGAATGACACACTGGACCAGATGGACATCACAGACATCCTAAAGCCACAGAATACATATTCTTCTCCAGTGTACATGGAACATTCTCCAGAATAGACCACATCCTGGGTCAAAAATCAGGTTTCAACCAGTACCAAATATTAGGATCATTCCCTGCATATTTTCAGACCACAATACTTTGAAACTCAAAAACTCAAACTCAATCACAAGAGGAAAGGTGGAAAGAATTCAAATATATGGAAGCTAAAGAGCATTTACTTAGCATGATATATGTCATTTGAAAAGAAGTTATTTTTAAGAAATAAAAGTGTTCTTGTAAAAGAAAAAAATAAAATCCAAAAAAAAAAAAAAAAAGAAAGAAAGAATGAATGAATGGATCAACAAGGAAATTAAAAGAGAATTTTTTAAAAAAATTCATGGGAGCAAGTGAAAATGAAAACACAACTGTTGAAAATCTTTGGGATGCAGCAAAGGCGGTCCTGAAAGGAAAGTATACAGCAACACAAGCCTTTCTCAAGAAACAAGAAAGATCTCAAATACACAACCTAACCCTTCACCTGAAGGAGCTGGAGAAAGAGCAACAAATAAAGCCTAAACCCAGCAGGAGGAGAGAAATAATAAAGATCAGAGCAGAAATCAATGAAATAGAAACCGAAAAACAGTTAAACAGATCAACAAAACTAGGAGCTGGTTCTTTGAAAGAATTAATAAGATTGATAAACCCCTGGGCACACTTATCAAAAAGAAAACAGAAAGTTTTCTTTTAATAAAATCATGAATGAAAGAGAGATCACAACCAGCACCAAAGACATACAAACAATTATAAGAACATATGTTCCAAAAGATGCCCAGTTGAGTAGTAGTGAGTGTAAGGAAGACTGGAAGAAAAGCCTAAGCCAGCACTTCAAAACACCTTCCTTTTAAAATTCATATGGTTAGTTGCCACTGCACTATGAGCAGCTCAACTTTACAAGGTGCTTGAATAGGCAGTCTGGCATTTATGGCAAGAAGAGACCATCACCCAATGGAGAGCTACCCCAAGGGTGAGATGGTGAGTGGGAGAACTCTCCTTACTGCTGGGAGTACAGGTGGCCAGGTGTTCCAGGCCCAGTGTCTGATTCCTGCATAAGCCCAGACACTGTTCAGATGACTGTTGGTGGCAGGAGGTCCCTCTCAGGGATGAGGAGGCATGACAGACAGTGAGGAAAACCAGAGATGGTCCAACCTGGAAGTCAGAGGCAGTCAGAACCTTAAGACCCACCCTCATGGGGCATGACTTCCGTCAGTGGTTGGAGAGGCACTTTATGCATCAGCTGTGCTGATACTTTCAATTTCCTGGAATTGCCATGCTGTTCGACCTTTGAATTTCTATTCTTACTGTTCCTTCCGCCTGGAATCTCTTCCAACAACACCCCCTCTATCCTTCTCTCTTTGAAGAACTTAAGCCATTCTAACAACACAGTCATTTATCTGTCTCCCCCAGTAAATGATAAGCTCCTTGAGAAGAGCGTTTGTCTGTCTTATTAGCCATTTTATCCCCAGTGGCTGGTATAATGCCCAACACATAGTTCCACATAGGTACTTGTCGAATTGAATGCACTAAAGAGAAAGAAGCTAGCGATGGATCCAGCCCCTGAGTTGGAACCTTGGCTAACAAGTAGGATCCAGCGTTCTGGTTGCCAAGAAATAGCATCTTGTTCGAGTGGGTGGGGCCAACACGGGGCGGGGGGTGGGGGGGGGGTGGGAGGGGCTGTGATGATTCGGGTACCTGAGGACTCAGGGAAGGTTATACATGAAAGGAGACTTACAGGGCGCCTGGGGGGCTCAGTCGGTGAAGCGTCTGCCTTCAGTTCAGGTTGGGATCCTGGGGTCCTGGGATCCAGCACTGTGTTGGTCGTCCTGCTCGGTGGGCGGTCTGCTTCTCTTTCTCCCTCTGCTCTTCGCCCCCTACTCATGCTCTCTCACCCACTCTCTCTCAAACAAAAAATAAAAAATAAATAAAAAATAAAAGGAAAGAAGACTTCCAAGTCAAACAGGAATTTAGCCATACTGACTAGGACCCCAGAATATGGAGGAAACCAGACACATTTGCTAATGATGGTCCTACCCCTGCAGAGGTGATCCATAATGTGGTCTGCAAGGGGGTCCTATCAATAGATCCAATCACAGCAAGTGAGGAAGAGAAAGGCAGGAGAAAAGCAGAGAAATTACATAGACAATTACAGCTGTTACCTTTATCTCACTAGCGTGAAGTTCTAGAATGTTAAAGAATGTGAAGGTTAAAACTTACAATCTAAAGGTTTGGAGATCTATAATAAAGCACGATTTGTTTGCAATCCCAACAGAGATGAACATGGTACTTTTATCACCCTGGTTGGTGAGGTCTGTGATCCTCAGATCCATTATACTAAATGGTATAATATGTGGAAAGTGCCTAATATGGGACTTCATACACAGCAGACTCAGTAAATGGCGGCTGTTGTAAATGTGGGCACCAGCACCGACTCAGCTAATGAGGCCGTTGTCACTCGGTTTGTCCACTCCCCACTCCACCTCCATACACACATCTTCTCAAACACAGACACAAACAGCCGTAGATTCTCTGAGGTCTATTCTTAGCATGAGGGACAGACTAATAACCCTCCACCAAGAGCCCCAGAGCCCCGTGTCTATGAGGAGGTGCACCGCACACTAAATTATTAACAACTGCACAACCCCATGCCTAGTCTGACTCCAGGATAGGAAGGAGAGGGGCATGTAGCTGGCTCAGTCTTGAGCATCCAGCTCTTGATTTCTGCTCAGGTCATGATCTCAGGGTCCTAAGATGGAGCCCTGCGTCAGGCTCCAAGCTCAAGGCTGGACGGGGAGGGGGAGGTGTCTGCTGCTTTCCCTCCCACTTTCCCTCTGCCCCCCCCAAAATAAATAAATCTCGAAATAAATGAAATAAAATGAGAACAGGACATTGAAGACCATACACTGCTATTTCCTAACTTTTGCTGGGAACCCCTCAAAAAAATTTTTTTCCCTTAATTATGTCCACGTTTTTAATTGGTTGCACAGAAGAATCACCTGGAATCCTTCTGAAAAAGAATAATGCTGGCGTTAATTCACCCAGACCAATTAGATTGGAAACTCCTGGGAAGAGGGATCAAGTTCAGATGGTGCTCTAAAGATGCCAGGTGATTCTAATGCACTGATTCATGTGCAGACCCTGGACCACAGAACCAGCCTCACTAAGAAGCTTGTCTAAAATACCATCTCAGGGGCACCTGCGTGGCTCTGTGAGTTAAGCGTTTGGCTCAGGTCATGATTCCAGTAGTCCTTGGATCAAGTCCTGCATCGGGCTCCTTGCTCAGCGGGGATCCTGCTTCTCCCTCTGCTTGTGTTCTCTGTCAAATAAATAAAATATTTTTAAATAATTATTAAAAAAATAAAATGTACGATTGCAGGCCCCAGTCCAGACTGAATTAGAATCAGAACAAATCAGAATCCTCACTTCCAGTGATCCATAAACACATCAAAGTTTGAGAAGTACTAGTGAGGTTCAGGGATTCCCAACTCCGGCTACACAATAGAATCATCTAGAGGAATTTGGGGAAATGCAGATGCTCAGGCTCTATCCCCTGAGGCTTCTACCTAATTAGTCTGAAGAGGACCACACATAAATATTTTGAAAAGTTACCCCTGAGTACATAAGCTGGGCAGCCAGGGCTGAGAACCATGATGTTAGGCAGGCACTGCCCCAGAGATGGACTGAATTTTGGGCTGGGAGCACCTTCTGGAGGGAGCTCTGAAAGACAAGGTTAATCAACGTTCCTTTTCTCCATGGTTACCTCAGAAGAGGCAGAAAAAACAAGTGTGGTCTCTCTAGTAAGGGGCCTTCTAGCAACATGTTTAAGAAATGTCTATTTCATACACATATATGTAAATTCGTATTTTCTGTTTTCCTCCTTGCTATAACTGTAGTTTATTAATGACTGGATCTATGTGCATAATAATGGGTAATAAGCCACTGTTAGAGATGTGATTCATGTCCTACTTTTACTCTGCGGCAAATAATTTTAAATATTTACATTAAAACAAACAAGGGGATGTTATAGGGTATAATATACATTCCTTGTGAATTTTAAAGATAAAACACAAGACTTCAAAGAGATTTTTTTGCCTAAAGGGGACACTTCAGGCTATGCCCCGGACCTCCCCTGGAATTTATTCTCCCTCGACCCTCAGGACTAATTTAAAGGGAAAGTCTGAGGAACAGTGAACAAACAGAATTATTTGAAATGTGACAAATCTTAATTGATGTGGTTTCAAATCCTCAACAGTTGAAGCATCTTGGCTTATCTCAAATGCCAGAAATACTGTAACATTTGTCACTTCAATCCCAGCCAAGGGTCAAACACAGCATCGCAAGTAGAAGCCAAAATAAATCGCAGAAGTCATTTTGCAGTTGACTTCACTTTATTCACATGATAGCTATAGGGGTTGACAATGACTTCCTGTAACATTCTTTCTTCTGGCGGGTTGATGGAGAGTTTGTTTGCAGACAGTGTGGGGAGAAGGGATATGTGGGAAGACAGATCAGGGGTTTGTTACAATTCTACATCATCATGAATCATTTAATTTTAACCTTGTGGCTTGTCTAACACATTTGCAGTAAGAGTTGAGGAACAGATGTAATCCTCACTGGCAGATACTCGGCAGCCCTTGTGGGCAGCATCTTTAGAGGACACACAATCGATCAGGACCTCAGACAGTGTGCATGTGGGTCAGAAGTGCATTGGGGAGCTGAGAAAGGCATCCCGTGACAGCAGCAGGCAGCCCGAGAGAGTTGCAGTCAATCCCAGGCGCGTGACATGGCTTCTCAGTACTGATAGGACCTCACGAGGAGCCACATAAGGATTACGGTGATCAGGACAATAGTGAAGTTGAGAAACAGCTCCCGGGTGGATATCCCCATTCTCCGAGTTGGCTTGGTGAGAACGAATGGTGGACTTCAGAGGGCACGCCAAAGACCTCCTGCTTGTCCTCACCTAATGGAAAGTAGCAAAGAAAACATGGGGAGATTCGTGAGTATGCTGTCCTCACTGTGGAAGAGGAGAGTGTTATGGGCTGAACAGTGGCCCCAACAAAATTTATATGTTGAAATCCCAATACGCTGTGTCTCAATATATGATTGTATTTGGAGATAGGGTCTTTCAGGAGGTAATTAAGTTTAAACGAGGCCATTAAGATGCACCCTAATCCACGATGACTGGTGTTCTTATAAGAAAAGTAGACGAGGACACAGACATGAACAGAAGGAAGTCTGTGTGAAGGCAGGGAAGGCAGTCATCTACCAGGCAAGGAGGGAAGCCACAGAAGGAATCAACCCTGCCAACACCTTCATTGTAAATTTCTAGCCTCCAAACTATCGTTGGACTAGAGCCACAACTCTTCCTGGGTCTCCAGCCTGCTGACCTCCCCTGTAGATTTTGGACTTTTCAGCCTCCACAATCACCTAAGCCAATTTTATCCATATATCTACCTAGGTCTGACTTGATATTCACACATACATGTAGGTCACACACACACAAACCCTATTGGTTCTGTTTCCCTGAAGAACCCTAACTAATAAGAAGAACCTGGGTTTTCTGCCTAATGTCAAAAAGACCAACAAAGTCCTGATTTTTTTTCCTGTGATGAATATATGGATATTCTGGATAAAACAAAATATTGTGGGCCCCTGGGTGGCTCAGTTGGTTGAGCAACTGCCTTCGGCTCAGGTCACGATCCTTCAGTTCTGGGATCGAGTCCCGCATCGGGCTCCCGGCTCCACGGGGAGTCTGCTTCTTCCTCTAACCTTCTCTCCTCTCATGCTCTCTCTCACTTTCTCTGTCTCTCAAATGAATAAATAAAATATTTAAGAAAAACACAAAATATTGTATTTTCTCTCTTCCAGGATGTGTGTGCTTGCCTTGCTAACGTAGGACACGAGCAAGCCAAGTCACCGAAACAAAATAAAGCCAAAAAGTGGTGTGGTTTAGTATTTGTTCTTGCTTGGAATTGCGTGCAGAAGTAGGACCCCGTCATTTCTCAAGTGCCGGGCTGCCGCAGGTCTCCATCTAAGCCCGTGAATGCATGAAGTTCCTGCAGCAGCTGTTTGGCCTCTTTAAGCCCTGCATTGGGCACAGAGCCCACTGGGGTCAACCAGAAGTCCCTCGCATAATAAGCACTCAGTCAACAGAGCAAGTGTTAACCTCATGGCTACTTCTATTTCAGAAAGGGCTTCTGCCAGCTATTTTTAGTTAAGTGCAGGATGTGCCTATATTGTAAACACTTCAAAGAGCAGAGATGGTATCTTTAGAGCGTGTACAGATAATACGTGCAGGAAATCGTACTATGAGAACATATGCAATGGAATCAATGAGATTATTGCCTCCGGTGATGTGGCATAATTGGTACACGGTGTATGCAAACCAAATGAAATTAAAGATTAAAGGTAAAATTTTATATATTTAGGTACTAAAATTTTAGATAGTATGAAGTGAAAAAGTTTAGGGGGAAGGTGTGTTTTGTTTATTTGTTAAGGGCGGGAGTTCAGGGGGTAGGAAGTGTTGTTAGCATCCTTTAGGCCTGAATGGCTTTTTTAACCATCTAACCGGACTGAATTATTAACTGTTATTGCCATGTTTATTATATGAGTCATGGGTGAAATTATTAGTTGTACACACCAACGAAATAATCGTTCTTCATATTATGGAATGGTTGGTGTAATTAACACACCGGTTCAAATGACATGGTGTCAACTAGTAGCTTGTTGGAATCTTGCTTTAAAAAATGGCTGATAATGACAGATTCCTGTATCATTTCCCTTTTAATTGTTATCCGTCGTTTGGCCCTCCACATTCAGGACACAGTGAGTTCCAATGAAACTCTTCACAAAGATCTGCTTGAAGGAGAAAGTAAACAGAAGAAAATAAATGGATAAAAGAAGTAGAGAGAATGTGTTAGAAAGTATACAAGAGCAGAGAGGAACAGGAAGGTGATGAATCCAGGCCAGGAGCCTGGAGGCAAAGGAAAGAGAATCATAGGCAGACTCTTCTCTCTTAATAAAATCTAGTGCTAGTCCAAACACTAATCTATCTGGGTGCATTTTGAAGAAATACAGAGATATGCAAAAAGAGAGAGCCAGAGAGAGACTCTATTTATAATGATCAAAACAACCCAATTCAGGGAGGGCAAAATCACTATCCCACCCAATCTGCTTTTTAGATTAAGCTCTTAAATAAAAGAATCCATGGAGGGTGGCCCAACAGGAACATACTCAGAAAATATTATTGAAAGCCGTCCACAGCTCTGTTTGTGTGACCTTCACAGCTCTGTGACCTTCACAACTCTGGCAAATATTACCACGATTTTTCTCTCTCCCACGACTGGAGCTGAGAAACTGAGACATGAGGTACGTTGTTTGAGTAGTGGCCCATAGAGATTTAGAGGCAGAACCAGAAATGGCAGACTGGAACTAGATGTTAGAATTGTGGTTACTACGCAGGAGTGATTACAAGAACGAGTTATCACTCCAATTAACTGTCCTGACTACACAAAATATGTGTAAAATTTCAACACTTTGGGGAAACAATTTGACATTTTTTATTAAGGCTGTTAGTGCTAACTTCTGCTCTAGAAACTCAAGCATGTGTGCACCAGGATCCATATGCAAGAATGTTCACAGCCACATTTTCGTAATATCCCCAAGCTGGAAACAACTCAGATCTTCATCAACATCCATGGGATGGATGGTGAATTTTGGCAAATTCATACATTTGAATGCTATTGAGCAAAGTAAATATATGAACTATAGCAACACACAACAAAATGGATGAGATCTCACAAATAGAACTGTTGGGCCAAAGAAGAATTTGCAAAAGACACACAGATGTGATTCCATTTATATAAAACCGAGAACGGGGAACTCAGTCCTCTTGTTTAGGAATGTTGACCTAGGTGGTAAAATTATAAAGAAGAGTGTAAACAAGATTATCTCAGCAACCAAGATGGTGATCACCTATGGTGGGGCAGAAGGGAGAGATGATCAAGAATGGACTTCTGGGGTGCCATCAAAGAATTCTATCTTGACCTGGGTGACAGTATACAGGTGTTGCTTTATAATTAATGTCCAAAATATGTTTTATGATTCTTTACATTTTTTTCCAGTCATCTCTGAATTGACAGACTACCTCATATACTTTTATCTCCTCAGTTTACTTCTTACCATTACTCACACTTTGATGGTGAATTTGAATATTTGTTGTGTAATATATTTTTTAAATAAATAAAACACAAAAAGTGAAGGTGAGAATTTGTAATGAATCCAATGGAACCAACGCACATGCTAACAGTAAGAAGTGGACTTTACTATCACATACATTTATACCAAGGTTAGGCAGATGTTCAGATCAGAAACCTTCCATTTGTCTGCTGCTATCCCACAAAGACAATTGTGGCCTCATTGTAGATCTTCCCCAGAGTCAAGGTCCCACCATATGATCCAAAGTGATTGCCAGATGAGTGAAACATAAACCAGAAAAGCTCTGAAAACATAGACATTGACCTTCTTTGAATGGAGGCTTTGAGAATTAGGAAGAGAGAAATGCATGCCACGAGATGAAAGAAAAAAAGCAAAGAAGAATAAATAATACGATTTACATCTTAAAAAATACTGGATACAATAGATATTGCCTATTTCATTAAGAAATGTAAATATGCCTCTGTGTTTCTCATTTGCAATTTGAGCACACACACACATTCTCTCTCTCTCTCTCTCTTTCTCTCTCTCTCTCTGTTAAGTATAAAAATCCTGCTGTCACCTGAAGAGGGTCAAGGACACACCTGGCTGCAGCAGGCTTCTTCTCTCTCTCCACCTTGGGCTCCCACTCCGGCTTGTCTCCCAGGCTCTCTGGACTCCTGGACTCTGGGATGGGCCTAAAGTAGTCTGAGGGAGGTGACAATCACTGTGATGTCACTGATGAAACATCTCAGAGGAACAACCTCCAAAGGTTTAAGGCTATTTGTGTTGAGGGGGAACACAAAGGTCTGTTGACTAAGACGCTACTCCTTTGGCTGCCTATTTGTACTCACACCACACAGACCTAAAGTCTTCCTTTCCCGTTGACTTTAGGCACAGTTGATGTGGATTTTAAATTTATCTTTTACATCTTCATGAATAGCTCTAACATGTGTTTAGAATGTCATAAACCCAGGGCAATAGGCTAATATTAACCGATCAATGCTGAAATTGGCTGTTCCCCCTACGCATCACGCGAGGGTGTACAAAAATACAACTTCGTTTTACCATCCGTATCCTTAACTATCTGAAATGGGAAGCATTTTCTGCCTTGCACACACACACCCCAAAACACACGGGCACCAGAATTCAACAGACATCTCCAGCTCCTTCAGAACTGACCTTCATCCAAGCAGTGAAAGCTATCTCCTCGGTCACCTGCTCCGCACAACATTCCAGCTAAGCCATATTCGGGAAGTTTACACATTAATATACGGTTTCATCTGAGACAGCTGTGGAAGGCATGGTTTATATCTCTCTGTCAGTAAACTAATCCCGCAGCAAACTCATAGCAAAAAAGTCAACCCTTCGGAGAGACCTTGGGGGTTAAAGGAGACACGGTGGACACTAGCGCAATCATGAGTTACGGAACCTCTCTGCAAGAGACAGAAGTGTATAACCTTCGATTATAAATGCTAACTAAAACTAGGCTGTTACGATGAATTTACAAGCAACATTCCAGAGGTCTGGAGGTAAATGGAGCCTGAGCTACTTAACGGAACTTGAAAGGACATCAACAAAGCACTTTCCATGGGACCCCAGCAACTGTGTTTGCTCAGCAAATCCCTTCCTTACAGATAATAGAGCAAATCCTCCTCTGAATTACCAAATAGGGTCAATCAAAATAATACCTTTCCAGAAGGCATAAGCAAGCAAAATTCTCCCTCTCGTTGTGTTCATTGTCAAACCTCTCCCCACTGCGCCTCATACTCCAGAGACGTTACTAAAAGACTTTCCATCCTTTTCTTCATTTTCAACATAAACCCAGTGACAGATAATGTTAAAACAACATTCTGTCACCATACGCCTTGTAAAAAGATAGCTTGGTGAAGTGACAGATAGTGTATAATAATTATAGCTCAATCGAACATTGGCGCTGCTGTGTTGCCATCTGGCGAACCCTTTCAAATGTAGTCAGATTTCTGTCTTTTGCCTCCGAGCCCTTGCCAGATCATTTCAAAAGCTGGGAGTGTTTTCCTAGTCACCACGCCACGCCCGTATCTTTTTTTAACCACTCAAAATTATGTTGGGGGCAATCAAAAAGTTATATATTTATTACAGAACATTTGAAAATATTAAATCATAAAGAAAATTTCTATTAGCTATTAATCTCACCACTCAATGGGGAGAAAAATCCTTTCTACTACTTTTTATTCATGTTCAGGCTGCACAGACACAATATCAAATTCCCAAGATATTTTTGGTAAAGGAATCTGATCCTTGGAAAATCATTATCTTTTTTGATTCACGTAGAATCAGATTCGTACCATGCCTTGGGATTGGTATTGTGTGTGGGGGACAAGCATTTATTTTGTACATGATTAGCTGTACAATCTTTAAAACATTAACTATAGTGGGGAAATGTTCACATATTCTAAAACAGCTGGCCAACACTGTTAGTTTGGTCGAATGCGTCAATGTCAATGTAACTGGGAGGGAAAATCCTATTGCTTATCCATGAGTCAGTTCAATTTGTCTACTTGGTTGTCCCACTTAAGGTGATCCACTTTATACCAGGAACTAACTCTGCCCAGGGCATTGACAAATTCCCAGCTAGAGGTTTAGAAGCTTCTGCATAGTAGGGGCTTATCCTGTGATGTCATGAGACAGTGGGATTACATTGAGAATTTAGCTGGTTATCAGTTGGACCTAACCCTCTCCAGAAAAATATGCAAGCCACCCAAAGTCACCTGACAACTATTCAAAGGCCTATGGGGATAGTTTAGCCCTGAGGATTTGCAGGTCTCTTAAAAAAAAAATCAACATTACTGTATCTCATTTAAGAAACTGAGAATAACAAGATTTCAAACCTCAGTGCCAAAGCAAATGCATCCCTTTCAATGGACTTTCCTTGAAGTCTGCTCCTATTTTCCTTTCTGTGACCAGTTCCCATGACTTAACAGCATTCATTCCCAATCATCTTTCTTTCAAGGTGCTATTCTGCCCGTCAACAAGAAGATAAACTAAAAAATATTTGAGGTTATTTCTATGCCTCTTAAGGTAGAATTCAGCCACGGGCCAAAAATGTCAAGTAAAGGGGCGCCTGGGTGGCTCAGTCGGTAAAACATCAGGTCATGATTCAGCTCAGGTCATGATTCCAGGATCCTGGGATCGAGTCCTACCTTGGGCTCCCTGCTCAGTGGGGAGCCTGCTTCTCCTTCTCTCTCTGCTGCTTCCACTGCTTGTGTTTTCCCTCTCTCTCTCTCTCTCTCTGCCAAATAAGTAAATAAATAAAACCTTTTTAAAAAGTCAAGTAAATAATATTCACATTCACATTGATACTGATGATCTACTTGGCCTTTATGTACCCTCCCCCCGACCATACATTCTTCGGTATAGTGTAACGTATAGTATAACCCTTGAGAATCAATGCTGAGCTCTTGTGCCTGGTTATTCCCCGTTTTCATCCACAGTTTTACTTTGCAAAAACTGAACACCTCAAGTCAGTCCATGACTTCTGGGTCAAGTCTATGACACGATGGAAGAAATGAGCAAGGCCGGATGAGAGACGCTAAGCTCTTAGCACATCACGGTGACAAATGTGACCATGAGGATGATGCCTTTCTCACCTTCACATCTTCACATCCAGCTGCTCGTGGAGCTGCTCAGAAGGAAAGAAACCACTTTCTGCTATGCTTTTTCATTATCCCAAACACCAGTACAAGCCCAAAGAGAGAAGAAACACTATTTCTTGAAGCTCTTTCCATGTCCTTGAAAAGTCATGATCATTATCTCATTATTATCTCAAACGATTATTCTCAATCGTTTATGGCATATGTGTGATTTTTGTCTCACTCACTGGATTGAGTTTCAAAGGCAGGGATAGTTTCTTATATTTCTTTTGTTCTCTAGCCGTGCATCAAACCAACGAAGTATGATAATGGATGCTCCAGAATGTATAGCAAGGGGCTCAGTCTGCTCCTCCATCATATGGCATCTCCTACTGAGAGTCAGACATGTCTGAGCGTGCCCGGCAAACATTACTGGGGGAAGCTGAGGTCAACATCAGTTCTACTCATCAAAGGATCTAGACACCACCTGGGAGAGAAAACTCCTTTGAGGGGAAGTGATCAAAAAGATACATGTGGTTCAGCAACAGGGAAAATATAGATGGTCATTCCACTGCACAGAACACAACTGGTTAGCCGGGTCCCATGAGAGGCAGATGTCAAGGTGGGACTAAATGTGCGAAGGGAAAATATATTAGGGGAAACGCCTGAGACAGAAAACATGGAGGGAGAGAGAGAGAGAGAGCCATCAAACAGCAAGAGAAAGAGACGGGGAAAAAAGGAGGGAGGTTGGGTAGAAGCATCTCAGACTGCACTTCAGTTCTAAGGGCAGTTTGACCAGGCTACTAGGAAGTCCCAAGTCACAGTCGACTGTCAGAGACATCCCGTGTCTCCCAGAGAGGAGCTGGCCTTTGTATTCCTCCCGCGCTCAGCCATCGACGGGAGCAGCCCACGGGATGCACGGCTTCTGTGCGGACGTGATCGTGACTTCAGCTGAGATCCACCTCCACACCGTTGCTGTCGGTGAGAGGCACCATCTCGCGGACCTCAGCACGTCCAGGGAACCAGCAATGTTCCCTCCTTCTGGGGAAGGGTCACGGAGCCTGAGAAGCAACGGTACCGATCAAGACCAATCTGCACTTCGTATTCAGCTGTGCAGGCTGCAAATACCAAAGATAAAGAAAATGGCAAGCACTGTGTGGTAGCCAACGGCACTTGTGCCTGGTCCGTGTGGACCACCTCCTCAAGTTGCTGGAAATAATCAGGAGGAACATGACAGGGGCATGCAGTCTTGCATAACAGGTGGGAGCAAGAACCAAAATATATATATATTTTGGTTTTAATAATAACCCATTTCAAGTCCCAGATTGGGGAGATGACACCTGTTACCATCATTTGACTTGGAACCAATTAAATTCCTCTTCTCTGGAACAAGTGTATTTCTGCTCTATAATAAGATTCTGCAAGCAAACAGCTTTCTTTCAGCGCATTAAACATAGCAACCAGGGAGGAAAAAGAAGCAGCCAAAAATGTGTTTACTACTAGGCTAATACCATCTGCCCTCAAAACACTCCCAGATTTCAGACTGGCTTTGTTATCTTTTCTGATGGGAAATAAGAATTCAGCAGTCTTTCGATGTGCTCTCACTGAGTCGTGCAGGGCGACAAGCCAGGCACGCCTGCTCAAAACCTTCTGTTTCCTGGCGAATTTGATCGAGGAGCTCACAGAGTCTCTCTGGAGAATCTGTCAGAATAACACAATTGCAATTTCAACATGAATAATAAGGCTCGGGAAAAACGGCTTGTTGTCTGTGAACAAGTACATTGGGCTTTAGCTCCAGCTTATGGAAGCCAAGAAACAGAGTCATGAAGAATCATGAAAATCTGACTCTGCCCTCCATGAAGGCAATAACAGCAAAGCGCCTCGTTGCAGTAATGCGGAGGAAGGTTAGCCGGGTGCAAGCTACAGGCTAGGTTTCCTTTTGGATGAGGGATGGACTCTCTCTGGGAGCAGTTGGGCACTTGCTCTAGACCCTGGGGAGTAACCTAACCTTTTACACTTCTACAGTAAGTAAGGTGGAATTGCCAGGGGCTCGTATTCTGGGGCTTTGGGCAGCTTATCTGGGAGACGTGGTTCAGGCCTCCTGTTAGCTTGCATTTTGCTGGTTCCTGCCCTCTGGTGCCCATGTGGAAGAGGAAAGGGGGCCCCCACTCCTCAGGCCAATTGTATCTGTGTCCTCATGGGGGTACCCCGTTCCCCACTAACAAAAACCCAGCCAGCTAACTTTTTCTTTGTCTCCTCCTGCTCAGCACCCCCTCTTTTGCTAGATGCTAGGGCACTCGACCCCCTTTATCTGCCAACCACGCCCACTGAGCACCAACAAAAGCAGAGTTGCCTCTGCCCCTTTCACTCTGGACGATGGCATCTCCCAAGCACCCCCCGGGCTTGTCTTGTCTTGTGCCTACAAGACACCTCTCTTCTGCAGCCTCCTCTGCCGGGTACCACAGATTTTGACCACCGTGGTCCCAGAGTTATGCTCATTTCTGGAGCAAGACGAGGATGGGAGGTGAGGCAGGGTGCCTTCTGTGTGCTACAGCCCTCTGAGGAATACCGAAGGAAGGCCTCCGTGCTCTTGCTCCAGACATGAGTTCATGAGGAATCCATCCAGGCCCTACATAGAAGTCATAGGCATCTTCTTATCTCAGACTCACTTCTCCCCTCTCACCAACAACATTTGCTACTAAACTTTCCTTTTCTTAGCATGGATTGCCTCTCGGCAGGCGGCTAAGTTCCCAGAGCAAACCAACTCTGGATGAAGTTCAAAATCTTGATGATGAACAATGGTACCAGAATCAAATCAAACATCACATCCTCTGGCCTTTAAGGCTGGGATCCATATAGCCCTACACACTACTAACTCCACCCTATTGTCAGCGTGGACCTTCTTGTCCATCTCCCCGACTGAAGAACAGGGATCAGATCTCTCCCCGTGCAGACTCAGTGCTGAGTCAGGTAGTATAAACAATGTAGTGGGCCACCCCATAGACGTTTGTGCAATAAAAACACATTTGAATGCAAAAATGACGGGTCGGTTAATAACTGTTCAACTCTGGAGAGTCATGGGCCATGTTTGAATGTTGTCAAAACAAATCTCTTGGGGACGCCTGGGTGGCGCAGTTGGTTGGGCAACTGCCTTTGGCTCAGGTCATGATCCCGGAATCTTGGGATTGAGTCCCGCATCGGGCTCCTTGCTCCGCAGGGAGCCTGCTCCTCTCTCTGCTTCTGCCTGCCTCTCTGCCTGCTTGTGTTCTCTCTCTGTTAAATGAATAAATAAAAATCTTAAAAAAAAAACAAAAACAAATCTCTTGGGTGCCTGGGTGGTGCAGTTGATTAAGCTTGGGACTCTTGGCTTGGCTCAGGTCATATTCTCAAGGTTGTGAGATCAAGTCCAGCATGCGGCTCCCTGCTCAGTGTGGCCTCTCCTTAAAACTCTCTCCCTCTCCCTCTGCCACTCCTCCCGCTTGCACACACTCTCTCCAAAATAAATAAATAAATCTTTTTTTTATTAAATAAATAAATAAATAAATAAATGAAACTCTCTAACCTTTCAACAATTTACATGAGAAAAGATGCAAATGTTCACAAGACCTGTAGTAATTTGAACTACTCAGGATTTCCTGATCTAAAAATAGTACCTTCTAGGCTTCTTACCACTGACCAGATCTGATAGCTATTTTTTAGATTGATATATAATATGCTCTAAAGGAATGATTTTCTCTCTATTGAAGCTGAGCAGCAACATAATTTGTTATAGATTTTTTTAGAAGGAATTTTTCAATTGAGCAATGTAAAAAATAATTCAAATGTGCCTACCACACAAAATTAACAATTCTTAATATCTTTGTCATATTGCTTCATGTCTTTTTCAAATAAGGGAATTAAAATATGATTGATAAAGCTGAGGTCCCATTGAAACATCAATGCTATGCTCCTTCCCATTTCCCTCGATAAAATAGCCGCTATGCGTTTGGGGTATAGTCCAAGTTCTATAATTAAACCTTTTAGATTTCCTATCTAAATCTAGCATGTAGATTATGCTAGCCTGATAGGGAGGTTTCCCTCTTTATTCTCTGAAACAGTTTGTGTAAAATAGGCCTTTGTTTTCTTTTTAAGATTTAGAACTACTAGTTCCTAAACTATAGGGGCCTGGTGACCTTTATGGAGTATGAGAGGAAATTTTTGACTACTGATTTCATGATTTTTCATGGTTATAGGTTTTCTGTTTATTCTTGAGTCAATTCTGGCAATTTACTCTATTACTAGAAAATTGTCCATTTAATGTTTTTGTAATTTTTCCAAGTATCGAATTTTGTTTTCATTTATTTTCTCTCAGTACTTTGAAGCAATAACTGCATTCTTTTCTGGCTTCTGTTGCTATGACTCACGAGTATGCTACTGATCTCGTTGACATACCATTCTTTCTCTATAGTGATTTCTAAGATTTTAGTTATTTTAGCTATTTTTTTTAAAGATTTTATTTATTTATTTGACAAAGAGAGATCTCAAGTAGGCAGAGAAGCAGGCAGAGAAAGAAGGGGAAGCAGGCTCCCCGCTGAGAGCCCAATGCGGGGCTCGATCCCAGGACCCCGAGACCATGACCCGAGTCGAAGGCAGAGGCTTTAACCCACTGAGCCACCCAGGCGCCCCTATTTTAGCTATTTTTTAATGTCCTGTATCCCATTTCTATCTTCCACATATCTCAAATTGCTCTTCATTTCTCCCACCTCTTTGTCTTTGCATCCTGGAAGATTCGTTTTGTTCTAGCTTCCAATTCATTATTCCTCTCTTTGGCTCTTTCAAAACTACTATTTAGCCTATCGTTTATATATATTTTTTAAGATTTTATTTATTTATTTGTCAGAGAGAGAGAGAGAGAACAAGCAGATAGAGTGGCAGGCAGAGGCAGAGAAAGAAGCAGGCTCCCCGCTGAGCAAGGAGCCTGATGTGGGACTCCATCCCAGGACCCTGGGAACATGACCTGAGCCAAAGGCAGTCACTTAATTGACTGAGCCACTCAGGCATCCCCATTCTTTATATTTTTAAATGTGACTATATTTTATTTCCAAGATTTCCCATAGGTTCATTTTCATGTCTGACTCTTCTGCTCTCAAAAACTCCTAATCTTATTTGATGGATGCTAATTCTGCCTTTTGGGAATATTTCTTGACAGTTTTAAAATTTAAGCCCTTTCCAAATTATTCTGTTAGTGTTCTTTCTTTAGTTATGAATTTTCTTTTTTATGGATTTATAACTATTTCTCATGACACCGAGTATCTTCATGTTTGTAGGACACAGGTGATATTGGAGAGCAAAGGGAATAGCCCTTCTCCTCCATATTGAAGAAGAGAACTGTATCTCCATCCTCTCATGACTAGGACGTATTTAGTGCTTGATCTCATTGCCCTGCCTCCAATCCCAGCTTCCTAAGCACCAGGAGCCTTCAGGTCCTGCTTACCTCCGTAGTTTCCCTCTCTGTGTTTGTCCATAGTAGTTTTTCCAATCGCTTTTTGATGTGATTGTATATCTTATTTAATGTTTTATCTCTTATTCCTATACATTTAGAACAGAAAGTGGGGATTTCTGCATGTGCTCATTCTGTCATGCTGACCAAGAAATTTTGCTTCTAGTTTTTTTAAAAAAATTACTACTAAGGCAAAGAACAAAACTAAAATTCTCATGCATTTAAAAATCAAGAAACTTGAATCTCATTCCCTAACCCTGAGGTAGGAAGGGAGGTGAATTTTTTTCAATTCTCTCATTATGCTTCTAATTATTATGTGGACAATTGTCATAATAATCATCATCACACTGACATCTGGTACTTTCCAAGTTTGTGATTACTTTTTTTTTATTTTGGAAGAGTTTATTCATTTGAGAGAGAGAGAGAGAGCACAAGCGGGGGAGAGGACAGAGGGAGAGAGAGAAGCAGACTCCCCTGCCAAGCAGGGAGCCCAATGTAGGGCTCAATCCCAGGACCCTGGGATCATGACCTGAGCTGAAGGCAGATGTTTAACTGATTGAGCCACCCAGGAACCCCTCAAAGTATGTGGTTTCTTCAAAGCACTCGAGACTTATAAAATTCCCTTGAGTAATAAATATAGGTTGTATTGTATTTTCCGTTTTTCAAATGAAGAAAATTAAATGAGCCACACAAGTAGTTAAATGGTTAACCCAGGATGGAGTCTTATCCTTTATATATGAAAGCAATATTCATCAAGTACTTATTTTACTAGATCAATGATTTCTAAACTTTTAGAAAATATCTATCAACAAAATGCATATCGAAAAATGTTTAATAGCTTTAAATGAGTTCTGTAGCATCAACAAATATTTGGAAAATGATAACGTCATGTAACCAGTCCATGGGGTATGTTTGGTAGAAATAAGAAATCACTAACTTGGGCTCTGATTGGATCAGGCTCTGATCTGATCAAATCTACATCATTCACGGAACATCCTCAGTCCCTTAAAGTTTCATGAATGGTATTACATAATAAATTTCTACTTGAGATTCTCAAAGAATTAGAATTCTGATATCATTTGATACGGTGGAATTCAAAATGGATCATTCCATGAGAAACTACATACATTCTATGCCTTCTTATCATTCCTAGAAAGTAATAAAACCTAAATAAAACTTAGATAAAAATAAGAAAAATATTAGACAAAGAGATAAGACAGAATATCCAATCTAGGGCGCCTGGGTGGCTCAGTTGGTTGAGCGACTGCCTTCGGCTCAGGTCATGATCCTGGAGTCCCGGGATCGAGTCCCACATCGGGCTCCCTGCTCTGAGAGGAGCCTGCTTCTCCTTCTGACCTCTCCCCTTTCATTCTCTCTCTATCTCTGTCTCAATTAAATAAAATAAATCTTTAAAAAAAAAAAAAAAGAATATCCAATCTACCATCCTTTTTCTGAGGATGATAAATCTGCAACTCTAGTAATTATTGAAAGATGTCAGAGAAATTTTTCTTTTCCATGAAGTCTGTCCCTGTATTCATTATAGAAAAGAAGATCTTGCAGATAAAGGTCAGTAGTTTCTTTTATGAATATATTACATGATTATCAAAGATTGAAATATGGTCTGGCTGTCATATTTTTAAAAACCATTTGTAGAATAAATTTTCACAGTCAATTTGGTTGCAGCAAAATATAATTATGAGTCAGAACTATCTACATACAAACTTTAATCAAATGAATAGCTCTCTTCTCTCTTTAAGAATGAAACAAGAAATAAAGTATATTTGTTATTATTCATTATAACTAGCATTATTTTGTGTGAATAAAATTAATTTTCCTGATTATAAAAGCAATATAAGCAAATTGCAGAAAAAGAGAGAAATGTTAGGAGGAAAAAATTAAGTAGAAAATAGCAACATTAAATACTATTAACAGTTTGTCACTTACCATCTGGTCTTCTATTTCTGTTTGTGAAAAACATATTCGTGTGCTCAGAATGAATGGATGCTTACTACAGGGCAATGGTCATACCGGTGGAGTCCCTTCAGAGGTGGGGGAAGGATCCCTGTGGGGGGCAGAAGAGGGAGGGGAAGAATGTTTTTCACTTCTTCCTTTAATCATGCCCAAATAATATATATGTTTTACTAAAAAAAAAATAATACATTCAGTAATGAGGTCCCTGGATGGTTCAGTCATTAAGCGGCTGCCTTCAGCTCAGGTCATGACCCTGGGATCGAGCCCCGTGTAGGGTTCCCTGCCCCGCGGGGAGCCTACTTCTCCCTCTCCCACTCCCCCTGCTTGTGTTCTCTCTCTCGCTGTCTCTCTGTCAAATAAATAAATAAAATCTTAAATAAATAAATAAATTCAGTAACAAAACTATATAATGGGGAATAAATGGAGGAAATTTTGTTCTCTCTTCTCTATAATTAACCTCATTTTTAATATTCCCATCCTAAATTTGTACGGAACTGTAGAAGCTGTGAGTTTAGAGATTATTCTGTCTAATCTCTGTCTTATTGATGAGGAAATCAAGGCCAAGAGAAGCTAAATGACTTGACAGAAAGATTGCATTCTAATCCCTTTGACCTATGTGTTACAGGTTAAGATTAATTTACTTTGAATAGTTAAAAGGTATGTTTGTTTTATTGATCCATTTTGACATTCATCTGGATTCAACATAAGCAATATTCTCAGTCATGAAAAGCTTTTCCCAACAGGCTGACCCAAAGTAATTTTCCCTGGTTATTCTTCACAGCATTCTGTTCTTTCCCTTTATAGCACTTACCACGTATTTTAACTGTATATTTACTTTGCTTATTTATTGCTCTAAACTCCTCAAAAGCTAACCCTACACGTGTCCGGTTCTCCATGATATACCTCATGCCCAGCACAGTGCCTGGTCTATAATGGACACTCAGTAACGTGCAACCAGAAGGTCTTAAGTCATTGATTGTGGTTTCTCTCTGCTGACTGTCCCGTCATGGGCCCCGAAGTTCCCTCAATTTATTGAGCAGTGTTCTAGAATTTAGACAATGTAAGAAGCGTATCATCTATGGATATGTACTTTAATCTCAAAAAGGAGCTGCATTATTATCTCTATTGTACAGATTTTAAAAATGCTGAGACTAGGAGAGATTAGGTAAATGTCAAAGGTCAGAAACCCAGCAAGAGGCAGACACAGGGCTCAATCTCAGGTTATTTCCACGGTCTAAGCTTTGAATCCTTACGCTATCTGGTTGCTAATTTCCTGGCTTCAATCGATGTTCAAGATTCAGTAATAGGAATAGCATCTACTTACCCTCGATTCAAAAGTTTTCTGGGATTCTGGGTGAAGATAGCAGATTGAACATATGCATCTGATTTTGCTCCCGCTCCAAACCCTGCTAAAATAACAGTAGGAAGATGTTTTTAAAAGACATATAGCCATAAGGACAAGGAGAATCAAGGAAAAAGCAGCAAATAAATTTTAGAAGCTGTAAAGCAAAAGGACGGGTGTAACCAATTTAGCTAAGCTAAGAAAGCTGAATCTTAAACTGGTAGCAGAGAAAGCCAAGAGCCAATCTGATTTAGACTCTACAGATTGGCGGCAGTGGGGATAAAAAGTGAGGTGTCTAAAATAAGGAGAATGAGAACCAGTTGAGAGTTTTTCAAGAAATTGTTAGGTGCCAGGATCTCTCCCTCCCCCCAGCCTTGGTACAGCCAACAGTTGCCCTTCCCCCACGTAGGCAGAAGGCTGGAGTTTTATTCCCTGGAGAGAGTCTCTGGAGTGAGAAACCACAAGCACAGTTAAAGAAGGAAGTATCCTATTGACAGAGGGGATGTACATCTGTATGATGAACCTATCTCCCAACCAAGCCCTCTTCTCCTGCTCAGGTTCCAGAAGAATAGCAGCTAAGCCTTCACATGAAGCCCCAGGGAAAAGATGAAAAGAACCTCCTCTGAGGTATCTGAGCAACCCAAAAGGAAAGGATACTGATATTGGAATTCAGTGAAAAGGCCTCAATATCAGTGGAAAAGAATAGAAAACCCAGAACTAAACCCATAACTATATGGTCAACTAACTCTTGACAAAGCAGGAAAGAATATCCAATGGGAAAGAGACAGTCTCTTCAACAAATGATGCTGGGAAAACTGGACAGCAATATGCAGAAGAATGAAACCGGACCACTTTCTTACACCATACACAAAAATAAACTCAAAATGGTTTAAATACCTAAATGTGAGGCAGGAAACCATAAAATTCCTATAAAAGGTAGTAACTTCTCTGATTGGCCATAGCAACTTCTTACTAGATGTCTCCAGAGGCAAGGGAAACAAAAGCAAAAATGAACTATTGGAACTACATCAAGATAAAAAGCTTCTGCACATCAAAAGACACAATCAACAAAACTAAAAGGCAACCTACAGAATGGCAAAAGATATTTGCAAGTGACTTATCTGATAAAGGGTTTGTATCCAAAATCTATAAAGAACTTACAAAACTCAACACCCCAAAACAAATAATCCAGTTAAAAAATGGGCAGAAGACATGAACAGACATTTTTTCAAAGAAAACATACAGACAGCCAACAGATAGATGAAAAGGTGTAGGAGGTAAATGCAAACAAAACTGCAGTGAGCTATCACCTTACATCTGTCAGAATGGCTAAAATCAAAAACACAAGAAACAAGAGGTGTTGGCGAGGATGTGAAGAAAAAGGAACCCTCATGCACTATTGATGGGAATGCAAACTGGTACAGCCACAGTGGAAAAAAGCATGGAAGTTCCTTGAAAAGTTAAAACTAGAACTACCTTTTGATCTAGCAATTTCACTACCGGGTATTCTGAATACAAAAAGACTAATTAAAAGGGATTTATGCACCCCTATATTTACAGCAGCATTATTTACAATAGCCAAGAAATGGAAGCAGCCCAAATGTCCATCAGTTTATGAATGGATAAGGAAGATGTAGTATGTATATACAATGGAATATTACTCAACCATAAAAAGGAATTAAATCTTGCCATTTGCAACAACATGGATGGAGCTAGAGAGTATTACATTAAGTGAAATAAGTCTGCTAGAGTAAGACTGATTTCAATCACATGATTTCAATCATATGTGTGGTTTAAGAAACAAAACAAATGAGCAAAGGGAAAAGAGAGAGAGAGAAACCAAGAAACAGACTCTTAATTATAGACAACACACTGATGGTGACCAGAGGGAAGGTGGGCAGGGGGATGGGGGAAATAGGTGATGGGGATGAAGGAGGGCACCTGTCATGATAAGCAACAGGTGTTGTACGTAAGTGATGAATCACTACATCATACAAATAAAATTAATATAACACTGCATGTCAACTAACTGGAATTAAAAACTTAAAAAAAAAAAGAAGAAGAAAAGAAAAGGACTCAATAGCTCATCTTATAGAGAATTGTACCATCAGAAACCGAACTAATGTCCTCAAAGAGTCTTAGCAGTTTTTAGTCCACATCCTTAAATATGACCAGAAAAACTAGAAGTTAGAGCCCCAAATAAACAAAAGAAAAGCAACTTGCAGGAAACAGAAATCATACAGGGGAGAAGAAAACATGCAAAGAAGAAATAATCAGATTGGTGTCCAACTTCTCACCAGCAACACTGGAAGCTAGTAAGCAATGGAGAAATTACTTCAAAATTCTGAAGAAAAGCTATATCCAACTGAGAATTTTATCCCCAGTCAACTATCCATCAAGCAAAAGAGTAAAGATATGTTCAGACATGCTTGGCTTCAAATAATTCACCTCCCATTAGTTCAGCCCCAGATGATGTGCTCCACAAAATGAGGGGGTTACCCGCGAAAAAGGACATGGGATCCAAGAAACCACAGATTCCAAGGGGACGCCAAGATAATCATGAATGGATGTGGCAAAGTGATGTCGGAATAAAGAGCCATCAGTCCACACAGAAGCAGGTCAGGCTGCCTTCTAGAAAGTGCAACCCACTAGGAAGCCTAATATGCCTGAATATCTCGAAAGTTTTAGAGAATCAGCAAAATTTGGAGTTGAATAACTCAAGTATTAGAAAAGCAAGCAAGCAAACAAAAAGATGCCAATTCTTACCAATAGTAAAAAAAAATTAAATTTTGTACAGAAAATGAAAAGTAGTCACAGTTTATTACATGGCTCAACTATGAATAGCATTTCCACCACACTAACGTAAACAAAATGAATACTGAGCTAGATAATATTAGGGTATAACTCTATTAGGACATGGAGGAGAAAGGAATAAAAAATAAGCTTTTTCTACTATAGTAAGAAGTCAATATAATGCTTAAAGCTGAAAAATCAAGGAGTAATGCAAATACACTATTTCAAAATACGTAAGTAGGGGGTGCCTGGAGGGCTCAGTGGGTTAAAGTCTCTGCCTTCAGCTCAGATCATGATCTCAGGGTCCTGGGATTGAGCCCTGCATTGGGCTCTCTGCTTAGCAGGGAGCCTGCTTCCCTCTCTCTCTGCCTGACTCTCTGACTACTTGTGATCTCTCTCTGTGTCTGTCAAATAAATAAATAAAATCTTTAAAAAAAATAAAATAAAATAAAAATATGGGGGCCTGGGTGGCTAGTGGGTTAAAGCCTCTGCCTTTTGCTCAGGTCATGGTCTCAGGGTCCTGGGATCTAGCCCCGCATCGGGCTCTCTGCTCTGCAGGGAGCCTGCTTCCCCCTCTCTCTGCCTGCCTCTCTGCCTACTTGTGATCTCTCTCTCTGTCAAATAAATAAAAAATAAATAAATAAAAATAAAAACACATAAGTAAACATGAAATGAATCAGCAAAGAGGTGGAGATGTTGGCTTCTGAGGGAGGAGACACGGGGGTGAGCACAGAACTGCTCTAGGGTGTTGTGAAGTCCTTAGTCACTTTACATGAGGACATGTACAACGTAAAAGATTAAAATGCAGATGGGATGCCTGAATAGCTCAGGGTTATGAGATCGAGCCCCACATAGGGCTCCACGCTCAGTGTGGAGTCTGCTTGAGATTCTCCCTCTCCCTCTCGCTCTCTCTCTCTCTCTCCTCCCCCATCCCTAACCCCTGCTTGTGCATGCATGCTCTCTCTTTCTCTCTAAAAAAAATAAAATTAAAAAATAAAATTAAATGTAGATAAATGTTTCTAATTGGTCTAACATGCTCATCATCCCTCCCTCTCCTCTTCTCCTCTTCCCTCCCCTCTCTTCTCTCTGTTTCTCTCTCATTATAAATCTTATGCCAACCCCTCCAGCCAATCAGCTGGGAAAGAGGGCTGTTTTAAAGAACAAGTTGACTTAGGGTGGCTGGGTGATGGACATTGGGGCCAGTATGTGCTATGGTAAGTGCTGTGAAATGTGTAAGCCTGATGATTCAAAGACATGTACCCTGGAGCAAATAATACATCATACATTAATAAAAAAAATATCTTTTTGTAAAAAAAAAAAAAGAACAAGTTGACTTATTCTGGTAAATTAGTAGAATTCAATTAGATAATAAAGAAGATTATTTCCGGGCACCTGGGTGACACAGTTGGTTGAGCGACTGCCTTCGGCTCAGGTCATGATCCCAGAGTCCGGAGATCGAGTCCCACATCGGGCTCCCAGCTCCATGGGGAGTCCGCTTCTCACTCTGACCTTCTCCCTTCTCATGCTCTCTCTCACTCTCTCTCTTTCCTAATAAATAAATAAATAAAATCTTAAAAAAAAAAAAGATTATTTCTTTCCAGCGCTCTATATAAATGGGCCCCAAAGTTGCTGGAAATAGAAATTCTAGTCTTAGCATAAAACAACGCCTTCATGATTTATCTTTCACCTGTTCATAGCTGTCCTTATTTCTTTCCACTGATCTTCTCTATAAAAACCCTGCATCGTCACATAGGTTGAGTTCTGAAACTTCTTCCAGACTTCATTCCATTTGTATTTTTTCTTACTTTGTTCTTTCACTCTAGAAAAAATGCCTGTGTTAGTATTTGACCCATGCAAGGGGTGCAAGGGCCAAAGATAGTCCTCAGTCAAACTGTGGCCTGAGACAGATGGTGAGGTGCCCCAGGGGACTCAGATTACATTTCCAAGGCGTTCTCACCTAACAGCTGTGTGCCTTTGATCAAAACACTGAGAAACACAAACCCTCACGTCCTCCTCAGCACAAAACCAGCCAGGACCCTGTTCCCTTGGATCAAGGAAAGGCATGCCAACTGTTCCATAGGGCTCCATATGCAGTAAACACCCACACTGGCCAAAGATCATGCAGAGACACAGGACGACATGGGTCAGGCAGAGGAGGAGGAGGGGAGGGACTCCAGGGCGGGGTGGGGGTGGGGGGCGTTTCCCTTTGTGCTCGGCACATAGTAGGACTTCAACAGATATTTGTTGAGTGAATTCCTGAACAAATAAGTTGCTGTTCTGTACGGCACGCCCATGATTTTTCTCAGATTAATACATTCCTGCTCATCCTTCAAGATTCAGTTCACCTCCCTCTCGTACAGCTTTCTTTAACCCACTCAACTCTTTCCTCTCTATTTATCTGCATTTTTAACACATTTCTGTAGCCTGCTGTTGCATCACAACTTTGCAGTTATTTGGCTGCTCGTCTGTCTTCCCTACAAGACTTTTAGTTCTGGGGTGCCTGGGTGGCTCAGATGGTTAAGCATCTGCCTTCGGTTCAGGTCATGATCCCAGGGTCCTGGGATCAAGCCCCGCATCGGGCTCCCTGACCAGCGGGGAGTCTGCTTCCCTC
Source organism: Nasua narica (assembly GCA_028533885.1). NCBI lineage: Eukaryota > Metazoa > Chordata > Mammalia > Carnivora > Procyonidae > Nasua > Nasua narica. Next base: position 88,701,668 of record CM052815.1, on the reverse strand, counting down.
TCTCTTCCCACTGTCTGCCCCTACTTGTGCTCTCTTGCTCTGTCAAATAAATAAATAAAATATTAAAAAAAAAAGACTTTTAGTTCCCTGAGAGAGCTAAGGCTTTGTCATATTTATTTCTGTATCCATGCTGCTGGCATAGTGCCTGTATATCATTTGATCATTAATTAATTAATTCATTCATTCATCCATTCAATAGGATTTCGGTATTTGTTATGTTCCAGGCATTAGAATGGGCTCTGGGGGATACAGCAGCGAAATAACATGGCCTCCCATGCGTCCAGGCTTATATTTTATTCAGGGCTGTAGATGACTAAAGTAACTGTGGCCCATGCAATGATAAGGACTGTGAGCACACAACGGGATCCCGTGGGAAGAGCATCACATGCTGAATCTGAGAGATAAGGAAAAGCCTCCAAGGGGACGCTGCCCAGAAAGACAAACAACATCTGAAGAAGGAACAGAAGTTAGCCAGGAAGCATGGGATTGAGTGTTCCAGGAAGTATTTCAAATGTGGGGAATGGAAGAAAGGAGAGTGGAAGAAGACAAATGGATGGATGGATGGATGGGTGGATGGATGGATGGATGGATGGATGGGTGGATGGATGGATGGATGGGTGGATGGGTGGATGGATGGATGGATGGATGGGTGGATGGATGGATGGATGGATGGGTGGATGGATGGATGGATGGATGGGTGGATGGGTGGGAGGAGGAAGGGAAGAATGGAAGAAGCGGTGGGAGGACGAAGGAAGGGATACTGGATGATCTCATTGGCCTCATAAGACTTCTCATTCCAGAAGGTGGCCTTACCAAGTGTCCTCAGTCACCAGAGGCCACCTGCTCCCCCTCTGATCCAGGCGGTCTGTTTTCACCCCAGTCACAGAATCGCAGGCTACTGCTCGACTGCAAAGGGAAAACCTAGTTCTGTAACTCTTATTCTACAGAGATAAAAACTGAAGCCCACAGAAATGAGAAATGACAACATGTTGCTTTCCTCTCTCATCTCACGAAGCATTTTCGCCCCTCTCCGGCCCTGTGAGACAGCGCTGTTTTTCTTCACATATCAGGAAACTGAGGCTTGAGTGGAGTTAGGGGCAGCGCTGGAAGTCAGATCTTCGGGTGTCACGTTCACTGCTCCTTCTGCCACACCTCAGCTCCTCTACCAAAGTCACAGCATTAGGGACAGAGCCAGCAGTGGGCTGGACTCCTCATCCAAAGCTCCTTCCAGGAGGCAAGAGCGTCCTGACACCTGATATGGACTGACCGCTGCTAATTATCACAGGATGTCCCATTGCAAGAATACTTGTGCCAACTGGCTCGTTCGCAGCAGCCTGAAGGACACTGAAATGATTGGGGTTTACTTGGTCTGGCCTTGGTTTGGGTTTGCCTCCTTACAAACGAAAAGACTGCTAATTTTCACTACAGAAAAAAAGTAAAATTTCCGTAAAAGCAAGACTCTACAAACAAAGTTAAAACATAATCCAAAGACTGGGGAAAAAATATGAACTGCACATCAAAACAAAGAAATAATATCCAGAGTTCAGGAAATTCCTGTAAGTCAAGAAAAAAAGACATAACCCAACAGAAACACAGGCAAAGGATATCAGTAGACAATTCACAACAAACAGGAAAATTCAATGGCCAATAAATGCATAAAAAATGATCACTGTCAATAAAAAAAATGCACAGTAAAACATGAAGATAACAAACCTTCAACCCCAATCAGATTTATAAGAATTTTAAAGTCTAACCATAGGAAGTGTTGATGAAGCTAGAACACCAAGAATTCCATTCCAAAAAGGAATAAAACAATATATAGTAAAACTGAAAATGCTCAATGACCTAGCAATTAATTCCACATCTAGATACATAATCAGAGATAGGTGATGATAGATAGATAGATAGATAGATAGATAAATATTCAAGAAATTCACACACACAAACACACACACACACACAGGTGGTTCCCTGAAGTATTGTTTACTATCAAAGTTTTTAGAAAGCAAATTTCAGAATGCTATATACTGTGTTACCATTTATATAAATTATATAATTATATATGAGCAATATATATTACAATTATATAATACATATATGAGCAAAAGTATGCATGGACTGACATATACCAAATTTGTGATAATGGTTTCTTCTGGGAAAGGACAGGAATGAGATTAAGAAGGGTACCTGGGGACTTCAATTTTGTTGGGTTTTCTTTTTTTCTTTTTTTATTTGAGTATAGTTGGCACACCATATTACATTAGTCTCACGTATGACAGTGATTTAACTTCTCTGTACATGATATTATGCATATGGGCTTTTTCCCTTAAAAATAATTTTTTAGTCCAAATGTAAGACTTAAAAATATTTTCTAATTCTTCGTTCATTTCTGCACCAAAATTATTTTTCAAAACATTTTAAGCAAACCTGACATTTCACACTCAGTTTTCAAATATTCTCTTCCCACCCCAGTCTTAACACCGCCGATCTGCTCATCTGCTAAAGAAAGAAAAGGCAGATTAGATCACTTCTAAGATTGCTTCCAGCCCTGACACTCTAACCTCCTACGAAATCTCTAAGGCTTTAAAGAGATTGCAAATGAGTGACCTTCTGTTGGAGTAAGGGCTGGAAAGGGGTTAGGAATATACTGTCAGCTGTTATGAGGGAAGGAAACTGTGGAACATTTTTTTTAATTATGAAAGCTTCTTTTCTCAGTAGCCTCACCCCAGAGGCATTCCCCAGTTAGTATCTTATCTATTTATATTCTGGGAACCCTATCTAAATGAAGCTTCCACATCAGGTTTAAATGGAGATGGGGTCAGGACATTCTGGACCATTTCTGTCCCTACCCGAATCCCATCACTAGTCAAATTATTACTATTATTACTACTATTATTACTATTCATTATTACTAATTCTTGTATAAAACACTAAGCTTAAAGTTTCGGTGACCCGGGACGCCTGGGTGGCTCAGTGGGTTAAAGCCTCTGCCTTCGGCTCAGGTCATGATGTTAGGGTCCTGGGATCAAGCCCCACATCGGGCTCTCTGCTCAGCAGGGAGCCTGGTTCCCCCTCTCTCTCTGCTTGCCTCTCTGCCTACTTGTGATCTCTCTCCTGTCAAAAAAAAAAAAAAAAAAGGTTCGGTGACCCTATACTGGACCCGGAAGCAGAACTTGTGATCTGACACAGCTTTGATGATGGGACAGAATATTTGCCATCAGGAGGATCCCAGCAAGTCTCCAGTCCTGTAGGAGATGAAAGGAACCAGGGAGCCGGTTTGACAGGAAGACTGGCAGAACCAAGGATCTTACACCTGTTTATACCCAGTCATGCTGTCCTCTGGGTACACACAAACACTTCTGGAGAAACCTATGGCAGGTAAGTTTCCTTCAACCAAGAGAGAGCTAAGAAAACTTCAGCAAGAGGTCTGATGATGAGCATTTGGTGTACTTTATTGCAGAACTAAGAATAAAACAAGGCTTGGGAAATTGGTGGAAGAATGGTCTGTGAACAAAACAAAAACAATGACATTAACATAACATGAGGATAACAAGAGATAAATGAGAAAGCAGAAAAAAAGATGATTGACTCTGAAAAAAAAAGTTCCTTTAAACTGAAAGGGTAACAACAGATACGAGGGGTGCTAGAAAATATTTTAGAACAAAGACAACTGTTATGTGCACCCACATTCTTTGCAGCATTATTTACAGTAGCCAAGACGTAAGCATCCATCGGTGGGTGAACACGTACAGAAAATGTAGTGTATATGTACATATACTCAAGAGAATGTTATTCCGCCATAAAAAAAGAAGGAAATCTTGCTAGCTGCAACAACGTGGACATTGAGTGCCTTAGGCTAAGTGAAATAATAAGTCAGACATTGAAAGGCAAATACCAAGTGAACTCACTCATATGTGGAACCTAAAACAAACTCACAGACAAACAAATTGAACTCCTAGATTCCGAGAACAGACTGGTGGTGGCCAGAGATGAGGGGTAGGGAGTGGGCAAATGGATGAAGGGGATCAAAAGGGATAAACTCCCAAATGTAAAATAAATAAGTCATGAGGCTGTGACGTGCAGCACGGTGACCGTAGAGAAGTTCTCATCCCAAGGAAAAAAAATTGTAACCATGTGTAGGGATGCAGGTTAACAAGACTTATTGTGATCATTTCACAATATATAGAAATATTGAATCATTATGTTGTACACCTGAAACTAACATCATGTTACATGTCAATCACTTCTCAGTTTAAAAAACAAAGGTAACTGTTACAATGAATAATACAAACTTTCTAACTACCAAAAGAAATCTTTTTAAAAAGTAAAGAAGCACAGTAAATATAATACATATGATAGTTTGATAGCTGTAGCATTGAATAAACGGCAGGGTTGAGAAGGAGTGACTTCCAGGATACCTTGTTAAGTGAAATAAGCACTAGAGAGTATGTGTGGTATGCTACCCTTTGTGTTAAAAGAGGGAGACAAGAGCAGTGCCTGGTGGCTCAGTTGGTTGAGCATTTGATTTTTTTTTTTTAAGATTGTATTTATTTATTTAACAGAGAAAGAGAGAGAGAGAGAGATCACAAGTAGGCAGAGAGGCTGGCAGAGAGGGGGAAGCAGGCCCCCCGCTGAGCGAGAGCTTGAGGAGGGGCTTGATTCCAGGACCCTGAGATAGTGACCCGAGCCGAAGACAGAAGTATTAACCCACTGAGCCACCCACGCGCCCCGAGCATCTGACTCTTGATTTCAGCTCAGGGTCCTGAGTTCAAGTCTCGAGTCAGTCTCCAAGCTCAGCACAGAGTGCTTATCCCTCTACCTCTGCTCCTCCCCCTGTTCTCTCTCAAATAAGTAAATAAAATCTTAAAAAAAAAAAAAAGAGGGAGACAAGAAACATACCTGTACCTATTTACGTTTGCAAAAAGAAACACAAAAAGTATAACCAAAAGAATGATAAAATTCTATCCAGGGAGTGGGGAGAAATGAGGAAATGAAGAGGAATGGATAGGAAGGGAAAAATACTCCTCTGAGTATAGTTTTGACTTTGGGAAGCATGTTAATACGCTACATATTCAAACAATGAAATTAAATCAACAAGAATGGGGAAACCTAAAGGTGAGTATAAACAGAAACAAATGAATTCAATTGTATTTCAAATGAATGAATGAGAGAGGGAGGGAACAGGTCAAACAAATCCTGAACTCTTCTTTTGGTAGATTTGTTTTTCATAGTGGTATGGATGCAACTATTCTGAATCTATCTTCTATCTCTTGTAGGATTGAGTAAATGTGACTATGTTTAAGGAAGCCAGATTCTCAGTATGGAAGAAAGGAGGTACAACTATGTAATGAGCAGAAGAAAGGAAGATTCTTGCAGTCTTGAATTGGCATTAAAAGTATAAACATGAACTCACGATTTCTGAAACCAGCCAGCAGCAGTGAACATCCCTAGTGCCCCGATCTTGGTTTATAGTAGAAATGACCTCACTAAAGATGAGCCAAAGATGATGTTGAAAAGAGGGGCTCATGACATGGAAAAAAAAATTAACGTGGATCCACACTTCACCCCATTAATCAAGGTAAATCCCAGATGTGTTAAATAATTACACATGAAAGGTAAATCCACAAGGCAAGTAAGAAAAAAAATGTCAGAAAAGATCTTATCAACTTAGGGAAGGATTTCTTTTTTTTTTTTTCTGTTTCTTTTTTCTTTTCTTTCTTTTTTTTAAGTGAAGGATTTCTTAAACAAGGACACAGAAAACAAAACAAGAAGGAGAAAAGTTGATGAAATTTGACTACATGAAAATTAAGGATCTCTGTTCAACAAAGCACGCCTTACCAAGGGGTAAGGTGACAGGTTAGAAAATGTTTGCCATATATAAAACCAACAACAAATTAACTTCAAGGTTGTCCCTGGAACACCTGAAAACATTAAGCAAAAAGAAAGGACATCCAATTTTCTAAAAGGTAAAAAATATGAATACATAAATAAGGAGTCAATAGTAAGATTTCCAACATAGAAAAAAAAAATGAGTAGGAAACATCTGCCCCCTCAAGTCAAGATCTTTTTCTTCCAACACACTGGATATTATTTCTCTGGTTAGCAAGTGTCTACACCAGTCACTGACTCAGTCTGGAGTGCTTTTCCCCTGAAATTTCCTTTGAATGATGACTCTGTTTTTCAGAACTCCATTCAAATGTTATCTCTTCAGAGAGGTCCTTCCATCCCAGTCCACCTAACAGAGCCGTCCCACATCATTATACCTTTATTACGTCATGTACACTGATTATTCGGTGACACATTCTCCTTTTTCTGTGTGCTGATTCCCCTCTCTAGCCAGATGGCAAGACCCACGGAGTAGGAAGTTTGTCTGTCTTGTCCAAACGTGTATGCCTGGTGCTTGGCACAGAGTTGGTATTCAATACATTTTTGTGAGTAAATATATTACCGTATGGAAAGAGTCGTGCCATCGCTATTGCTGGCTTAATGAGCTTTCATTTCAGACAAGGATGTTCCATCATAATTAAATGACTAATAAACGGAATTTGCTAAGCAGTGTTAAGCATCACATGGAGAACTGGATGGGACAACCATTTAATAGGCTCCTTCTAAAAATATTTTATGAGTCAAAGTAGCACAGTTCCCTTGGATACTTTTGTTTTGACCACACTGCCTCGAGCTCATTCTTTTAGCCAAGTGGATTAAGCCAATTGAAACTCAACCCTCTTTAAGACTATGCACTTTCTAAACACCATCACCCGGAGGGGCCCTGATGTGAATTCCATCAACAACAGGAGGTGAGATTTGTGCAGAATATTCCATGAGGCAGAAATATTCTAACCATGAATCTTTGTGACTCAAGGTCACTGACAGTGGCTTCCTGCTTTAAATTCTGTGGAGTGACAATCACCAACTGACAGTGGAAACCCCTATACTTGGCTAAGTAGGTTTCATGGGAGAAAATCCAGTGAGTTTTTTTTTATAATCAAGTCTCCGAAGGGTGCACAATGGCGCCGTGCCACCCCTGCCATTTTAGTTAAGACCCAGAGACCTTGATTTAACAAGTTGTTGAATTTATTTCAACAAAATACTTACATGCTTGGAAAATCTGTCATACAGCTTCTCAACATGCTGTGCGATTTCTAAGGATCCATTTCTGTAACCTTCGCTTGCCCAGCGTAACGTGAGCCTCGTCCCTGTGGATTTGCAGGGACGTCTATTTATGAGGTCCGGTTTTGTTTGTTTTGTTTTACCTCAGATGAAAAGTTACGCAGAATCCTAATTCTTAACACGGTGTCATCATCAGTCCAAGCCAAATACCACTCTTCTTATCTCTTGATTCTTTTCTTTCTTTCTACATCTTACTTAATCTCTTTATTCTTTTCCTACATTCCCAACCCCTAGAGTCACTAACTATAATGCATCTTATAGAATGTTCTCAATTAGGCATATATTCTCACGAAATGTATACTTTTAAAATAACTTTCATCTTTTTCTCACTGTTGCTTCAACACCGTTTTTAAAGGATTTTGTTTATTATATATTTATTTATTATATAAAGAGCTTGAGTGGGGGGAGGGGGAGAGGGAGAAGCGGACTCCCTACTGAGCAGGGAGCCCGACTTGGGGTTCAATCCCAGGACCCCAGGATCAGGATATGAGCCGAAGGCAGATGCTTAACTTACTGAGCTACCCAGGTGCCCCCAACACCATTTTTTTGTTTTAAGATTTTATTCATTCACTAGAGAGAGAGAGAGAGAGAGAGAGAGAATAAGCAGGGGGAGCAGCAGGTAGAGGGAGAAGCAGATTCCCCGTGGATCCTGGGATCATAACCTGAGCCAAAGGCAGACGCTCAACCAACTGACCCACCGGGCCCCCACATCAACACTATTTTTAAGAACTCTCTATTCCTGCATTAATATCTAGTGCAAAACTTCTGTTTCAGCCTGTAGTCACTAGATTTTATTTATCTATCCTCTTGTGCAAGTTTTATTGCTATTTGTCAAAAGATTCTTTCCCTAATATGGTCAAGTTTGCTATTCCTGGCCTAGAGGAAGAGTGTTGATTTTTTTTTTTTTGACCTTGTATCCAACAATTTCATCAATATTCTTATTATTTCTAATATACTTGCACATTGAATAGATCGGTTTTATTAGCTCTTCTGTTGAGGAGCAAGAATGTTTTTGTGCCCTTCAAGGTCCCTGGACTAAGAACCAGAATGACATGAGACAGCTTAACAAGAGAAAATTTAATTTAATTTTGTACATACAAGGAATCCGCACGCAGACATGGAAATTCCAAAGTCAGTCAGGCAAAATGAGGTATATGTGTCATTCTGAACCAAGGAAGGGGGTAGGAGCCTGGGACTTCAAAGGGAAGGACTGCAATCCACAGGGATATGAAAAAGAGTAAGTGTTTGGTAAACAAATATTTTCTGGGACATTTGGAAACAATGGGACGCAGAGGGCTTGGCTCAAACAGGCCTTGCTAAGTTCCTCTCTGCCCACCACATCTACTTCACAGTACAATGTGCTTCTCAAGGGGAATAGCTCTCTTTCTGGGGCAGGTCCTCCATCTAAATTCTTTTTAGATAGTTGTGGGGGAAGCAAAGACCTTTCCTGAATCTGCTGGGTTTTGATTGCTTTTAACTCAAAATAACCTTCATGTCAAAGGGACCCATGCTGGGGTGGCCTGCCCTTGGCCTCTACATGTTCCTTTCAGTCCTTATACTTTTTATGTCTTTTTTTGGTTTGTTTCAGCACTACCCAGGACTTTCTTTACCATGTTAAAATGCAGTAGTGGAGAGGGGCACCTGGGTGGCTCAGTTGGCTAAGCACGTGACCCTCAACTTCGGCTCAGGTCATGATCTCAGGGTTGTGGGATCGAGCCCTGCAATGGGCTCCATGCTGGGGGTGGGGCTTGCTTAAGGTTCTCTCTCTGCCCCTCCCCCCTGCTTGTGCACACATCAAAGCATGTGCACTCTCTCTCTCTTAAAAAAAAAAGTAATAGTTAGCTTTTGGCTCCCAAACTGGCCCTGCACAAAGAGGGCAAGGAGAGGCCTCGGAAAGAACCAGGTCACTCCAAATTGGTAGGTGACCATTTTAATAGGCAAGGATGCTTAAAAGACATGCCGACTTGCACACTTGCCTGCCATATCTTTGTTTTTTTTTTTTTTTAAAGATTTTACTTATTTATTTGACAGAGAGAGATCACAAGTAGGCAGAGAGGCGGGCAGAGAGAGAGGAGGAAGCAGGCTCCCCGCTGAGCAGAGAGCCCAATGTGGGGCTCGATCCCAGGACCCTGAGATCATGACCTGAGCCGAAGGCAGAGGCTTTAACCCACGGAGCCAACCAGGCGCCCCCTGCCTACCATATCTTAAAACTTTATGTAGACGCCTTAACTGGCTTTGGTCTCTGATACCATGTAGATGGTCTCCACAGCACATGGCTCTCCTAAGGTTGTGTCCTTGACGGGGACCCTGGGTGGAAGGAAATAAGGGAGATCTCTTATTTTGCTTTGGAATAATCTCTGGGATTGAGTGAAAAAGCAAGCTTCAAAACAGAGTATATAATGCCCTCCCTTTTACCTAAGGAAGAGACGAGATACAAATGACAGACAGAAAAGAGGGAGAATTTGCCCCTGCATGCTACTAAATATGGTTAAAGAAGACAATTTAGGTGATCCAAACAAACTTCCGCATTTTATGTCTCCATCCCCCAAAGGTCTGGCAACCTGCAAAACAGGGCAGAAGGCACGATGCTTTTATAGGATAAAAAATGAGGAATAAAGAAGTAACTTGGAGCCCACAGTTGGCTTGGCGGTTGGGGACCGGCGGAGCTGTGTTACCGGTTGAGCAGAACATTTGCAGGGACAGGAAAATCCTCCAAGCTTTTGTTAGCTGATGTGGCTCCCGCGGGACAGAAGCCCTCCATCACAGGCCCAGAAATTTATTCCCACAGAACTCTCCAGGGTGTGGTGCAAACAAGGGCACAGCCAAGGCCTCAGCTCTTCGTCCTTGCAGGAGGATCTCTTGACCTGACATTGCGGCTCTGTCCTTCATTCTGGTGTCACCGTGCTCCATGCGGTGACCTGCTGAATCCCGGCTTCAACGACCGTATTCTTCTACTCAGGACATCTACCCGGATCTTAGCTGCTTCTTGTCCCTACTTCTTATGACCAATGTCACCTCCTATTTCTCTGAGGGGATGTGTTAAGCTTATTTTATTTTAAAGTCTTAGTCCACGTTTCACACTAATTGTTTTCCTCTAACAGAGGTCATTGGGACAGTGTTCTTGCTGTCAAACACACCAGACTCCTGCCATCGAGAGACTGCTGCCCGTGAGCTCATTCTCACCTGTGACGGGCACCTAGAGTGAGGAGTTGAGGCCCACCCTCTTGCTGGTATCATACCTGGGGAGTTGGCGGGGGAGGGGGGTCCCATTTTCTTCACCTTCAGCACGTGACTCTGATCCGATCTCCGAGTTACTGGAGAGGCTACGTAAACTCCTCAGACATCACCCCTGAGAGATCTGCTCTCTCAGATGTGCGCAGGTATGATATTGGGATTGATAATAAGGAATATATATTTGGTCCTCGTCCCCCTCCTAGGCAACGAGGTCTCACGATCCTTGGAATTTCCTAAGCAATGAAGGTGATAAAGAAGAGAGGAGCATCTTCTGGGATGCATACAATCCACTCTTAACCACACCGTGTTCATGCTAACGAGATCACTCTTGGGTGGGGGGCAGCGGTGGCAAGGACCAATCTTGGGATGACAGGGTTGGAGCTTCCAGTCCTACCCCCTGACCCCTAGGGAGGGGAGAGGCTGGAGGTGGAGTTCAGTCACCATCGGTCAATGATTCAATCACTTGTGCCTACATAATGAAGCTTGCATTTAAAAAAAAAGGGGAGGGGAAAAAGGGGAGCTGAAGGGGTTCAGATAGCTTTCAGATGCCGGGAGGGTGGTCCTCCTTGAGAGGGCGGGGAGCTCCTTACCCGTCCAGCAAACCTGGCCTTATGCATGTCTCCCATTTTGGCTGGTCCTGAGTTACTTCTTTTTATGATAAACCAGTCACCTCATAAGTATTCAGCTTTCTGGACTTCTCTGAGCCCTCATAGCAAATTATGAAACCCGAGGAGGTTGTTTTAGGAACCACTGATTTCCATCTGGACGGTCAGAAGTACAGTGACCCCCTAGGGCTTGGAGCTGGTGTCTGAAAGCACAGGGGGCAGTCTGTGGGACGGAGTCCTTGAACCTGGGGCATCTGATGCCGGTCAGGGTAGATGGTGTCAGAAGGCAAGTGTGAGTGTAGTGAGAGAGAAAAACACTGCATTTTTTCTTTAGAAAGAGGAGGGAGGCTCGATGATCGGAGCATATCATCGCTATGTGTTACCCCACTGGTCCTCCTCGCGCCGCACGGGGGCTGCCACAGCGCCGCCCTGCACTGCAAGAGAAATCTCGGTCATCCACGTGGGCAGCAGAGGGGAGCATCGCCAGCGTCCCTCCTCCTTCTGACCAGAGCCTGGACTTCCTCGCCCCTCGCTGAGCTTCCCTTTCCACACCAGAGCCGAATCACTTTGCAGCACCCCCAAGGCTGACTGGTAGGGTTCTCACGCCTTTTGTTTCAGTACTGCAAACCCGGGGCTTTTCTCTCTGTTCCCTGGCGTGTCTGTGGTTGGGTGAGGACGCCGCAGCCCTGCTGGTTCACCTCTTCGTCTAGCCTCTGTTCCTTGGGAGCATTAGGGCAAAGTCAGTTTTCTTTTTTTCTTTTTGAAGATCTTATTGATCGACTTATTTAGAGAGCACAAGCTATAGGAGGGGGGGAGGGAGAGGGAGAAAGAATCTGAAGGGGACTCTCCGCGGAGCAGGGAGCCCGACACAGGGCTCGATCCCAAGACCTGAGCTGAAGTCAGACGCTTAACCCCCTGAGCCACCCGGGCTCCCCATCGTGCTCCATTCTTAACACTAAAATCAGGTCCCAGGACCATTCATAAATTTGAGTTTGCTTCTTCCAAGGGGAAAAAATGGTCCCAAGCACTTAATTACACACTCATTACGGTGCATGAGCGATCCAGGGGCGCCTGGATGGCTCAGGACATGAACAGACTATACATTTTATACTTTTTATTCCTGTTTTTTCCCATCGATTAGCGATTTGATCTTGGGCAGCTTAATATCCTACAATCTCTTTTTTGTTTGTTTGTTTGTTTGTTTGTTTTAATCCCCTCTCATGTAGTGACTGTGAGACTACACACAAAATCACGTACAAAACATCAGAATAGAGTCAGAAGCAGCACGGTGTCGTCCTGTGTGAATTAGCCGTTGTCGCTTAACAAGCTGTCCCCAGTTGAGGGGCTTAAGACAACCATAGTTTATTTGGGCCCTGATTTCAAGGATCAGGAATTTGGGCTGGCATCCGTTGGGAGGTCCTGGGAACAGGCTGTCATCAGCGGGAGCGAAGGCGGTCACGGGGCCGTGTCTGTGTCCCCAACCAGCAGGTGCCCCCGGGGCTGGTTTCCGCAGCAGCAGGTGAGGCCCCCTGGCGCCTCGGAAGCGTGTGCGGTCTGGGCCTGGAACCGCAGTGGTGCTCCCGCCGCATGTCACGGACCAAAGCCCATCACAGGTTCTGTCCAGACTCGAGGGGTTAGAGAAAGTCGACGGCACTTCTTGATGGGAGAGAGGGCAGAATGATGTCCGCAGGCCATGCCTATGGCAAGAAAAGCACCGCGCCGGCGTTTGCAATTCTCCAGAAGCGGGTAAGGACACCGTCTCCAGAGACCTGACTGGCAGGGGTCTGGATGCTGGCTCTGTCACGTGGTGCGGGGGACCTTGAATGGGATCGACCTTTCTGTGCCTCAGCTTCCTCCTCTGTGAGAGGAGCTCCCCCTCAAACCGAGTCTGTGGGAGTGTCCACAGAGTCAGGGAGTTACTGCTCACAATGCGCTGAAAGCAGAGTGTTGGGTTGGGTTTTGTACTGAAGGTCAGCGTGCCCTTGTCTCTCCCGACCTCCCTGCCCCTTGAGTTCCCTCCTGGAACAAGAGATCAGTCGCTCTCCCCGAACCCTGCTGCCTTCAAAATGCTTCTCATCCCTCAAGGCTCTGCTCAAACACCTCCTTCCCCCGGACTCCCTCGTTCCCTTTAAACGTGTTCCAGCACCACCCTTTATCTCTTCCATGGCACCTGTCACATTGTGCCGTGTGCGGATTACATCGTCACTCATCCAGACGCAATGATGAGCTCCTCCCACGTTCCAGGCAGAGGATAAAGGGCTGATGAATGGGACACACAAAGTCCCCGGGTTTACTGAACTGCACTAGAGAAGACAGCTGTGTGCACGTCTGTCTCCACCAGATTATGCTTCCTGGAGGCAGGGATGACATCACACCCGCCTCATCCTTCACAATCCCTAGCCGTAGGAGGCACACAAAAAGCCGTTGATGGGATCGGAATATCTTTCATTGAATTCAACTGAACGGAATGTTATCAAATTGATGATGCTTCATTTGGGTCACCGGTTAACCTTCTTCGTGGTTGCTTGTGACCAGGGAGAGAGCTAGCTTGCCTTCACATTTCCGGTAATGTCCTTTCCCAAACCATCTCCTCAAGCTTTCCCTCTCCAGGCTCAGCAATTAATACAGGTATTTTCTCCGGCTGAAGTCAGCTCAGTCGGCTTCCAGAGCAAGTGCGACCGGTAGCTCTTTGTGGGTCTGTGTGAACAGAGGCACTTCACTTCCCCTCATGCCACTTCCCGTAAGACGAAATTTATGTCAGTGACTCAGTGCTATAATAGACACATGGGGTTACTGTCGGTGAATGCGGCAGGACTGAGCTCTGACTCTGAAAATACCCTCATGTTCTGGATCACCGAGTATTCTGATGGGAGTAAGCCTGTCACAGTCTCGAGTGGTTTGAAATGTCAGTGTAGTGCCAAATAAAAAGGAATGAAATCGGAAAACAAATGTAAAGAAACTCATAAAGTACTGATATTTCCCATGACTACTCTTCTTAAAAATACAAGTGATCAAATTCAGAATATTTTTTCTAATTTGTGGTTGTGGCTGGCAGGGTCCTAAGCATGTACACTGTCTACCTATTTAATACCCCGGAATGGGGCCAGCTGTTGTTATTATTCATGTTAACACACAAAAATTCCACTGAGTCAATTTGAAGATCTAACTGATATTCCTAACCTGTTTGTGATAGTTACGTTAGTTGTTAGCTAGATAGCTGCCCATCTAGCAAGCAGCTGGGAGCTCCCAGTTGTACAAAAGTTAAGGTTTTCCAAGGAAGGATGGTGGGTAAGGACATTATTAGCAAAAGAAAAGACAGGATTTTTCCAGGCAAGGTCACCTTCCCTTAGAGGGAACTTCTTATCAGATGGACGACCTCATCTTCCTTTGGAGGGATGGAGAGGGACCATGTGAAAGGTCACATCATTGGTGCTGACCAGAAAATTCCTGGTTGACGAGTTCAGATTACATTTCTGGAGCACCTGGCTGGCTCGGTGGAGCCGAGTGGAGCTTACGTGCGACTCTTAATCTGAGGGTTGTGGGGTTGAGCCCCATTTTGGGTGTGGATTACTTAAAAGTAAAAATCTTAAGAAAAAACACCACACTACATTTCTGGGGGAGGTTGGGATTGCAGTCAGGTTAGGTATTAAGCCCCATCTTGGTGACTTGGCCTGGCTGAAGTGACTCCATCTTGGACTTGTGGTTTTCTAATGCTTTTTTTGAGAGAAAAGGAGAGAGCGTGCACTCACATGCAAGTGGTGGGGGGGGAGTGGAAAAACCTTAAGCTGGGCAGCTGGACGTGGAGCCTGAGGTGTGGCTTGATCTCATGATCCTGAGATCATGACCTAAGCCCAAATCAAGAGTCAGATGCTTAACTGGCTGAGCCACCCAGGCGCCCCAGTAACACATCTATTTAACAAAACCAAGAAGGAGAAATAGGATAAGGGATTTAACCAAGGTCATAACCTTGGTTAGCAGCTGAGTTAAAACTCCTGACTTGCATGTTGCTCTCTTCCCAATAGAGCACACTGCACAGACATCAAAGGGTGTGTGTGTGGGGGGGGTGTTGGGATCAGAAGCAGAAAGTATCTACAAAAAACAAGGCGGCTCAAAGAAAACTAGGATTCTGAAGGTCTGGGCTGACGCACTTGCTGGGGAGGGCGGGGCTCCAGGTCTCTGGGACGTGGCGTCCCAGCGGGAGGTAGCACCCACAGTGGCCCCGGCCAGGCAGGGACCCGGTCCCCACCTGACTGCTGCCGACAGATAGATACAGAGACCAGGCTGGCTTTTCAGAGTGGGGAGGCAGCAAGAGTATCAGTCCATCTGCTGTGTCTGCTCTGGGGGCTGGGAACAGAGTGTGAAAAAGACAGCAAGTCGTTTCTTCCTTCCGCAGAGGGCACGTTTTCACTTTCCCAGATGGATGATCAAACAGATCTGAAGGCAGACTTACAAAAATCGTGGAGTCTTAGGAGCTCTGCTTACAGTCCAAGCAGGGGGAATATGGAGTCTCCAAAGCAATACAATCTTAATCAGATAAATGTCCTTTTACCAGTTATTAATTATCAGGATGTCAATAACAAAATTGGGAGAATTAAGTCCCAGGGGCCTCTGGTTCCTGTGTAACTCTGCTGTGTCTCTTTCAAAATTTCATTGTTTCAACACTGCCACCTAGTGTCCACTTCTGTGACTTACCAAGCCTCAGGTGATGGGCTCAAGTATTCAACTCTTAAGACAGGAAAGTAAATATTCTCTACCTTGGAAAGCTATCTGTGACAACTTGTTGAGTGGGGGGAAAAGGGGGAAAAATCACAAAGTGGTATGTACTATTGTAGCTCAATGCACGTAGACGTGTGTGTGTGTGTGTGCGCAAACTTGAGTCATGTTAGCATGTGCATAAAAATCTGGAAAAACGTTCACCAAATTATTGATAGTGATTATCTCAGGTTGGTTTGGGGGGGATTTTTGCTATCTTCTTTTTTTAAAATATTTTATTTATTTATTTGACAGAGACACAGTGAGAGAAGGAACACAAGCAGAGAGAGAGAGAGAAAGGGAGAAGCTGGCTTCCTGCTGAGGAGGGAGCACCATGTGGGGCTCGATCCTGGGACCTTGGAATCATGACCCGAGCTGACGGCAGATGCTTAACGACTGAGCCACCCAGGTGCCCCGCATTTTTCCTGCCTTCTCATTCTTACCTGGATTTCTTTAGTTTTTCATAATAATAATCGACCATTTGTGTAAATAGGGGAAAACAGTTTTTGAAAAGACTAAATGAGCCCCCAAGATGAGCATCACCCTCGAAACACTATTTTCTGAAATTAGATATATCCAGGAGAAATTTATTAAGCTGCGTACAGTGTGTTCTTCTAATTGTAAGGTATACCAGGAAAGTCAGGTAACGTCCTTCTACCAAACCACTAGCCACCTTTTTTTTTTTTAATTTTTATTTATTTATTTGAGAGAGAGAGATCACAAGTAGGCAGAGAGGCAGGCAGAGAGAGAGGGAAGGCAGGCTGCCCGCTGAGCAGAGAGCCTGATGCGGGGCTTGATCCCAGGACCCTGAGATCATGACCTGAGCCGAAGGCAGAGGCTTTAACCTGCTGAGCCACCCAGATGCCCCCTCTAGCCACCTTTTAAGGAGTATTTACTGCGTGCCAAGCACTGGACCGAGCTCCTCCCATTAGACATGTTCAAGCAGTCCTGTAGGTGCCACTCCTGGGGTGGGAACCTGAGGCTCAGAGAGGTTAAGTAACTTAGCCCAAGTCACAAAGTTATAGGGTGTAACTCCCTCGACTGGATAGAAGGTAAGCCAGACTTCAGCCCTGGGGATTTTCCAACACACATTTCCCAAGTTACGCCAGAGGTGATGTCAAGCAGGCGGTTGAGCAATGTATGGGCTAGGACATCAGGCTGAGAAATCTGTGTCTTTCAGGCTAGGAAGTCATGAAAGTCCTGTCTCACACCACCGATCTAGCATTGGGGTTTTGCTGGACAGGAAGTGAAAAGTGTAGGTGAGAAGGGAAGAAATCCAAAGCAACTGATCGCAGACTCTAGGCAGAATAGAGAGAAAAGTATTCCAGAAGGGGGTAAATGAAAGTAACCAAAGAGTAAGAGTTCAGAAGGGCTTGAAAAACCGGTATGCTGGGTTTAGGGATGTAAATTATGCTCAGAATATAGAATATAGGACTATGTCGAGCACTTCTGATAACAATAGGTAGATTTATCATAAGAGTAACAGAGAGAAGTTAAGGCACTAGTTTGGCATGAAGGACATAAATACATGGTGAGGTCCTGGTGGGGGCAATTCATCCACGTGGGCACTGACCATCCGAGTGATGGAGGCAGTTGGTTCGGAAGATGGCGGCCAGTGTCAGAGTCCCCAGTGAGAGCTGGGAGTGACTGGGGGGCAAGAGTTGGCTGACCATGCCAAGAGATAGGGAGTATGAAACTAAATATGAAATTGGAAGATAATAAAATGTACAGTTGGAAATAAATTTTATTGCTCTAAGAAAATCACAGACTAATCATTCCATGGGGCCAAAAAATGAAATAATACTCTTGGCAACAAATTTTACTGCTTCTGACAATAATGCACACATACTTTTTAATTCCCATCAGAGAAATGACTCCTAGTAGATGTTATGCTTCTAAAAAAAAATCGTTAGATTTTTCAAACTTGATAGTTTATTCTTAAATGTAAGTCATCCTAAATTTAATATAGTGGAACACTTTGTCCAGGTAACAAATATGTGGGGTTGGTTTTTTTTCTCTCTTTTTCAGCCAGAAAGGCACGAGAAAACTGCGCTGTCCTCAATGACAGCAGTTGAGTTATCTCCATGCCTTTCAAAGGAGTAAGACTGCCTCCCTTAGGAACACTGATGGTCTACGGGTTTTCAGGTAATTCAGGGAAACGGCAGAGCCCCTCAAGAGAGGATTTCTTACTAATAAGGACCATGAGTTCTAGAGTAATTCATTAGTAAAATAAGCGAGATGTAACTGTGCCCCCACTTTACGGAGCGGTTTCTATCTGTGACATTGATAATGACGAGTCATTTTGTGCTTTCTTGACTTTTGGATCTTTGTCCTTCAGGGTCAACAAAAGAAACAACTGGGTGTCTCAAGATGACAAGGGAAGTCCTGAGATGGCGAAACTCGAAAGGGAGGGTGACTGCAGCTGTGGGAGGCAGAGCCAGCACCCCCGGAAGGCGGTGGGCCCCAACATGGACTGAAGAGGGTGAGCCCTCGGCTCTGTGATGACGAGGCTGGTGGTTCCCCCGGAAGATATCTCTCCTCAGGCCCAAAGATGCCTTGTGTTCTCCAATTCACCCAGGGTTTTTTTTAGGTTGGTTGTCTTTTCTTTGTTTTATGTAGTAGACAAATAACTCCATTTCTTACAGGGTTTAACGTCATAATATTAATTATTCTCGCTGGCATTTCTAATAGTTCCCCAAGTAGCAGGCCTACGTCTGGAAACCAACCAAAACCTGAAGCTCAGAACTTATTCTCAAATTCCCAGGGACAGAAAGGACTCTCTGGCAGGCGTGAGTGCGACCAACCAAGCACCAGATCAAATGATTGCACCCAAGTGCCTCTAATCAAGACGAGACAAAGTGTCCATGCTTAAAGCCCACAATTCTCCTGGTTCTCATAAGACTTCCATGAATCTAAATGACTACGATTTTATTATGAAACAATATAAAACGTAATTTTTAAATAATTAATTATAATAATTAAAACAATATATTTGCAATTTGATTACCCTTTTTTATTTCCTTTGCACATTACTGATGTTGCTATTTCAACAGCAATAGATAATGAAGGCACTACTATTTTGCCACAGCATTACAGTCTGGTGGTTAAGAGTGTGGACTCTGGAGTCAGACAGATGAGAGTCTAAATTTCATAAAGTTGCTTAACTTCTTTAGGTCTTCCGACAGAGATGCACGCACACACGCCCACAGCTGCTTCTTGTCCACGCACATAGTAGAACTGCATTTCTATATCCCTTTGAATTTGGACAAGGCCAGGTGACTTGCTTTGGCCGATGAAATGTAAGAGAAAGTGCTACCTGTCCCTTCCAGGCAGCCTTTAAGAGCAGGGAGGAATTTTCTATGATTCCCTCTTTCTCTGTTAAAGCTCTTCCATTAGCCAGAGCCCCAGAGTGAGGACAACTTGAGGCAGACCCACAGTGGGCATGGAGCATGGCCAAAAATTAAATCTTTGTTGTTTTAAGCCAATAATATATTTGCTACTGTTTGTTACAGCAGCATAACCTAACCCATCCTGACTGATAAAGCCCCAATTTCCTCACTTGTTAAATAGGGGCATAAATAGAATCTACGTCCTTAGAGGCACCCTGGTGATACAGTCGGTTCAGTATCCGACTCCTGATTTCAGCTCAGTCTTAATCTCAGGGTCATGAGTTCAGGCCCCATGTTGGGCTCCACACCCTACTTAAAAAAAAAAAATAGAATCTACCTCCTTAGAATGTTGTGCAGTTTAAATAAATAATGCAGGTTTTAGGAAAACCCACCACACTGCCAGACACATACTACTTCTAGATCAATAAGAAGTACGAGTAGAAAGGGGCAAAGGATTGCTCAAAATCGTCCAGATTTTTTTTAAATGTTGTTTATTTATTTGAGAGAGAGAGAGAGACAGAGAGAGAGAGAGAGAAACAGCATGAGAGGAGAGAAGGTCAGAGGCAGAAGCAGACTCCCCATGGAGCTGGGAGCCCGATGCAGGACTCGATCCCGGAACTTGGGGATCATGACCTGAGCTAAAGGCAGTCACTTAACCAACTGAGCCACCCAGACACCCAATCATCCAGATTTTTAATTATAGAACCAGCCTTTCCTCCCAAGCAGTCACTTGGAGTCTATCAAGGTGCTAGTTCTCTATTCAGACATGCAAATTCTGGCTTCCAAATATAGTCATTCTCCCCCGTGTTGATGTGGACACTGGGGAGATCATAATTTCTTCTTACTCCCTTCTATTTAATTTGCTTGGCATTTCTCAGCAACACCTAACCACAGGAAATACAACCTACTGATCTAGTTGCTTCTTTTGCCCAACTGGTGCAGCACTTCCTCACCAAATATCTTCTAGAATTCTTTGTTCTGCCCTATTTTCACTGGTGCCAGAATGAGACAACCTGGGAGAAAGACTCATGAGCAGTTCACATATACTATCCAGCCTCATCCCACACAGTAAATCATCTTTGGGTTTCTTTTATCACAGAATTATTACCTACTTTCCAAAACCAAAAATAATGCCTCTCAAGTCAAAGATTGACCAGAACACAGAAACACATGGTCAGCAAACAGAAATGCAGTTCTACTGAGTCCCTGTTATTTTTAAGGCTTGATGTTTGGTGCTGTGTTGAATGTTTCCAAGTATATGTTCATGACCTTTCTCATTCTGTCAAGGCTTCAGTTTGCTACAAGTAGGGCAAGATCTGTCCATCTAGATCTTACGCTTTCAACAGAAGGGTAAAATATTCACATGGGTTGGTAATTAGGTAAATAGCAATATAAGGCAGAGGGTAGATCTCAAATTCAGTGTTTTCATAGAATCCCCATTTTCTTATATTAGATATTGATTCTACAAACCAACTTTTGAAAGTCCTGCAGTGCCATCCATAGTACCAGGGGCCCCAGGCTCTGACTTTCCCTCTATTCTTCTTGTCCCATGGATCACTGTCTTGGGGATCTACATGAGTATCCTTCCATAACCTAGCCAACCTTCTTTCTAGGAGATAAGCCCTCAATGAATTTCAGGCAATTAGAAAGTGCCCTGCTGGGTGTATACCCCAAAGATACAGATGTAATGAAAAGAAGGGCCACAGGTACCCCAATGTTCATAGCAGCAATGGCCACAATAGCCAAACTGTGGAAAGAGCTGAGATGCCCTTCAACAGATGAATGGATAAAGAAGATGTGGTCCATATACACAATGGAATACTACTCAGCCACGATCAGAATGGATGAATACCCAACTTTTGCATCAACATGGATGGGACTGGAGGAGATTAGGCTGAGTGAAATAAGTCAAGCAGAGAAAGTCAATTATATGGTTTCACTTACTTGTGGGACAGAAGTAATAACATGGAGGACATGAGAAGGAAAGGAAAAGTGAATTGGGGCAAATCGGAGGGGGAGATGAACCATGAGAGACTGTGGACTCAGACACAATCTGAGGGTTTTAGAGGGGAGGGGGGATGGGGGGATGGGTGAACCTGATGGTGGCTATTAAGGAGGGCACAGATTGCATGGAACACTGGGTGTGGTGCATAAACAATGAATCTTGGAACACTGCATCAAAAACTAATGATGCGTGGTGACTAACATAACGAGAGAGAGAGAGAGAGAAATAAATTTCTGTCCGAAAAAAAGAAAAGAAAAGAAAAGATAAGAAAAGAAAAGTGCCCTGCTCTCTACAAATAAGTCTCCGGGTCTCCTGGCCTGACCTGGAGTCCTGCTCTGCTTCCCACAATGATACAGGACCCAAGAGTCCTCGCGGATGGACACTTGGCTCCCCAGTTGAGCCACATACCCCTGCTCTGGCACGGCTCACAGTTTAGTGAGCAGATGAGGAATCAGGCCTCTCCCCTTCCAGTCTAATCCTCCAAATGGAGAGCAGAGACCAAATAAATGTTGTATACCCATTGTGGGCAAGTAAAGGTACCATTTACACTCAACCAACACAGGGACTAGGGAACTGAACTATATAGCAACACCTCTAGGTGTGTGTCAAGGGTGGGGGCAGATTCCCCCAAGCAGCTGCAAGCAATCTTAGCAACAAAGCTATTTCTGGAGAAATGAGATGCTGGAGGGCAGGGTGGGGAGGGGACTGGTGTTACTGGTGACGGTGATGTTTCTGTGTGTCCCCACATGTAAAGGTGTACGTACTGAACTAACAGTCTTTTCACAAATACCAAGCTGGATGAGGTCTCACATGGGCTCACAAGACCAACGTCATAAAAGAAATCTGAAAGAACCAAAAAATGGGAAATACTCAGGCACAAGTGGAAAAGCACGGTCACCTACTAGGAAGAAAGTAACATCTGTGGTCAAGGAAGGTGGGACTCTGCACGGAAACTCCAGCTTCTAGCACTGTGGGTCCCTCTGTCATATCAGCCTCCCCACTGGGCAAGCCATGGCTAGCAACAGCTGGTCACGGGATGACCATTTGGCACCATATGAATACTTGCTATGGTCGGTTGGAGCCAACAATTGTTCAAATGACTTCTACGTTTTTTCTTGGTATCACTTCTCTTTCCCCTCCAACCTAAATATTCTCCTCCTCCAAAAGCATCTGCACTTGAAGATGACTCGAGAGGCACCTGGTTGACTCAGTGGGTTGAGCATCAGACCCTTGATTTCTGCTTGGGTCAGGATCTGGGGGTCATGGGATGGAGCCCCGCACTGGTCTCCCTGCTCAGCCCAGAGTCCGCTTGTCTCTCTTCCTCTACTTCTTCCCAGTCCTCTCTCAAATAAATAAAATAAATCTTAAAAAAAAAAAAAAAAGGTCACTCTAAGAAGATAATACTGAGACCAAGGAATAAAGTGCATGACAAAAGTATTAGAAGAAGACATTTGGGGACATTAAGTCCTACAAGCAAAATTTTTCCGGTCTGAAGAGCATTTACTCCCCTAGAGATACCGTCTCTAGATTGCCTGACATCTCAAAATGCCCTAAGACTACTGGAGAACTGCATTTTCAGCATTACCTAATTTCCACATAAATCTCTTGCCGTTTCATCAGCTAAGTGGCTATCTGCTGAATTTCCCTGATTTATGGATCGCTTTTGAGGGCTGAGGCTATGTCCAGATACTAAGTGATTAAATGTGGAGGGAAATGGCACGTCCCCATAATAATGATGGAGGAGAGAACCGTGACTAGGCATACAGAAGACCTCAGACACACAGGCAGACAGCCGCTTGAAAGGGCAGGCTCCGGGGCTGTGGGGAAACTGTACCAACAAGCTGGGTTCTACACGACAATCTTCCACTTCCTCTCCCAGGACGCATGTGCCGACTCAGCAGTCGGCGCAAAGCTTAGCCCCTCAGAATTCAGCGTTTCAAGAGCCAGCTTGTTTCACTAGCTGGGCTGCTAGTGATGCCCTAGGAATCCTGGCTTCTGTTTTCACCATGGGCACCAAACTGTGTGCCCCCCTGGAGATGGTTCAGCTTGCCTGAGAACTCCATCCTTCGGCGGCTCCTCAAAGACAATCTCTGCTGAGGGCTGTCATCCTAACACCTTCTTTTAGGGGCGCCTGGGTGGCTCAGCTGGTTAAGCGTCTGTTTTCAGCTCAGGTCATGACGTTGGGGTCCTGGCATCAAGCCTCGTGTGGGGCTCCCCGCTCAGCGGGGAGTTTGCTTCCCCCTCTCTTTCCGCCCCTCCTCCCTGCTTGTGCTCTCGCTCTTTCTCAAATGAATAAATAAAATCTTTTTAAAAGGACATTCTGGCGAAGCTATAAAATGCAAGATGATAGTTTAGGTCACAGGTCTTTGGTATACCTGTTAAAGCGCCACCTGCTGGACACACCATGGATAACACACACAAATTCCCCGTGAGCCGCTGCTCCCAGAAAGGGGAGAAACATTCACTGTCCGCCAGAGAACCTACTTTCCAAGTGCAAACTGTGAGAATGGCCCCAGCCAAGCCCTCTCTTCTTCCAGCATAACCACAGTCCAAATGCGCAATTTATTACCTCAATACAACACGAGGGAACAATCCAGCAGCCCCATTATACTATTCAGCAGGTTTTTTGTTTTGTTTTTTTTTTTTTAACAGCATGAGTATCTATGAGAAAATACTGAAAAAATCGATATTGTTCAAATAGGCTGGAAAAGAATTTATGGGAGGTTCTCAACTAAAGAAGGTGTTATGTTTCAAAAGCTTGTATGTGAGCCAGATGTTTGAAAATGCATTTTCCATGGAAGTGGTATTATACAGACGGGGGAACTCTCAGTCTTGTAGAAACCAGTACGCAGGGCTTTGCGATACTATTATTTAATTGCTGAATGTCACTTACAGCACGGCTTCCCTGGTACACTGAATTCTAAGTTTTAATTTAGGATGATCTCCTTTGCCCCTCTCCAGAGGGAGCAGGTGAGGAGAAAAAAACACTAGGTTTACGGGGAAGGGTAAAAAGATGAATAGAGACCACAGTTGACCTCGAAGAGCTCAGCCGGTAGTGAGGAACAGCAGGTAAACAGCGAGCACTCAATAAGTGCAATGAGGAAGATATGAACAAGGGCCCTGGGAACCTAGAGGAGAGGGGGCCTGGATAGCCTGAGAAAGGCTTCAGAGAAAGAGGTGACCATTGAGCTGAGGCTTGACAGACAGGTGGGGTGCTGTCCCCTAGGCTCTCCACTTCACCCTGTATACACAGGTTTGTTCTTAAGCAGGATATTTTAAGAAATAACGTGTTAATCAAAATGGAAGTCTTGCCCCAAAGGCCAGAAACACTGCACCTAATCTTTTCCCATTCATTGGCAGCTGCGAATGGTACACAGTGAAAATCAAACATCAGTTTTAGCTGGCTGCAGAGGATAAAGTTATTTCACTCACAAAACTTAAAAAAAAAAAAAAAAAGGTAATGCAGAATTTTAAAAACTTTCTTCTGGCAAATGATTTGTGCGCTCGCTCCGACTTCCCCTCCATCCCAACGTAACCCCAGGTAGGTCTGCCTTAGCTCACAGAAGACATGATTCTGAAAAGTCGGATAGGAAGAAATCTCGACTATATTAAGTCATTTAAAAATCCAGAAGGAAAAACTGGTTCATCAAAGAAACCACACAACGAATGTATTCCCGTGAAATGAAAATCTTTTAATCACATGAACACTTACCCTCGACGTCTTTATTACATAAAAAAAAAGTTTATGTACAGTTTACAGTTATTGCAAAGTGGCAGAGTGGCGTGGATAATCATAGTGATGCTACATATTCACATTCTGAAGAAGTATCACAAAAATCTCATGGCACGGTACAAACACTCGGTGAGAAGTAGTGCAGTGTCCTCTTCGAACAACGGAGAGAGGGTCCCCAGGTCGACCCCACCGCCCCTCTTTCCTGTCTGGATGGTGCTCAGACTGGAATCCCAGGCTTTCTCGAGGGTTACCCCACCCATGTTGCTGCCACATGCAATCAATCACCTGTGGCATAAATGCCACAGGCCTTGCAGACAATGACGACCTCTGCGAGACAACACCCAGAGGCCTCCGACTGGGGAGGGCTTCTCCCGGCGGACTCAGCCTGGACTGCCTGCTTGCAGGCCCCACCCTGGGGCTGGATCACGCCTGCGTATCAGCCCCACCAGGCTTTCCCACGCGTGTCTCCGAGACCCAAGTGGGGCGTACCTTGTCTCCTGGCACGGACGGGTATTGGTCCTCAAACCCACAGAAACACGATCCTAGCCACCTCGCCTTCTGCTCTATTTTTAGATTTCTACTTTTTATACGTTATTTTCTATTCCTTTGTTAAATCTAACCACTGGATCCAATCCAATGTCGCAGGGCTCTCTCCCCTAATAATTTTCCAAGAGTCCCCTCTGCCCCCGGCAGACTCTGCTGCCTCCCAGAGATGGCCCCCCGGTTTCCCGCGAAGCCTCAGGTGCCCACGCTCGGCGCCTTCCTCTCCAGCTACAAGGCGGCGGAGTGGGTCTCCGGCAGGTTCTCCTCCAGCTTCAGCCCCAGGTTGTCGATGCCGATGCTGGTGACGGGCGGCACGTCGCTTTCCGCCGGCTCGGCCGTGCGTGTCGGGCTGGAGCAGTACAGAATGAAGCCCACCATGATGACGGTGAAGGACAGGATGTAGAGCCCGGAGAACTAGGAGGAGAACAGGCGGGGGGCTGTGGTCTCTGGCAAACACGGGTAGGCTGCTGCCCTGGGCCAACCGCGCTCTGAGCATTCGCTTCTCCTAAGTTTTGTTTCTGGAAGCTGCCTAAGGAGACGCCGATGCCCCCAAACCCTCCGGTGCGCACACGGGTGAAGGCACGGTCTCGGGCAGCACCTGCCCCATCAGCCAATCCCTGCATCTCTAGGAAACGGACCTTCTGCCTCTCTCTGCGCTACGCCCCGCTGGACTTCCACCCTGCAACCGGTCCCACTGAGTGGAGAGAATCAAAGGTCAGCCTGGATACCCGGACAGGGCCAACCCCAGATCCCTACGCCTCCCTTATCATATGGCTATGAGACAGAAACACAGGACCTAAGATAAAACGCGGATGTACAGAGAGGACAAGTTCTCCACAACCCTTCGTGTCTGCTAGTGCAATAAAATGCAGTTTGTTAAAATTTAATAAATTATCTTCTTTCGGTAGACAAGGATTACACAGATTTATGGTGGACTGAGCAGGTAAGATTTCTAGAGCTCGAAAGACGTCATTTTTCGGAAAAGTCTCAAACCCCAAAGAGGTTACTGGTGTAAAGTGAAGTTGGATAAGTACAGAGCACGGAGCCTTGGGGGGTGGGGGGGAGTCTCTGCAGGGTCTCAGCTTTCAGAAGGACCGACTATAGCGGGAGCCCATTCTGATAAACACACCACAAGGATGGATGGAGTTTCTGGTGACCTTCTCCATCCCGCCCCCTTTGTTAGGAAAACAACCTAGAACAAAATGCACTGAAGACAAAGCACCAATTCATTGTATATTACTACTGAAAACGGCCTTCTGACACACCCCCAGAGTTTAAATAAATAATATTATGCACTCTGTATATTTGCTCTTATTGGAATTGAGGATCCATATAAATTTCAAGTATTAAGGATATTAATATTTTTTTTAACAGCATGAAAGACCAAACAAAGAGAAGAGCTGAACACTGACCAAGGATGATGTAGTAAAAATTAAGGAAACTATGTAACATAATTAATGTGTAATTAAATGCCTAGGATCATTTTTTTTTCCTTAGAACAAGCAAACTTAAATTTATGAATGGTCCTGCTAACCTGATTTTAAAGTTAAGAATGGAGGATGCTAGGGGCACTTGGTGGCTCAGTCGGTTAAGTGTCTGATTTCTGCTCAGGTCATGATCTCAGGGTTATGGGATCGAGCCCTGCACTGGGCTTCCTCCTCAGCAGGAAGTCTCCCTCTCCCTCTGCCCTCCTCACCACTTGTGCTCACTCTCTCAGATAAATAAATAAGCTCTTAAAAAAAAAAAAGAATGGAGCATACTATTTTGTTCAAGCCAACAAATGTTTTAAATTCACTTAGATTTCAAAGTATGCCCCCAGAGAGTTCCAATGCCTAAAAAGAATTCTAATAAGAAGATGACATAGAAAAACAATAAGAAAACACAACAGGTTGGGAAAGGAGATGAGAGGGAGAGAGAGAAGAAAAAACCAGATACACTCCCCAAAGTAGCAGGAGGAACTAAATAGGGTTTTGAAATGAGTATTGTGTCCAGTGCTGGACATCTCCGGGCTTCTCCGAGTCACCACTGGCTTCTGCACGTTTATTTCCTAAAGATGCTCAATTACTTCTTAACCTTAAGCCTTTAGATCTCGACAATGAATGGAAGAGCCACAGCCCTCCCCAAAGCAGGAAAGCCTTCAGAGATTCAGCGCAAAGAGTCAACGATAACGACGCAGAGTCAAGCCGCACAGTCAAACCTGGCTTTAGTTCTTGGATCCAAACCTCAGCATAGTCCTCATCACACAGCCGGCATTTTAGAAATATTTGTTGGGGGGGGGGGGAGATTCAGAGAATATTAGGAAGAATTAAACCTATTTAAAGTACCCTAAACTTTCAAAGTCAGTATTATAAAGTCAGTATTTATGCCCTCCTATAAAATGTTTACCGTTACATGCAGGAAAACCTACATAACTTGTTCAAAACATGTCCTGTTTGGGTTGATGGTTTTAAATGTTTAGAAGAAAAAGTGTCTTGATCCTTAAAAAGCAGGTGATCAAACGGAGTCATTTCCCTTGAAGAGAGAGACTCTGAGGGAATGAGGTAAGTCTCCTAAATCAGAAGCTCTGACCTTTACCTTTCTTCTTCTTCTTCTTTTTTTTTTTTAATTCTACCATTTGTGTCAGGATCTATACTGGAAGTTTCTTGTGGCTACTCTGGTCAGTAAGTATTTACTCAAGATCCATTCCAGAGGAGACAGAGTCTGACACTTAGGAGTGCAGAAATTTTTAAACATCTGTCAACTGTCGATTTTAAAAAGCAGAGCCGAAGTTATTTTAGAAACTACAATTTTAAGAATTGGTGGTATATTGGGCTTATAATTCTGTCTTTAAAAACTGCTTCTAAAATGCGAGGTATCGGATGCCTGGGTGGCTCAGTCGGTTAAGCGTTTGCCTTCAGCTCAGGTCATGATCCCACAGGGTCCTGGGATCAAGTCCCATGATGGGCTCCCTGCTCCATGGGGAGTTGGTTTCTCCCTCTACCTCTCTTAATCTCTCATGAATAAATAAATAAAATCTTTAAAAAAATTTTTTGTAAGTGCTAGGTATCTTCTTTAAGCTCTGAATGGTTTTCCACCTTTGTAATTTACTCTGAAGATCCCAGCAGACCCACTCTTTGCTCTGCAAGTCTTGAAACGGCCTTTGAACAAAAACAATCAAATCTAATCTCGGTTAAGAGTGAGCTGCTAGACATGCAGCGACAAAGAAACATAAAGCAAGAGGACAGAGAAGTGAGAATAACAGTTTAAAGTTATATGGTCAAAAAAAATGACACACTAAAAGGTTTTTCATGTTCAAGTTAAGAGCAGTTAAAGAGCAAATATCTACATGAAAGAAGCTTATAATAGGTAGTGACAGGTGTATTTTCAAAGATTTTCTTTCTTTAACCTTACTTCCTCCTTCCCACTGGGATAGTATTTTACTCAGAAGAAGTTAAACTACTAAAGCTAAATCAATATACTTGGTTTAAAAAAGAAAAACACACAGGTGAGTGGGGCCCTCCTTCACATAGATAACCTATAACCACTATGCTTAACTGCAGAAAAGAAACACCATCACCACCTAGTGGTGGCCATGTGAAATGCAAGCACAGCACCACAACTCACTTTTAAGGCTCATTTTGCAGCCCTTGGCAATTGTTCTCAATCAATCAATCAATCAATCAATCAATATATAGGCCTGTCAGATCACTTCTCTGATTCACTTTGACATTTGTTACTTTTTAATGATGCAACCAAAAATTACAAATACTCCTTCGGTCTAAGTTCAGGAATGCCTTAACTAGCAAGTGTGTAAAAGATAACACCGAGTTCCTTTCATATGTAAGGCAAAATGGTTTATGCTTCTTAAGCAGAAATTTCTGAGAATCCACTGAATGAGGCACTGTAAGTTCATGGCCGATTCCTGGGAATAATGTAAATCAGTGCCAAGCAATTTCTGCCTGGTTATAAAATTTTACAAAGACAAAGAAATGTATTTGCTGTCCCTAAATGAAACTAAAGTATCAAGCAACAGCCAACATTGTCACCATTTGTTCAAATAACTGGGATAGCAAGCTCATCGACAAGCATTTACTGAAGGTGTAAGAAAGATGGATTTCCAACGTGGCAGTTCTCAAAGTGCAATCCCAAGACCCAAAGGTACCCAAGACCCTTTCAGAAGTCTGTAACATCAAAATTCTTATTATGAAGATGATTCTATTAGCCTGGAGTACAGACCATCCAATGCGATTGTTGCCAAAAAAGATGAGGTTTTATTTTTGGATCTAAAACAGTAAAGACACCCACGACTTCTTTTAGACCAAGCAAGTGTTCTATTTGAACACGATCTATTTGCTTACCTTATAGCCAAACAGAAAGAGTCCAAAGAAAAGACTGTAGAGGTCAGCTGTCAGGATGCCCAAGTTCACAGAGGTGGCACTGGTGACTTTAATCACCAGTGGCATGAAGCTGTACAGGCAAAACATACAGAGGGCAAATGCCACAAACAGCAGGGCTGCGGAAAAAGCAAAGTGCAATAGCTAACATTATGGGAAGAAATCAGAAGGCAAAGACCCTTTTAAGGCTTGACTGCCATCTACGATTCCCTGACCCTTCCACACACTCTTTACAGAGCCACTTGCTAACGCTCAGCATTGCAAATGAGACACAGAAAGCTCTCAGGAAACAAAATAATTATAACAATAACAAGATATGACACAGAGGAAGGACTTCAAAACTGCAACACGGTGTTAGATGGTGAAGTCCGTGGGGACTTGCTCATGATGTGACTGGGTCAGCAGCTCTCGCCACCGGCCCCATCCACCCAACCCAGAGAGCGTGATGCTGTGATAAAAAGTCAATAAAAGCAGAATCGCTATCAAGAAAAATCACCCATTGTCTTTCACTTGCTTTTTATCTGTTTCATTGGTTGGACATGATTTGTGTCACGGGATTCAGAATACAGCATTTTTAGCCATCAAAGGCAGCTAGGTGTTAGGCTCATGATCTTGAGCTCATGTCATTAAATTCAGCGCTCTCAGAAAGCACAGTATAACCATCTTCAGGACACAGCTAGCGATGTGGGTGCTCACCATTCTGTTTTGCAACCCTTCCTTCAATCCCACCCCCATACTCAACACACACCCACTCACACCCATTCACATTCACGCTCACTCACTCGCTTTGGCAAGCCAAGTGAAATTATCCTAGCATAGCCTATTAACTTCCGTGATGTTTTACGGACTATTGCTAACCTCCTTCCGCCCATCATTAAATAAGGTTGGAGGAGTCTTTCCTAACCGTCCCACCACTGTTTGCTACATTATTTATTTGTGCAGATGCCCAGGAACATCAGCTGAGAGTCGTAATGGAAGGTGGTGGGTGATTACACGCCATCAGAATATTCGGGTTGATGTTTCACGAATTACACCAAGCAGACAACCTTCAAACGAGGTTTGAGGACTCGCAACACAGACCTGATGGAAAGTGTGACCAAAGGTCAGTCTTGTTCAGAATTCCTGGTAAAGAAAAGTTCTTTCTGGAGGTAAAGATTAAGAATTTACTCCTGTGAAGGCTTATTTAGGAGTTCTCAGGGAAAACTCAATGTAAAACCCTGGAGAGTCTGGGTACCAAATTACTCTGTGATTTTACAGAAATGGCTTAATATTACTTAACTGAAGTATTTATTTCTCGACGTGTATTTTTGTCACTTAAGAGGAGAGGCTACTGACCAAAAAAGGAAGATCATTTATGTACATACCAATCTTCCAGTCCCACTGAATGCCGGCAATATCCTTATATTCCACGATCAATCTAAGATTAAAACCAGAGGTCAGAGAGAATCCACATACTCATTTTCACTAGCTTATAAGCATTTTAGTTGCTATACTCCAGCTAAGGTGAGGAATTATGTTGATTTTTATATTTTTCTTAGGGTATAAAAATAAGTATCTTTAATATAAATGACAACGAATAAAACCAAAGGAGCCCACACACACGCTCGAGGCCCTTCGAGGCACTTTGCAAATAGTCCCCAGCATGACATTATGTTTTCCATTTGAGTAGAGAGTTAATATTTTCTGGAAATAACTGAAAAATAAAGTCTCTACCACACTGGGAATGCCTCTACCACACTGTAAGCCAAAATTCTAAGCCTCACACTCACATAAGAAAATGAGGCGTAATTCTTGATATTTCAAGAATCTTCTAGGGGCGCCTGGGTGGCTCAGAGGTTAAAAGCCTCTGCCTTTGGCTGGGGTCATGATCTCAGGGTCCTGGGATCAAGCCCCGCATCGGGCTCTCTGCTCAGCGGGGAGCCTGCTTCCCCCTCTCTCTCTGCCTGCCTCTGCCTACTTGTGATCTCTCTCTGTCAAATAAATAAATAAAATCTTTAAAAAAAAAAAAAAGAATCTTCTAATAGTTAACCAGTTACTGACTTCATGTGGGAATTTGGGCCAAATCACAATGCATATTGGTAGCTGGAAAGTAACCGTGTACCATAGATGGGCTTATTTAAAGGGAGATTTTAGACTCTTACAGCTGTATGCCACTGATAATTGTTCCAAATAAGCCCACCATCCCTAAAAACTCCTGTCTGCTCAGCTTCTTCACGACGTATTCTTCACACACGTTAGAAACAGCATAGAGGGAAGCGCCTAGAAGGACCAAGATGTCACCAATCAGGACGTCACTCCCTACAGAAAGACAAGACACAAAAAGGTACACAGCATCAAGACAGGGGACCCTTTCTTGCTTGCTTCCAGGAGTTTATCTGGTTCACATTCATTTAAATAAGATTTTTCAGAAGGAGAGACCCTGGTTTCTAGAAGCTGAAGGATTCTTACTCCTCTCCCTTTCTGGCACAATTCTGCTGTGATTTTTCATGTTTTGACCCCTCGGGAGACGACGCAACTAGAAGATGGATAATGGAAGGCCTCAGGAAATGATTCTATGACAAAGAAATTAATGGAATTTATGGAAGGGAATTAACTAAAAACTACAGGGAAGGAAGCTAGGTAGTCAAGGTCATCGTCCCTCAATCCGAGGACACAGTGAAGTCACTTGTAGACTAGGCGAATTCCGACACCATATTTAGATTTTATAGCATCATCTGAACTTTGACTCAAAGAAAGTCCAAGTGTTCTCATCCACAGAGCGACTGGAAAAGAGTTCAGTCACCCAATGGACACGAAGCTTCCTTTCGATAAAAAGCCAAGAATCTACAGTAGGTGTTCCAGTAACTAATTCAAATGGATGGACCAAAAGAGGATTATTGCAAATATTTAAAGAAACTTCTCTCTCATGACACAAAACTATTTAGTGTAACAAAAAGGAGCAAGGACCGTGGGCATGTAGGAATGCAAAGCACACCTGGTGGACTGGGTTCCGATAGCAGAAGCCAGTAAATCTGAAAATAAAACTGAAAAGACAGTTTAAGCAAGATATGTCTTCTGTCTTTTCCCACAGAACTTTGCGATATGGAAGCGAAAACACAAGCAACACTCTGTTTTCTGTGACCGAAGCAGAAGGACCACAGCCTCACCTGAATTGTCCTCCCTCCCCGCCAGGATGTCTGCACCGACCATTGTTCCCACACCCAAGAGACACACAGCCACTGCAATGAAGTGGATCACTCTGTATCTTGCGTAAAGAATAAACCACGAGAGAGCCATCAGCACAGGGATCCCAAAACAGTCCAAGAGCTGCAAGGAAGGAGACACAAACAGCATGAGCCATCTGTCCTCAGCTAAAAGATGGGTAACTCATCCTCGGAGTCCAAGTTTATTCCTGCCCTATATGTCTCGACGGCGATCTACCGGGATTACCCGGGTTTACCCTTACCTGGAGGGACTCACTGAATCCTCACAACCCTGTGAGATGAAACCACGGTTCCCATTTTATGTATGAAGAAAATCAAGGCACAGTCGGGTTAAATGAGTTGCCGCAAATCCCACAGCTGGAAGCTGGAGAACCAATGGCTGACCCCAGGGATTCTGCCCCGTAGACTGTGCCGTATCTTTACCCTCCTGCCTGCGTTTCTCCTTGAGTCCAGCAGGCAGACCTGCCTTCCCTCACTCGACCAATATTTTCACACCTCACATTGGGGAGACCCTAGGAGAGGAGCTGGAGTGCAGAGAATGAGAGAGACAAGGCCCAGCCCTCAGGAGCACAGAGAAGGCTAGAAAGACACGGAATAGTCATACAAGCAAGTATTTAACTGTTGTTGGGCTAAGAGCCACCAAGCGGTAGAGGAGACAGTCAGAAAGCCAAAAGACACCACCTCCCTGACAGAGATTAGCTCACAGCACACCAAATAATCCTCCATCATCCGATGACCAAGGGTCCAGAAAAACCCTCTCCACGCCCAATAACACGGCCAGGCTACAAGGCAGTGCCAAATATCACAGCAAATTCAAAAATCACTTGTAAGATAAAGGGGGGAAAAATGGAGATTTTATTCCCTCGATTCTTGAATTCACAAATTATGTGAAGTGCATTCAAGGATAAAATATATTCCGTATACTAATAACATTCCCGAACCTACTTTACCGCTCCTCCTGTTCTTTTTTTTTAACCTTGTCTCGGATTCACTCTGTGTCTGTCTCGTTTTGGACAAGGCTGGGCCCTAAATCTCCCGCGGCCTCTTTGAGCCCATCCCTGGCTGCTGACTTATCGCCTTTCTCTTCGGGGTCAGTCTTGGAGGCTGGTGCGCCGGGTGAGGGAACGGGCACCTTGCCTTGTTATTTATTCTAGCTGCAGAGCTCCAATCCCCTAAGTGCTTTATGGAGCCAGCCTGAATAACAAACCATTAAAAGATGCAAATGATAACAGCCCGTCCCAGAAGATGCCAGCAGAATCCAGCCATAATGACTTAACAAAGTCTAAATGATGTTCCTTAAACCAAAAAAAAGTCAAAAAAAAAAAAAAAAAAGTCACTCTCAAAAGTCTCACAGGAGACTCCCTATCCTTAAATAGTGTCTTAAAATCAAACTTAAATTTATTCTATTTTGGGGGTGTCTGGGGAGCTCTGTCGGTGAAGCGTCTGCCTTTGGCTCAGGTCATGATCTTGGGGTCCCGGGATCCAGCCCCGAGTCGGGCTCCCTGCTCAGCGGGGAGCTTGCTTCTCTCTCTGCCTCTGTCTGCTACCCCCCATTTGTGCTCTCTTGCTCTCTCTCTGTCAAATAAATAAAATCTTTTTTAAAAATGTGTTCTATTTTTAACGATTTTCGGTGTGCCATAAGTGGCCATCTAAGGGAGCTGCCTATGCATTCCTGCCACTGACGTGCTCCCCGGCCCGACCTCAGCGTCACAATCTGAAATGAGGAGACCAGACCAAATGATTTCACAGGTCCCTTCCTGGTCCCACCAAGTTGCACGACTGCTCACCTGCTATCTAGCACACCGGGCCATCTACCTACAAGGATTCTCCTTCTCACATACTCTTGGTGATGGATGTCTTCTCCTTGATGTGTTCAGTCCCAAGAGCCTCCCTGTTTAATTTAATCTTTAAAAATTATTGTTCAGCCACAGTCCGCAAGATATGAAGTCAGAGCCCCAGGTGGGGGAGGCATGATACAAAACTGAGCTAGGCTTTGTTAGAAATATTTTATTAGAGGTGGAGCAGAGGGGAGAAAGTGAGATAGAAAGAGGCCTTAGAGAGGGGGGACGGGGGCTTCAAACGCATTGTGTTCTAGAAAGAACAGAGCAGCCCAATGGAGGAGAAGCTGGCCGTGGGTGGGGAAGGAACAGAGTTGGCAGTAAAGTGGGAGGACATACAGGTAGAAACCTAGTCCATGGGGTGCCAACGGCCATGTTGTAAGCTTCGTATAAACTGCTCCATGAGTGGTCGCCATTCCAGCATCTCTGAAGGAACCCTTAAGTAGGAGACCCCGAGAGCCCAACTTCACCCTTCTACCCATACTGCAGATTTACTCAAGTAGAGAATCAGCTGGAAGAGTCGCAGGGACAGTCCCCAACCACTGTGGCAGGGAGCTGTAGCTGCTAAATAGCCTTTCATAACACTCTTTGAGAGGACTGGAGTACATAACTTGTGATGACCAAATGCTTGAGTTTTTCTAAGAGCCTAGAATGAAAGAAACTGTTTTCAATAGTCTAAGGCATGAACTTCAGTCAGCAACGCAACTGTAAGTGTTTTTACTTAGCTGTGTTTAGCTCTTCTACCAAGTCAAAACTGGTCATTATCGGTCGTCCACAACCAAAGTTCCTGGGAATTGTAATCCAATAATTGTGTATGAGGAGGGTAGATGTGACTAGAAAAATGCCACCTTCTATGGAAGTGTATGCTTGTTACCCAGAGCTAAAAGCATGCTTAATTCTATTTGCAAGGAACTTGATCCTTTAGGTAACTCCTGGTTTTAACAGTTGTTGCTGTTGATGTTGTTAATTTTATTTATTTGTTTGTCAGAGAGAGAGAAAGCACAAGCAGGAGGGGCGGCAGAGGGAGAAGCAAGCTCCCCACTGAACAAGAAGCCTGATCCGGGGCTCGATCTCAGGACCCTGGGATCAAGACCTGAACGGAAAGCAGACGCTTAACTGACTGAGCCACCCAGGCGCCCCTAACTCCTGGTTTTAATTTTTATGAATGCTGGGTTTTCCTACATGCCTCCTGTGATATTTGTCTTAACTCACATTTCCGCAAACCAAAAGGTCTGCTGAAGACAATGCTCAGCATGATACGCACAATGTTACAGAAGAGAAAATATTTAATAGGACACATTCAGATAACAGTAGCATTTAATGTATATCCACGTTGGAAAAGTACTGAATTTTCATCAGTGCTCACGTCTTCCAAGCAAAGTAAGTCTAATTACATTTTAATTTTTCCAGAGGTGAGATAAAGATACCTTATCTCACTATATGTTTCATATAGTGAGAAAACGGATGCATCAAAAAAATTACAAATTTAGGGACACCTGGGTGGCTCAGTCGGTGAAGGGTCTGCCTTCGGCTCAGGTCACGGTCTCAGGGTCCTGGGATCGAGCCCCCTGTCAGGCTCCCTGCTCAGAGGGGAGTCTGCTTCTCCCTCTGCTTCTCACCCCAGCTCCTGTTCTCGTTCTCTCTCACCCTCCCTCTCAAATAAATAAATAAAAATCTTAAAAAAAAAGTTACAAATGTATTAATTGTGAAGACTAAACTTGGCATTGGAGTCTCTCACTTTCACCTCCCCTCAGGAAACATTTCGATGTTCGCGGCGGTGACTCACGGTCATGATACAGCCCACACTTTGCTAATATCTAGACAACTCAATCAGGCTTCCTCAACAACTGGCTAAAAAGTACTGCTCTGCAAGAACATTTGTCTTTCAATCCAGCAAGAATAAACTTAAAAAAGGAATAGGGATATCAGTTTTACCTCTGGCTACCCAAGGTGCTTCATCTCTACCCCACATGTCTACAAGATTCCTTCCAGGGACTCCGATGGTTCCTTTTGTCTTGAATAGCCACTTTACTAGCAAACCTCCAACTTTGCTGTGGCACAAAAGTTTATTCCCTTTATATGCCATCTTCAAGCAAACTTAAAAAGGAACTCTTGTCAACATCACGGCATCAATTGCCAACTAAATATTTATGCTTATTGTGGTAGCGACTCCTTAATTCTGTAATAGCATTAGCAGTTTGGGAACTGATTAACTTGGATACAGTTTCACTAATTCCAGGGAAATTTTACTCATTAGCACATATGCTCCATGAAGAAACAGACAGCGTCCACCTGTATTTAGGTTTTCTGCAAGGGAATGGCTTTTCCATAAAATCTGGTTGGCACATATCGGCTCAGATTCTTCTCTTAAAGCTGAAAAACCCCCACGGGTCAG
>CM052815.1:88642801-88663928 GCA_028533885.1 Nasua narica | reverse complement strand
AAAAAAAAAAAAAAAATGATGAAAAGGAGAACAGCCATAAGGAAAGAGTTGAAGAATATGCAGCAATGTTGAAGACAGGTTTATTATTAT
The DNA here is from genome assembly GCA_028533885.1 of Nasua narica. Lineage (NCBI taxonomy): Eukaryota > Metazoa > Chordata > Mammalia > Carnivora > Procyonidae > Nasua > Nasua narica. Next base: position 88,663,838 of record CM052815.1, on the reverse strand, counting down.
TTATTATTATTATCATCTTGTTAAAGGATCAAGGAAGTTGAAACATATCTGGGAGATGAGCAGAAGGCAGTGTGAGTGAAGACTTGGAAGAACTAACCAAAAAGAAACTGAAAGATTATAGAGACAACTCCTGGAAGGATCAGGGATCAGGACTAAGAACACTGAGAACGCTGCAGCTTAAATGTTTAAATGCTTAAAATGTTCTCTGCATAAGCCCTTCCAGAGTTGCTCCAAGCAAAGTAGAAAACCCCCAAATTGCAGAAGACAAAGAATATCTGTCCTAAGAGTTTACAATGTATTTTTTCCTCTGGAATATCCGTTTCAGTAATTTGCAACTAACCTCAAACAATCCTAGCCCAGGGGCCCCAAGAGAAAGGGGAAGTTTGCTGGGTGAGTCAACCCCACTGAACACACTGGCAGAGTCTTTGCCATGTGTCAGAACAAGAAGATAACATCTGAGGGCGCCTGCGTGACTCGGTTAGTGCCCTACTCGATTTCAGCTAAGGGTATGATCTCAGAGTCGTGGGATTGAGCCCCACATCCAGCTACACACTGGGCATGGAACCCATGTAAGATTCTCTCCCTCTGCCTCTCCTCCTCCTGCAGTTCGCATGTGCATTCATATTCTCTCTCTCTCTCCCTCCCTCTCCCTCTCTCAAAAACAGAAACAAGAAACCCTGAGGAGACACACTCTGTGCCTCAGAGGCTCAGAGTCTACTGGGGATAAACAGGCATATAAACTAGGAATTAGGGCAAGACAAGTGCTGTAATGGGCTGGCTTACAAAATTTCAAGAGTTCACTGGACAAGCACAGCAAGGAAAGGCATTCTAAGCAGAAGGAACAGCAGACACTAAGGCACAAAGCCCTAAAACAATACAGCACATTTAGGGATTTCAAGTGGGTTGGTGTAGCTGCAAAGAAGGTGAAAAGAGGAAAATGGCAGTAAATGAGGGTGGAAAGAGTCCACACAAGCCAGATCAAGAAGGGCCTTGGATACAATGCTCTAAAGTTGGTGTTTTATCTTGCTGGTGGTGAGATCACTGAGATCTTCTGAATAGGAGGGAGTAAGGTGACTAGCATATCAGTAATTGAGCATTCCTGGGTCCCTAAATATGTCCTAGCACATAGCACCAAAACCTTACCCTTAATGCCTCACATGAAAACCAGTTAAAGAGGAAAGTTGACAGTAGAGTCTAGAATACCCGGTTTTCTAGATCAGACAACTGGATAGATCACAATATGGTTAACTAAGATCCCAAAGGCAGCAGGAAAAAGGCACATCTGGAAAAGAGAATAATGCCATTTTGGACATGCTGTATTTTGTGTAATTATGAGACGGTCAAGGAAAAAATATCCAGTAGGCAGTTTGGCGCTGGGAAAAAGGACAGGGCTGCAGAAATAAATTTGAAAATCAAAAGTATAGAGATGGCCACTGAAGTTAGAATATAAATGATACTAAGACATATACATAAAAAATGAAAAGAGGGTAAAAAACAAAACAAAATAAAACAAAACAAAACACCCTCAGAAACAGCAACACTAAGGCGCCAGAGGAAGAAAGGGAATTAGAGATAGGGATGAAGAGGCATGGCTGGAGAAGAAGGAGCACACAAGGTAGGAAGAACATTCTGGAAGCAGACGACAGCACTTTAAGGAGAAAGTACTCTACCACTTGGGCTGTAGCAAATTTCTCCTAACTGCACCACTCTCCACAAATCCCATCTCTACTCCATTGCAGGAGTCCATGTTCCGAATGTTTACTGAATATCAAGGGGATCACTCCCATGCTTCCTGAAATCTTTCTATGGATCCCCTTTGTCCTTAGATGAAAGCCAAACTTTAAAATGGCCCGCAGGGCACCCCATCCATCTGACCCCTAACTCCCTTTGCCAGTCTCATCCGGGACTACTCTCTCACAGCTTTAATTGTTGATTTTTTAAACTTTTATAAGATACTTAAAATATAACAAAGTATAATGTATAGCCAACACACATTTATGTATCTACCAGGAAGCTTGGGAACAAAATATTGGCAACATGGACATATTCTCCCTCCTGCTCTCCCCAGCCTCAACTCTCTGAGGTAACTAGCTATGCCAGAACTGGGCATTTATCATGCTATGCATTTCCCTGTATTTTAATATTTATGCAAATATCCCTATGCAATAAATATAATTGTTCTGCTTGTTTTAAAATTTTATAGGAACAGCATAATACGTAGGTACAGTTTTGTTGCAACTCGCTATTTTGATCAACAACATATGAGAATCATCCATGTTGATAGGGTAGTTCTGGTTCATTCCTTTCTAGTACATGATCCTATCAGTTTCTCCAGTCCCTTCTCGATACTTAGGTTGTATTCTAATGTGTGTGTGTGTGTGTGTGTGTGTGTGTGTGAGCTCTTATAAACAATACCTCTACAAACATTCTTGCATACGTCTCCTGATGGACGTAGCTAAGAGTTTTTCTGGTTTTTAGCAAACTGCTGCAAATGGGTTGTTGATATGCTAAGATATAATCTCCTCAGGATGGCCTGACCTAAGCACTCCGGATGGCCTGGTAGGGACTACTCAGAGTATCCTACAAATAGAATGACTTCCTATTGGTTGCATGAAGCTTAAAGGAATCATTTGCTCTGGAGAAATACGTCAGATTGGAATGACTGCTCTTAGACTTGCAGCAGCATCTTCCATTTTATTTGTTTTGCTAAATGGCTCTTTAAAGGGTTCTCTTACTTCATGTTGTTTACTCTGTTACTCTCAAAAGGAAGGAACTGCAGGAATCTCTACTCCTTAAGGGGAAGAATGATATCAGTAACTGGCCAGGTGCAAAGACTTTTTTTTAGGCTCTGGGAGGACATTTTCAGCCTGGTGAGCAAAGAGTTCAGAACTTGCTCCCACAAGGGTTAAGAGTCTTCCTAGGGGACTCTGGCCATCACAGGCTGACGAGGCAAAACGGATCCCAGGGTTTTGACCTCTTCCTCTTGTGCTCACTTCTTTCTAAAGGAGATAACGGATTCTAGATTTTGGGCTAAACAAGAGAAACTTGCTACTTGTTCCACCTAGAGCACTACCTGTCTAGAGCAGTCAAGGAGCCAAAGCCAAAAAGTGGGAAAGTGTATTAATTCTGTGTCACTGTCCCCAGCTATGTGCCTCCCTCCGGAATCACGTGAGGAAGGATAGCTAAATAAAGAAATGGCTCCAATTCTCCTGGAGTTCGTGGTTCGACTGGTATCACTATAGCACACGTTCTCAACACAATCCTCACTACGATTCAAAGAAACTGGATCCACGATCCAGTACGACTACCCTCCTGTCACGGGTGAGGAAAATGAGACCCAGAGGGGCTCCGTGATTCAGCCACCGCCGTAGGGCAAGGAGAAGGCAGAGGAAGTCAGAGCTCTCAGCTATTGGATTAGATCAGGGGTTCAAGTTTGCTTAAAGAAAAGGACCTAGGGCAACTTCTCCTCCCTGGAAGAAAGTCTCAGAGGTACAGAACTTTGGTGCTAACCCCTCCTTTTTTTTAGTTGAAAAGACTGTGACCCAGAAGAAGAAAGGGTTTTGCCCAAGATGATAGAGAAGCCGAGCAGATGCCCGAATTTTCCGATCACCAACGATCTGCTGTTTCCCCTGCAGCACATGGTCTTGGGATAAGAGTGAGATCATCCCTCAAAGTTGGTATCTTCTTAATGTCTCTATCTCTTTCTCCTCCTCCCTGCCCCACATCCTTCTCTTCACCCTGCTTCCCTTCTGTTAGGATTTCACAAGAGAGCTGATACCAGAAAAACCCTTCTTCAAAGGATCCTTGCACCCCACCTCGTGGCCCAGAAAGGAGTCTAGGCTGAACTCTTTGCTACCAGTACGGACCCTGCTTCCTTGTCCATCAATGGGGACCTGGATGTCCAAACTACAGGGCACCAGAGAGCTAACCAAGTGGCCCATAACCTAACCAAATTCGGAACATTTTCCATATCCCACAATGAACTCAAGAGCAATGATATATTTGAAATAAGTGAGAATAGGAAGTCTGGAAGCACTAAGCCCTGTTCACAAATTGATAAAATTCCTCTAGTAAGCTCCCATTTGCCATCTAAAATAGCACAATTAAGACGGCTGTCCTCCAACTATAAAGTATCACCATCTTCTAAAAAAAAGTCACAAATTGAGTATGGAGATTTAAAATTACAGGAATGCAGTTCTCTTGGCTCCAAATCATAATGACCTCATCTATAATGGAGAAGCAAGAGACCAGGAGAGAGAGGTGGAGAGAGAGAGACAGGGAGGGGGAGGGAGAGACATGAAGGGAGAGAGAAGGGGAGAGAGAGAGACCTCAAGGGACAGAGACGGAGAAGCTGAGAAGCTGAAGGGGGTGGAGGTTGGCCACAGGGATTAAGAAGAGAAAAAATACTCAGACTTGATGAGAGATACCTCAGAACAATTTTTGTTACTGTGGCTTCACATTTAAGCATTTGTGTTTCACCACAAGGTCCTAGTACACAGGAGTTCTGACCTGAACACGGGGGCTCTCTAAACCATAACTAAACCTGTTCTTTCCTAAGGGAAGCTGCCCGACGCAACGTGCATCAAACCATGGGGTGTATCCTGTCATGGGTTTTCAAACGGAAGCTCCACTGCAGTGAACTTCAATGGTGGGATAGGGTCCAACTCCAAGGGGCCTGGGATGGAGCCTGCTTCTCCCACTGCCCTTCCCCCCACTCATGCATGCATGTGTGTGTGTGTGTGTGTGCGCACGCGCTCTTTCGCTCTCAAGTAAATAAAAATCTTTTTTTAAAAAGAATTTAAGGATGGAAAGAAGAAAAGAGTTTTAAAGCATTTTATCTCCCCCTTCCTTCTTCCAGAAAACATAAAAGTACATATTTTAATATCCCTTCCATAGCAAAATACTCATGCACATACTTGTTAATGAAACTATGTCTTCTATCTTCTCTTATTCGTGTGTTCAGTCATGTGTCATGTATTCACTGAAGTTTGTTGGGTGCCTAACACATGCCAAGTGAAACAGATTTAAAATTTAAAAGGCCCACATAGTTCCTGGTCCCAGACCCTATTCTACCCACACCAGATCAGGGGGCTCAGGTTTTGTGTCCTCAAAAAATACCACATCCCTCTATTGGAACACCTAGAACACTGCTTGTGGGTCTCCCCTCTCCAACTCTACTCTAAGAGGACACGAACATTTGTCTCTTCCATGATGAACACAGTGCCTGGTAGACGTTAAGTGGTTAATGGGACACTGGCCGTTTTTAAACACAATAAGGAGCTTTCTGTCTTATGGAGGAGAGATGCCTCACCACATAGAACCCCAACAAGATGGAAAGTGTCAGTGTTGAGCTGGTCTGTGGCCAAGGGGAAGAAAGGACCCAGACTGCCCAGAGAAGGTCCCCAGGATGACACACTTGATTATGGACTGCAAAAGTCAACAATTTCCAGGAAGATTCAGGAATGAAGAAGAAGCTATATGGGTTCTTGCCTACTTCAAACATTAATTTTACATAAAATATATATGAGACACAATGATCAGATTGATTCATTTCTTTAGCTCTTCTTAACGTGCAATAAGTTCGACCATCAGTCCTCTACTTAAGTCCTCTACGTTTTTTAAAAATCATTGGAGGGTTTGAAACAAAGAAACAAAGCTGACCTCAGCCCAAACCAGTTGAATCAGATTCTTAGGAAGTGGGGTCTCAATATCAGTCTATTTAAATAGCCCCCTAGGTGAGTCTAATTAACATACAATAAGGATGGCAAGCCATTGAGTTATTCTCTTCCCTTTACATGAAGAAAAAAAAGAGTTCCAAATGAGTGATAAAATGCATTGCTGGAATGCAAATCACACATTTTTCTTCACTTTATGTCTCAATAAATCTGTGCTGCTGGATTGCACGTTGTCAGCTAAAGGCAGGATTTCCTATTAGGGCTAAAAGGCTTGTACGGAGCTCAGCTTCCTTGGGAAGATTTTAAAATCCATCACTCCTGTCACCTGAAAATACCTGGTACAGAACAATAACTTCCCTCTATAAAAATCCTATTACAATTCTTAAAGGAAATACTCATTTAGACCAAATCCTCACCCTTAGCATAAAGATTATCCAGTGTCTATTCCTAGAGCATTTAAAATGACACTGGCAACAGGCTAGAAAATAGTCTTTCTTTACATAGTAAGAAGCAGCCTCGATGACAGGGTATATTCTTTCCATATCTACATTTCTAGGACTCAAAAATTTAACCATTAGTGTATCATGTCATTCAAATAAACACAAGGAGCAGGGAGCTTGGGTGGCTCAGTGGGGTAAGCCTCTGCCTTCAGCCCAGGTCATGATCTCAGGGTCCTGGGATCAAGCCCCACATCGGGCTCTCTGCTCAGCACGGAGCCTGCTTCCCCCGCTCTCTCTCTGCCTACTTGGGATCTCTCTCTCTCTCTGTCAAATAAATACATAAAATCTTTAAACACAAGGAGCTAGCGCTTCGGAAGAACCCCCAGTCTCAAGTAAAAGGGCATCTTCAAGGCCACAGAAGCCAAATTTCAGAGATTAGAAAGTCTCTGACAGAAATATCATTACCTTAAAAGGAAGGCAAGTAAGGAAAGGAAATGTGTGTCTTCTTTTTCCTCCACTAGATTATGTCCTACTCAGAGAAGATGTTCAGTAAATGTTTATTAGATTAGCGAATAAATGCTATTAATTCTTGAGAGGTGGTAACGTCAGATGAGATTTTGTAACGTTAAAATGCAAGGTAAACAAATATTGCCAGGAGACACTTAGAAAAGAACGTGAGCAATGTGATAGCGGCAATAATACGAGCACAGGAATTAGAGAACACTGGAGTCTGGATTTATATTTGAAACACGAAAAAGAAGAGAAACAGGTGCAGGCAAGTGGAAAACAGGGGTTCACATCATGTTTTGTTTCATAAAAGGCTGGTGGAGATCGTACCCCCCGATGTGATTTTTAGCAAAGAAGAATTCCTTGTGAACACAGTGGAGAGAACCGTAGACTTTTAATCCGAGGGTTTAACCTCATCCCTTATTAGTGTTATGAAGTTCAACTGGTCTCTCAAAAACTGTTTCTTATTTTATATTTCTTTTAAGGTTTATTTATTTATTTGAGAGAAAGCACGCACACATGAATGGAGGGCAGGGTCAGAGGGACAGTGAGAGAGAGAATCCTAAGCTGACTCCCCGCTGAATGCAGAGCCCAATGTGGGGCTCGATCTCACGCATCATGGGATCAGGACCTGAGCCGAAATAAAGAGTCAGATGTTCAACCGACTAGGCCATCCAGGCAACCCTTGTTTCTTTCTTTTTTTTTTTTTTAATGGCTCAGTCGGTTAAGCATCTGCCTTCTGCTCCAGTCAAGATTCTGGGGTCCTGGGATCCAGTCCCTCGTCCAATTCACTGCTCGGTAAGGAGTCTGCTTCTCCCTCTCCCTCTGCACCTGCTCCCCATTCGTGCTCCTGCTCTCTCTCTCTCTCAAGTAAATAAAATCTTTTTTTAACAATTGCACATTCTGATTCAATACATTTGGAGAGAAGCCTGCAATTCTGCATATCACAACAGCTCTCAGTGATGCCTGTGTTTCTGGTCCATGGACCACACTTTGAGGAGCAGAGCTCTAGAGAAGTGCCTCCAATTCTGAGGTCTCTCACTCCAGAATCCACAGAACTAATGACAGCAGTCTGGACAGAATCTGTTTGTGACACTTCAAAAGGCTCACTTGTGCTTCTGACCATTGCTGGTAACAAATCAAAAGGACACAATCCTTACTGGGTGACACGGCATGGGGAATTTTACTTCTTTATTTTACTTAGATAGGGGTCTATCACCAAGATCCTCTGGCAAAAATACAAGAGGCCTACCTACAGGCTATTCATTACGCGACTATCTACAATAGTAAAAGACTAAAGAAAGAACCTAAATGTCTACCAATAGGGAACCAGCTGAATAAAGAGACAGGAGCGCTGTGTGCTATAAAAAGCCAGGCGAACATTTCTATCCACTGCTATAAAGTGACTGCTAGGATCTACTTTAAAAAGCAAATGCGGAGGAAAATGAGTATGGAATGCTAACATTTACCTGCATTTGTTATTTTTAAGTGTAAAGATAAAACCAAAACTGTTTTCAAAGTTATCTATAGGTCAGGAAAGAGGGTGAAGTAAAAGGTATATGTCTGAATATATCTTGTCTTATAGTTTTGTCTTAGGAGCCATGTGACTGTTTTAGAGAATTATAGAGCAAAAACGTGTCTTTATTTTTATTTTTTTTTTAAGATTTTATTTCTTTATTTGATAGAGACACACAGAACACAAGTAGGGGGAATGGAAGAGGGAGAAGCAGGCTCTCCACTGAGCAGGGAGCCCAGTGCGGGGCTCGATCCCAGGACCCTGGGGTCACGACCTGAGCTGAAGGCAGACACTTAATGACTGAGCCACCCAGGTGCCCCAAAAACCTATTTTTTAAAAGCCACGTCTGAAATAAAAAACAGGGGCACCTGCCTGACGAACTCAGTCAGTACAGCAACTCTTGCGGTTGTGAGTTCAAGCCCCATGTTGGGTGTAAAGACTTAAAAATAAAATCTTTAAAATAAAATAGAATAGGGGCGCCTGGGTGGCTCAGTGGGTTAAAGCCTCTGCCTTCCGCTCAGGTCGTGATCTCAGGGTCCTGGGATCGAGCCCCACATGGGGCTCTCTGCTCAGCGGGGAGCCTGCTTCCCCCTCTCTCTCTCTCTGCCTGCCTCTCTGCCTACTTGTGATCTCTGTCTCTGTCAAATAAATAAATAAAATCTTTAAAAAAATAAAAAATAAAAAAATAGAATAAAATTAAATAATAAATAAATAAATAATAAAATGTTACATGACTTAAGGATGCTTTAAGTTGGTAGCAAAACTAAATAGAGAGGAAATATTTCAAGTGACTAATTTCACAGTGCATTCCGAACGGACTAGACCAGGGAACAGTAAGAACTGTAAAATATATTAAACTGTTCGGAGGCAGTCTGGGGGGAGGGGTAAAGGGAAGGGGAGAGAGAGAATCTCAAGCAGACTCCCCACTGAGCACAGAGCCCAGTGCAGGTCTTGATCTCAGGACCCTGAGAAAATGAGCTGAGCTGAAATCAAGCATTGGACGCTGAACCGACTGAGCTACCCAGGCACCCTTGGAGGTAGTACTGTTGTTATTTTGACACTCTGTGTATATACCATGGAATAAAGCAGAAAAAAACATTATACCAATGCATTAATTTATAGTGAAGGAAAAAGGAGATGAATATGTGAGATTGAAGAGGGTTAAGTTAAAACCCCTTACTGGTCTGAACCTTTTGAAAATTAGAATTAACTTACGCAGCATTTTATGTATTTTAAAGATACCTAATTCCTATCTCTGTCCACTGAAAAGCCGGTCTGAAACAATGACCGACCAACAATCTTGAACGTTCTTAGTGCCTAGATACGGCAACTAAATGTGATTTCCCACTAAAAAGAAAGAGGGCTCCTTGGAGAACTGCTGATTTCAGACCTGGGGTCAGCAACGTACAAAATAAGCCTAGACTAGCTTGTCACACTGGACGGCAAGCAAGTGAGCAAAACACTAGTGGTGTCATGACAAAAAGACATTCTGAACATCAAAAGAACAACTGCAATGGACCAAAATACCTCAAATACGTTTTGATCCATGAATTAATAAGCAATGCTTAAAATTCAAAAAAAAAAAAAAATAATAAAACTCATGGAGTGCCTGGGTAGTCCTGATCTCAGGGTCACGAGATTCAACCCTGCACCAGGCTCCTCGCTCAGTGGGGAGTCTGCTGAAGATTCTCTCTTCCCCTCCCCTCCTGCCCCTTCCTCTGAGAGTGCTCTCTCCCTGCCCCTCTCTCTCTCTCTCTCTTTCTCTCTAAAATAATAAATAAATCTTTAAAAAATAAAAATAAATCTTGCTGGTCATCTTGGAAGGATCCTAGGGAACAACCCACTATTTTGAAAATTCACACATAAAGAGGAAGAAGCAAACATTTACCCTGCCCTTCTTATACAATTGATACCTCAGGGCAATGAGCTGACGACAGAGATATATCCCCTAAAGGGTTCGTATCCAAAGTATATACAGAACTTGAATTATTCAACATCAAAAAAAAAAAACAAAAACAAAAACAAATAATCTGATTAAAAATGGGCAGAAGACATGAACAGTCATTTCTCCAAAGAAGACATCCAGATGGCCAACAGACACATGAAAGGATGCTCACCATCACTGGGCATCAGGGAAATGCAAATCAAAACTACAATGAGGGGCTCCTAGGTGGCTCAGTCAGCTAAGCGTCCGACTCTTGGTTTTGGCTCCGATCATGATCTCAGGGTCTTAAGATGGAGCCCCGAGTCTGGTTCCGTGCTCAGCGGGGAATCTGCTTCTCCCTCTCCCTCTGCCCTTCCCCACCCCAGCTCCTGCGAGCGAGCACACGTGGCACACACACACACACACACACACACACACACACTCTCTCTCTCTCTCTCTCTCTAATAAATAAAATCTTTTTTTTTTAAGATTTTATTTATTTATTTGAGAAACAGAGAAAGTGAGAGAGAGCATGAGAGGAGAGAAGGTCAGAGGAAGAAGCAGACGACTCCCCGTGGAGCTGGGAGCCCGATGTGGGACTCGATCCCGGAACTCAAGGATCATGACCTGAGCCGAAGGCAGCTGCTCAACCCACTGAGCCACTCAGGTGCCCTACAATGTTTTAAGAATAAAATAAAATGGCAGTGTAAAACAAGTTGCATTACATCTTGACATAGATAGAGTTACAGTGGTCTGCTTTGCTGGACAATATCAATTCTGGAAAAAGGAAACTCGGCAAGTTATCCATTTCTCCGGTCCCACCCAGGAGCAAGGGTCCCCTGATCTGTTAACAAGTCCCTCATAACTGGAAGCCAGGGACCGAGTGTATTAGTCTGGGTGTCATAAAGGTGGGCGGTGGGGTGGAGAGACATGTGATTTCTTTTGTCATCGTTCTACATTCACTAAGCAACTTCAGAGCTCATATTTTCTAAGTACATTTTTCTGTTGGGATGGTCTTTCGGTGAGCAGCTGTCAAATTTAAGAGCAACAATTCTCGTTATAAAATAATACATTTATTTTCAGGCGTAAATGTGAGTTTGAGTAGCAAGAATCATTTTATCATTTAGAACCTGGTGACCCTCTCAAATAAACCGACCATGATGTCCAAGACACAGAAGACTGGAATAGTCTACCAACATACAGGAATCCAGAGCTTCGGAGGTTAGCTTCCTTATCTACAATGCTAGAAGCATGTTCATAGAGACTTGCCAAAACCACAGTCTGGTATTTAACTAAGTAATGAAGCAAGCTCTTCCAAAAACCGTGCCCTAAATAATACCCATCACATTTTCTTATATTTATGATTATTATACAGAACAATGGAACAAGACACTTCTGAAATTGGGACAACAATTTTCCTCTACTTATCTTCACCATATGTCCTACTGAACTTCTTAGACTTGAGGTGGGGGAGTGGAGCTAACCAATTTTTCAGTATTCTGTAATAATACAACAGAGGTTGAGAGAAGGGTAAGCTTACTGTGGGTCTGAATCCAGCAAGGAACCCATCCAATAATTGCACCCATTCACTTTCACTGTACCCTCAGGGTATTTTCACCCAAATGGAACTGCAACCTTCCCAACCCTGTTCATTCCTGAAATTGATTCTTTCTCTTTCTCCCCCGTCCCCCAGTGATTTCATTTATTTGAGAGAAAGAGAGACTGAGCGGGAGGGAGAGGGTGAAGGAGAAACAGAATCTCAAGCAGACTCCCACTAAGCATGGAGCCCGACACAGGGCTCCATCCCACGACCCTGAGGTCATGACCTGAGCCAAAACCCAGACTGAGCCACCGAGGTACCCCGGAACTATTTCTATTCTGGCTCTGTGGGAACACGAGCAGGCCTACAGCCGAAGGATACTAGTGGAAGGAATAAGAAGTCAATGACTACAATGATTGATGGGTCAGACTGCCTGATTGAACCTTAAAATTAACAGAGAACTTAGGTGGAATTATAGGACATTTTTTTCGTGGTTTTCTTCTTTATCCGTTCTGTCCATACCAAATTTTCTAACAAAGAGAAATCTATTTTCTCAAATCTATGTTCTCTCTTAAAAGAACCAGGAAAGGGAAGGGGCCAGAAGCCAAGTATGAAGGGTAACATCATCAAAATAAATAAATAACATCAGAAGCCTTCTTGACTCCTCGCTCTGAATCCTTGTGCTAATCTGGATTCAGAGCTCACCTTCTCTCCTATGACCTGTGACTCTTTGTTGACAACTCGAGGTTTCCAAACCGCTGACTTAAAGCTCCCTGGATTTGCCAGTGGGGCACGCATCATTACCAAGTATTATTTATTTATTACATTCATGCTAATGGACCCCATCAGAATATCTGACTTTGTTTCCTACAGTGCCTTGCCATTTACAAAAACTTTTCTGTACCTTCTCATTTTTTTTAAAGATTTTATTTATTTATTTATTTATTTGGAAAGAGAGAGAGTGAGAGAGAGCATGAGAAGGGAGAAGGTCAGAGTGAGACGCGGACTCCCCATGGAGCTGGGAGCCCGATGTGGGACTCGATTCCGGGACTCCGGGATCATGACCTGAGCCGAAGGCAGTTGCTTAACCAACTGCGCCACCCAGGCACCCCTCTGTAACTTCTCATTTTTAAGTTTTGATCCACCAGATGGTGACAGATAAAGAAAGTGAAACTCAGAGAGGTGAGATGGGTCACCCAACTGATGTTGCTCAAAAGTGGCAGAATCAGGAGCAAAATACAAACCCCCAGCACTAAGCAAAGTGCAGCTGCTAGCCTACTACATTCCCTCCTACATGACTGTTAAATAACTTCAGAAGGCATGGCTGACAAAGTTGGGTAAGAGTCCACTCTTGGTTTCCACTCAGGTCATGATCTCAGGGCCTAGAATCGACCCCTGCGTTGGGCTCCACGCTCACTGGGGAGTCTATTTGGGATTCTCTCTCCCTCTCCCCTGCCCCTTCCCAACACTCTCACTGGGTAATTTGTGCTCTTTCTCTCAAATAAATAAATCTAAAAAAATAAAATAAAATAACTTCAGAACAGAGGATCCATCCCTTTTTTTCTTTCTAACCTTTTTTTTTTTTTTTGTATTTATTTATTTGACAGAGAGACACGGCAAAAGAGGAAACACAAGCAGGAGAGTGGGAGAGGAAGAAGCAGGCTTCCCCCTGAGCAGGGAGCCTGATGCGGGGCTCCATCCCAGGACCCTGGGATCATGACCCAAGCCAAAGGCAGATGTTTCACAAATGAGGCACCCAGGCACTCCTCTCTAACCCATATGTGATGAAAATGGATGAAGCTGCAAAAATGCAGGTCAGATCATTCAAATGCTTTTTTAAAAATGCCTGGCCTTTTATCTGATCATTGAATATGATTTCAATATTATACTTTCCCGTACATTTTATAATGGATAATACAGTCCACGGTAACTGTAGACTCACCTATCACAGAACTCAACCAGTTCCTACAGAATGAGAATTATTTTACATTTTAGTTGGAATTTTGTGGGCAAATGTAGCCTAACACACTCCAATCGATTTAATCAATACCGTCCGCACTACTGAAGGACACAACCTTCCGTAATACGTGTCCACTTCAATCATCACAATGTCATCCCACAGCCAAAAAGAGAAAGCTAGCAATATTGAATCTTCTGGAAAATTAGAGTTTGGCAGAAAATCAAGTGAACACTAGTTGAAGGGGCCAGCACTCACTGCCTCAGTTAGCCACTGAGCCTACACACACACACACACACACACACACACACACACACCCTCACGCAAAGGCAGAAAGAAGTATGCAGAGAGAGAGAATGGCCACCTGCAGGATGTGAAGGTAACCACACCTGCAGCCTGGAACCCAGCAGCCTGGTCTGAGGGGGCTGCTCTGTCTCCGAGATGCTCAAATCGAGGTTACATCTGTGCCTTTTCTGAGGAGGGATTGTAGCCCTCCCAGCAGTCCCCGTCCCAGCCTGCTACCTAGAGAGCAGAACGTGTGCGAATTCTCCCCATCTGCTTGGGGGAAATCGTTCAACCCAGCAGAAGCTTCAACAACCCACAGGGACCTTTTTATTACCTTCTTCTTAATGGTATCCAGCTCAACCCAGCAAATGTTATCTCCTACCGAGTAGGTCCCTGACCCAGCCAGGCTCCGGAGGACAGGGAAGAGTTCATAACAGAGCAGAGAAGAAAAACACTGAAGAAACTGTCAGACTTATTTCATTTAGCGTAATGCCCTCTGGGTCCACCCATTCTGTCCAAAATGGCACGATGGATGGGACCCAACCTAACCTGAGATTCTGTGGGAGGCTTTCCTCACAAAGTAATACTTCATCTGAGACTTGCCCAACGAAAACAAGTTGTTCAGGGCAAGAGAAAGGGAAGGGGAACTGCTGTCCCAGCAGAGGGAGCAGCGCATACCATCCTTACCCTCTGTGCTCGGAGCCCAACCGTGCAGCTCTCACCAGGATGAACCGACACCTGATCTCTTCCAATCGTGTCGTGCAGCTTAAAAATGAGTCTAGCAGATCCCGGTCGATTACTTCAAACACTGACCAAAGATGGCGGCTTAGATGAGATGGGAAATCATTTCCTTGACATTTTATGAATTATTGTTTACTTCTTCCCCGGCATCGAGGTGGTCTTTGGGCACTATTTTCTTCTTAGAACCACGTTTAGATTCTATCACCAAATGTAGGAGGCAGAACAAGGGCTCCTCAAAAATGCCCACGCCCTCAGCCCCTGGAACCTGTGAATACATCACATCCCAAACTGTGATATAGAAAGAAATATAAATTTTTAATCTTGCCCCTGCCCCCCGAGTTCCTGGAGAGGAGCGTCTTCTGTCCTTCATGACAAGCCTCATTCTATGACACCCAAGTTTATGCTGAGGAGGTGACTTCTGGAAAGCCGCTAAGGAGGAGGGGAGCTGGTTTCCAGGGGAACCAGCCTGGGCTTAGGGGCTTGGAACCTTCACTCCCACCCCAGGGAGGAGAGAGGGGCCGGAGGCTGAGCCATTCACTAACAATCAATGATCTCATGCCTACATAATGAAGCCTTCCCTAAAAATCCTAACCAAAGGGGAGGCTGGGTGGCTCAGTACATCAAGCATCTGGCTCTTGGCCTCAGCTCAGCTCAAGATCTCAGGCTCTGGGCTCCGTGCTCAGCAGGGAGTCTGCTTGAGGATTCCCTCCCTCTCCCTCTGCCCCTCCCCCACCACACTCTCTCTAAAATTAATAAATAATAACCTCTTTTAAAAATCCTAACCAAAGGACTCAGAGACCTTCCAGGTTCGGTGAAAACGGTAAGGTGCTGGGAGGGTGAAGCTCCCGCCCCTTCCCTTCCCCCATACCTTGCCCTACGCATCTCTTCTATCTGGCTGTTTCTGAGTTGGATCTTTTCATCGACGGGTAATTTAATAAACTGTTTCCCTGAGTTCTGTGCGCTGCTCTAGCAAATCACTGAGCCGGAGGTGGAGGTTCTGGGAACCTCTGATTTACAGCCAGTCAGTCAGAAGTCCAAGGTGCCAACCTGGGAATCTCGACTAGTGTCTGAAGCGGGGGGTAGGGAGCTGGGGGAGGGCAATCTCGGGGGACCGAGCCCTTAACCTATGGGGTCTGTGCTACCTCCAGGTAGTGCCATAACAAAATCATAAGACACCCAATTTTGTCTGGAGAACTGATTGAGGTAAGAAGAATCCACAGACACTTGTGGTCAGAAGAAAAGTACTTCGTGTACTTGTAGGAAAAACACAGTCTTTTTCCCCTTTTCCACGGCAAAAGGGCCTTTGCAAATGGGATTACCCTTAAGTACCTTGAGATGGGGAGGTTAGTCTGGGTTTATCCAGGTAGGCCCCATCTAATCACACGAGATCTTAAAAGGGAGAACTTTTCCCAGCTGTCGCCAGAAGGCGATGTGACCACAGAAGGAGAGTCAGAGAGACATGGAGTATTGCTAGCTTTGCAGGTGGAGCAGGATGCCAGCAGCCCAGGAAGGCAGGCGGCCTCAGAGGCAGAAGAGACAAAGAAATCCACTCTCCTCAGACCTTCCAGAAAATAACACAACTCTGCCAGATGCTTGATCTTAGCCAGCTGAGACTCGTGTCCGATTTCTGTCCTACAGAGCTGTCAGATGATAAACTTGGGTTGTTTTAAGCCACTAAGATGGTGGTGGTTTTTTAACAGTAATAGAAAAGTAGGGGCGCCTGGATGGTTCAGTGGGTTAAAGCCTCTGCCTTTGGCTCAGGTCATGATCTCAGGGTCCTGGGATAGAGCCCCACATGGGGCTCTCTGCTCAGCAGGGAGCCTGCTTCCTCCTCTCTCTTGCCTGCCTCTCTGCCTACTTGTGATCTCTCTCTGTGTCAAATAAATAAATAAAATATTTTTTTTAAAAAAGTAATACACTAGGTCAACAATGGGTGTGATTGACACTTGAATGATAATGTTACAACTATTTATATTCATCTCAGTAAATTTCCTTAGTAACAAGACAGTTACATCAATAAACGAGAGTCTCTCAAATTAACACCACACGAAGCTGATCAAGAGTCATCCTGGATTAAAACACTTTCATCATTTGCCAGGGAGAAAATGAAATAGAACAATACCATCAAACTACTGAAGTTTAATGCAAACAATACAAGTAAAAATTGTAAATTCAGTGATCTCTTCTTAAAAATTTTGTCCTGCGTGACTCTTCCATAATCAAGAATACAGGGGAAACATGTTAGTCCTCATCCTCTATGCCATAAAGGCAGGGAGACCAGTGACAGCTGCTCTGCTCACCTAGTACGTACATTAATTTACTGGATTTTCATGCGACCCTAAAAGGTAGGTATCATCTTGCCAAAATTCAAGTCTTTTCACAAAGTTCATAAGGTAAATAAGTAACAGCACTGGATCAAAATCCAAATAATGGGGCACCTGGGTGGCTCAGTGGGTTAAGCCTCTGCCTTCGGCTCAGGTCATGATCTCAGGGTCCTGGGATTGAGCCCTACATCAGGCTCTCTGCTCAGTGGGGAGTCTGCTTCCCCCTCTCTCTCTGCCTGCCTCTCTGCCTGCTTGTGATCTCTCTCGCTCTCTCTGTCATATAAATAAATGAAATCTTAAAAAAAAAACCAAAAAAACAAGATCCAAATAAGACTCTAAAGCCTGTGTTCTTTCCCTTTCTGCTATGCTAAGAAAATAGCTGTGGGAAGAAAGTAAGACAGCTGCTCAGTTCCAGAATAATGACCTCTTAGTTCCGCGTTGTACCCTTCTTTCCCCATTTTCTAGATTCTGCCAGTAGTGCTTTATATGGCTATTGCATTTGCTTTACTAGATTATAAATGCAGAAACTATATCATGAATATTTTTGTGCCTCCCCCCCCCCGCCCCCGCACATGCATATCTACACAGTATCTTCTACTGTTATTGTTATGGTTATTACCAGTTATAGTTACTATTGTAACTGCCACTATGATTGTTAACCATTGTTACTCTTAACAGTGAGAACAGTATCTAATGTCCCGAATGCATCCTGTGCACCCTATCTCCATACCAGGCCCTGTCCGGACAATTTCAGGATTTCACAGTCCTAATTCATTCAGTCCTCCCAACAATGCTAAGAGCTAGGAGCTATTGTTATTGGTTTTTATAAAGAAACTGAGGCACAGAGATTCATGCAACGTCCCTAATATCACACAGCTAGCGAATGGCGGAACCTGGAGAACAACCCGAGCAGGGTGGGCTCCTCCTCTCTGTCCCACGGGAGTATGCTACCGGCATCTAGCAGGGACTCAGAAAACCTTTCTCATCATCCTAACAAAAGTGAGCTGGCTTAATACAAATAACGGCAGGGACGGGGCCACGCTAAGTGCTTATCTATGTTACTCTGTTTAAAACCCACAAAATGGGCACCTGGGTGGCTCAGTCAGTTAAGCAGCTGCCTTTGGCTCAGGTCATGATCTCAGGGTCCTGGGATCGAGTCCCGCATCGGGCTCTCTGCTCAGCGGGGAGTCTGCTTCTCAGTCTCTCTCTCCCAAACACCCTCTGCCTGCTGCTCCCTCTGCTTGTACTCTCTCTCTGTCAAATAAATAAAATCTTTTATAAATAGATAGATAGATAGACAGACAGACAGATAAAGCAAACAAGCAAGCTCACAAAACCTCTCCTGGGACAGGGATCACAAGCACACACCTGCCCCTGTGAGAAACGTCCCTACGGTCAGAAGATCACGAAGTCTCTATTTTTTCCATTCTACACACTGCCTCCCTGATAATAACAAAAATAAATCCTGTAATATTGAGGATTCTGACGAGGGCAAGGAGATCAAGTGATACAAAGTATCCTGCATCTCTAACAGTCTGCACCCCTGAGCACCCGCCATTTGATGGTGTGTTCAACAACTATCTTAACAAGGGGTGTTCTCACGAAAATGAGAGAGAGGACATAATATCTATATACAACAGCCTCCCTGCGTCCTCTGCGACATGGGGTTGGTTGAAATGAGAAAGCTTGAAACAGGCGGGCACGTTGCCGATTCTCTTTGGCTACCTGTCAGAGGACTGTGAATCCCACCGCCTCGACAATGCTGGGGACGGGGAAAGCAGTAACTGTGGTCCGTATGTGGAGGACTGGCCTCTCACCTCCAGGACCCTCCCAACCCCCAGACGCCTCTGTGAGAATTCAACCAGGCGCACCCACGTGAACCTGCTCCGGAGGCCAGGAACTGCAGGCCAGCAAGCAAGGTAGGTGCAGGGTGGGGGAAGGGTGGATTCTCAAGGACAGGCTTAGTCCAGGCCATGAGTGCACTGCTGTTTCAAGAGTCTGGAGGATGAAAGTTTCCAATAGGTACGCCGCCCTCTCTCCACCCACCCCGGTCTGGCACAGGCACGGAAGGAAACAGACTAACCCTGTTCCCCAGCCAGCAGCCAAGAAGCCACAGCCCATCAAACTTCAAAATTCCGACAGCTGCCTGCTCGCTGAGGCTACATCCGAAGTTTTGAAGGGCTATTTTTTTTTTAACTGTTGTAAAATCTGAATGAGCCTTCCTGCAGATGATCAAAACAAAACTGCTTGTTTCTGCGTGTGGTTTAAACCATCAAAGGTGATCCTGGGGTGAGGACAAGCAACCAGTGGGCCATTAAAGGAAGGAAATCAACAGCCAGTGAGAGCACAGACAGAAAATCCCAGTGTGGCTGGGTTCCGGGCTCCAGCGGCATTCCTGCCCTCTGCGGTTTGGCACATTCACCTCCTCAAACTCGGTAAGGTCGTAAATCCTCTGTTTAACCTACACCAGTGGGAGCTGGATTTCTCACTCATCAAACACCAACCAGGCACCAGAAAAGAGCAGTCCGAGTCTGATCTAGAAAGTTCCTGGCAGTTGTCCCAGAGGGAAGGGGAGGCGGAGGCGGAAGGGAGATTTCCTGTGAGCTTTTCAACCCTCCAGGAGGGCTCACACCAGACAAACCCACTCCCCTCCTTAGTCAGCTTCCCTGCTCCTGATTTAACCCAACCAACTACTCTCAAGCTTTTCAACACAATGCCTCTATTTGGCAAAGAGAAGTCAATCACTATTCGTGGGGAACCTGATGTCAGCCCCAACTTTTTTGACTCTCAGCGGATATCCTTAAAATCCATGTAAGTTGCACTGTGTATAGGGCAAACCATTTAGTATAAAAACAATGTGCAGAGGGAAATGAAACAAGATGGGATCAGGAAGGAGACAAACCCTAAGAGACTCCTAAACTTATGAAACAGAGGGTGGCTGGGTGGTAAGGGGGTTAGGGATGAGGTGGCTGGGTGATGGACATTGGGGAGGGTATGTGCTATGGTAAGTGCTGTGAAATGTGTAAGCCTGATGATTCACAGACCTGTACCCTGGGGCAAATAATACATTACATGTTAATAAAAAAAATAAAGAGAGCTAGGACACACACATACACACACACACACGTGCAAAACATGGTTCTTTTTATTTTTTTTTAAGATTTTTATTTCTTTATTTGGCACAGAGAGAGCACAAGCAGGGGGAGCGGCAGGCAGAGGGAGAAGCAGGCTCCCCACTGAGCAAGGAGCCCATTGCAGAACTCGATCCCAGGACCCCAGGATCATGACCTGAGCCAAAGGCTGATGCTTAACTAACTGAGTCACCCAGGCATCCCTCAACATGGTTCTTTCACAGGTAGTAGGGGCATATTCCAGAAGTGGAAACAAGGAAAGCCTATGAACAGAGCCCCACGTGCACTGGTGTTCAGGGATGTGCCGATGAGCGATACTCTTTACATTCATTTGACTCAAAACTTTAAAAGTCTAATAATACCAAGTGTCAGAAAGGATGTTTGTTCTCATGCTCAGCAGGTGGCTTTGTAAACAGGTACAACCGCTTTGGGAAAAGTATGGCATTCTGTGAAGCTGAAAAGTCACCTGCTCTACCATCTAGCTATCCCCACCCCTGCCCACCCCCAGATACTCTGTACGCACGTGTGTGTGTGTGTGTATGTGTGTGTGTGTAAAAGAAGTGCTGGGCACCGGGGTGGCTCAGGTGGTTGAGCTCAGACTCTTGATTTCAGCTCAGGCGGTGATCTCAGGGTCGTGAGATCGAGCCCCAGGTTGGGCTCTGTGCTGAGCATGGAGCTGCCTGAGATTCTCTCTCTCCCTCTGCCCTTCCTCCTACCTGTGTGCGTGCTCTCTCTCTCTCTCTCTCTCTCCCACTCTCGCTAAAAAAAAAAAAAAGTGCTTATATGTGATCAATAGAAGACATATAGCAGAATGTTCCTGGAAGTCCTGGTCAGTATAAGAAAAAACCTGGAAAAAAACCAAATGCCCATTAACAGAATTAATAAAGTATGGTCTATGCACAGTGCACAGGAAAGAATATGACAGAGCGTCCAAGTGAGGGTTCTTGCAGCATTAGGCAACAGCACGGATGAATCTTGGCGGTGTGATACAGAAAGG
>CM052815.1:88563533-88642301 GCA_028533885.1 Nasua narica | reverse complement strand
AAGGGCCCTTTCTCCATTCCATTACGCAAGCAAGCCTGTTGCCTAAACACAGCCTCTCCAGTACAGTGAGAGAGATTTGGAGATGTGATTAGATGATATCTCTTGAGATGAGGAAATTATCCTGATTTATATGGTGGGCTTACGTAGTCACATGTGTCATGAGGAAAGAGAATCCCATGGAAGAGAATGTGACACTGATAGAAGCAGAGATTGGGGGGATACACCTTGAAAATACACCACATTTTCAAAGCCAAGGAGTCAACAGCCACGAGAAGCTCAGAGCCTCAAGAAGGAAGTAGCAATGCCCACTTCAGCTTCATCTACAGCCCAATAAAACTGATTTCAAACTTCTGACCTCCAGAACCGTAGGAGAATAACTTTTGCTATTTGAAGCTACTATATTGGTGACGATGTGTTACAGCAGCCTTAAGAAACAAAGGTAGATTGTAGCTACACTACCTTGTGGAGATGATATGCTGTCGGGTGAAAGAAATAAGTTACAGACTTGCAGAATAATGGTATAATAAGATTCTGTTTTAGTAAATGCCACCAACTAAGTAACTAAATATCTTTACATATACTGTATACATCTATATGCATGTATTTATCCTTGCTTCTGTTTATATGCAGAAGTAGAAGGTGTGGAATAATATATACCAGGCTATGGATACTATTTCAGTCATGGGAGTGATGGGAGGGGGGTGGAGGATAGGGATAAAGGAAGAGAAACGTCCTTATATTATACATCTTCATTTTGTGTTCTTATTGTAGGCATATGCTACTTCTGCAACTTGAAAAATAACCAACGAAGACTTTTTTTCCCACAGATCATGTTAATCCTAATTAAAATCATATTAGGCCCAACATCTCACCCTCACAGAAAAATGAGGTCAGAAAATATAGTCAACAGCTGATGTGGATTTTGAAGTTATGGACAAAATTATATGTATTTTCTAAACAGAAGGGTCTGCCTCAAAAAGCAATAGTAGGATCACTCTAGCTTTGCCCTAAAATGACCTCATCCCCCTAACTGAAGATTATTGATCAGTGATCAGTCTATATTATTTTGGTATCAGGATTAACATATATTGAGTGGATCTGTGGGCATCGATCCACAAGGTTTTGTCAAAGGAAATTTACAAAAAAAAATTATTTAGCTGTTGGGAGATTTTGCACATAATTGCCTTACTTCTTACAAGTACCAAAAAAACAGCTACCACTTATTGAGCACCTACTGTGTGCTGGATACTTCATAGACATTTTCCACTCTGTTCCAGTTATCTATTGTATTTATCAAATCACCCAAAACCTTAGTGGCTTCAGACAATAATCTTTTTATTATCTCTATGGTTTCTGTGGGTCAGAAATTTAGGAAGGTCTGGGCCATTTCTTCTGGCTCAAGGTCTTCCATGCATTTGCAGTCAAAAGATAGTTGAAGCTGGAAGGTGACGGTGTTGGGGGGTGGCCCAGTGTTAGGTAGGGCTGGAGCAGCAAGGGACTGACCTGCCTCTCTTCCCTTAGTTCCAAGGGGTCTCTTGTTGTGGGCTAATTTGGGCTTCCTTCCAACCTGGAGACTTTGAGGTTACTAGTCTGCTTATATGGCAACTAGTCAACCACCCCCAAGCTAGTGTCCCAGGAGAAAAAAAGCCAAAACATTGTTTTATCCTCCAGCCCAAGATCACCGAGAATATACATATAGTTAAACAAGCTGAATTTATTACTCCTTGCCTCAAGGGAGAACAATCCCCATGGGAGAACCCTTGGCTTTCTCACTCAGAGGATGTTAGAAAGAACCTATTATAGGTTTGGGGCTTTGGTTGAAGGATTTGAGGCAGGATGTAAGGATTTGCTGTGGGTTGAATGCTGTCGGGCTGGATGCAATTCCGATTGGTATCTCAATCAATAAATCTTATCTATATGGAGAGCCTAGTACAGTGGGGATAAAACTGCAATTGGCAAGGAAGTAGCAGCCACTCCTTTTAATCAAAGAGAGAAGGAGAGTTGGTATTTTGTGGGTGGCACAGTGATCCTGGCTTCTGCTTCGATAAAATTTGGAACTGGCCTTGTCTTGTCTCATTTTATCAAGGTCTCAGAGTAATCTTGTCTGAGGATGGTACTTTGTGAGATTGTTTATGTCCAACATGAGAAAAAACAAAAAATGGCCTGGGCTAGCTGTGAGTGCTGGGCCCACTTCCAAATGTTAAAGCCTGCTTTTTTTTTTTTTTTTTGGTCTTAGTAACTCCATTTATGGCCTAGCATGAAAAGTCACGTAGCATCATCTCCCTTATAATCACACGGCCATCTGACCGCAAGGACCCCAGTTTTGCATTCAATGCATGTGTCCTTCCGAGATTCATATGCTGAAATCGAATCCCCAGTGTGATGGTGTTTGAAGGTGGGGTCTTTGGGACAGCTGGCTCACTTCTTCTCTGCTTCGTGAGGATTTAGTGAGCAGTCAGCAGCCTATGACCTAGACGAGGGCTCTCCCCAGATCCTGACTGTGCCAGCACGTGGCTCTCAGACTAACAGCTTCCAGAACAAAGAAATAAATGCTTGTTGTTTAAGGAACACGGTCTACAGTATCTCGTTAAAGTAGCTCGAATAGACTAGGACAACCCCCACCTCCCCGTGGGAGACACATCACAGGAAAGTCACAGGAAAGAGAGCTTGTGGGATGGGAGATATCGTCGCACCCATCTTTGGGAAGTAGAGTCGGCCACAAATGCTTTCCGAAATGCTAGGCCTCTCAGCTCTCATTAGCTCTTAAGCACTGATTTTTCAGGTGAAGAAACGAAAGCTCAGAAAGATTAAGGGACTTGCCCCTGTTCTACAGGATAGTAACTGACCCTGCCATCAGACTCCCCAGGCTGCTTCTCCAATCTGAGAAGCACACAGGAGCCTCTTTCTCCAGATCTTTTTGTCCCTGTTTGTAAAAATAATTGTAGATAAACATACTTTTAAATCTCACCAAATACAACCTACTGTCTAATAAAAGCTGTTACGGTCACATCCATATTGATTCTCATCAATCAAAAAACATAAGATTGGGGTTCTCAGTGTTTAAGATTTTATATCATGTTATTTTGTGAGGCATATTTAAACACTAAAAATACCATATTCATAATGAACTACAAGAGGATCAAAAAGAAGGAACATTTTCAAACAAATTACAGATATCGATATTTAAAACTCTGAATCCAGGGGTGCCTGGTGGCTTAGTCAGTTAAGCATCTAATTCTTGATTGCAGCTCAGGTCTTGATCTCTGGGTTATGAGTTCAAGCCCCACATTGGGCTCTATGCTGGGCATGGAACCTATTTAAAAAAAAAGAAAGAAAGAAAAAATAGGCACTTTGAATCCAGAGCTAAAGTTCTTTTCATGAACAGTAAATGGGAACTTTACAAATGCAATCTATATTTAACTTCCTCTTAAAGCCCTTATATAAAAAGCCTTATTTAATACAATGAAATATTATTTAGTCACAACAAAGGAAACCCTGCCATTTGCAACAACATGGATGAAACTTGAAACCTGAAATAGCATTGTGCTAAGTGAAATAAGTCAGACAGAAAAAGATAAATACTGCATGACCTCACTTATATGCAAAACCATAAAAAGGTGAACCACAGGAACAGAGTAGAATGGTGGTTCCTAGGGGCTGGGAGGTAGAAATGGGGCGATGTCAGTCAGAGTACTAACCTTCAGTTAGAAGATGAATGAGAGGGACACCTGGGTGGCTCACTTGGTTAAACAGCTGCCTTCGGCTCAGGTCATGATCCCGGGGTCCTGGGATCGAGTCCCACATCGGGCTCCTTGCTCAGCAGGGAGACTACTTCTCCCTCTGCCTCTGCCTGCCACTCTGCCTGCTTGTGTGCTCTCTCTCTCTCTCTCTCTCTCTGACAAATAAATAAAATCTTAAAAAAAAAAAAAAAAAAAAGAAGATGAATGAGATCTGGGATCTAAGGGATGTGTCGTCACATCCTGGTGACGACAGTTAACCACCCTGAACTGCAAACTGGCAATTTGCTAAGAGAATAGATCTTAAATGTTCTCACAAAAAAAAAAAAAAAAAAAGAAGAAGAAGAAGAAACCATGTGAGGTGATGGATATGTTAGTTAACCTGAATGTGATAATCACTTTACCATACATATACATGGATGTCAAACAATTATTGTACACTTTCAACTTATACAATGTTATTTGTCAATTACATCTCAATAAAGCTGGAGGAAAAAACCCTTATTTTAAAAGGTCCTCTTTCTAGCATCCTACTGGCACTACATTTGAGGCCCATGAGGCCCTGTCTTGTTCTAGCTAAGCCTCCTTATCTTCTCTTCCCCAGGTGTTCTAAGAATCTTGGTGTCAAGCCGTCTTCGATTTGAATTGCTGGAAGTACACAAGGTACAGAAAATGAAAATGTCAGAATTATTTGTCATTAAACAGTGAATCGATAATACTGCGTGCTTAGATGGCAACTTTGGAGAACTCACATCAAAACCATTATCTTATGATAGGGAATATTGTAAATCAATCGAGCAGATATTGGTTGAATGAAAATTATGTGCAGACCACAGTTCTAGATACGATCAGCAATATTCGAGACATGAAAAATGTTTTTGCCTTTTCTTCCTTCTTTCCCCTCTTCCCTCCCTACAAATGCTTTTAGAACACCTGCTATAATCAGGGACCCACATAGGTGGCAGGGAAAATATAATAATGAAAAAGTCTCGGTTCGTGCCCTCAAATGGTCTAAAGTTTAATAGAGAAGATCTGTACGGAACCCTACGGGACCTTATTATCTCTACAAGGAGAGAAGAGCTTGAAACATGACCTTTTTCCAGGATTACTTCTTAGTCGCAGCCAGTCCCCATGTCATGCCCTCTTTTCTGAGCAGTCCTGAAGGATTTCTCTTCCCTTCACCTCTTCCAGGTGCTACTGCCTGAATCCTTTTCCCTCAGATCATCCAACATCTGAAATAAGGAGTTAAGGGTCAATGAAGAGGAAACAGATGTGCAATGGAACAATAAAAAAAGTCAAAAAACCGGGGGTGGGGGAAGAATTATTAGAAGAAACCTAAAATTTGTAGTTACCCATAGCTGTTTCTTATGGCCCAGTTGCATGGTTTCAAATACTATCCATAGGCTGACGATGCCCAGATTTTTTTTATCTCCGGTATGGGAATCCCCTGAGCTGGAAATTCCCATGTCTGACTTCTTACTTGACATTTCTACTAGGAAATCTTCAAGACATCTCAGACATGGCCCTGACGATTCTCTCTTTGTCTTTCAATAATATTATCTGTATAATAACAATTTGTATACCTTGCTTGAAAGAGCATATAGATCGATTTTGTTTTGGTTTTCAATCTGATAATCTTTGTCTTTTCATCAGAGTTTAATATATTTACACATAGAATGATTAATGAAATATTCGTATTTATTTATACCAAATTACTATGTGTTTTCAACTTGTCTCACTTAATGGTACTTTTTCTTCTCTTTCTTGCCTTCTTTTGGTTGGCTATATTTTTTTCTCCTCTATTTATTTGTAAGTTATATAACTATGGCTATTCTTTTATGGTTGCCCTAGCTATTCTAACATGCCACCTTTTTTTTAAAAAAAATATTTTATTTATTCTAAAGAGAGAGAGAGTGAGCACAAGTAGGCACAGCGGCCAGCAGAGGGAGAGCAAGAAACAGGCTCCCCACTGAGCAGGAAGCTGGACATGGGGCTCGATCCCAGGACGGTGAGACCATGACCTGAGCCAAAGGCCACTTAACCGACTGAGCCACCCACATGCCCCTCTAACATGCAAACTTAACCAAGTTTGAAATTAATCAGTGTTAATCCTCTTTCTAAATAATACAAGAACCCTAAAATAATAATTTCTCCAAGTTTCATCGTCTAGTAATTTTTTCAAAGATTTTATTTATTTATTTGACACAGAGAGAGAGAGAGATCACAGTTAGGCAGAGAAGCAGGCAGAGAGAGAGGTGGAAGCAGGCTCCCTGCTGAGCAGAGAGCCCGATGCGGGCTCATCATGACATGAGCCAAAGGCAGAGGCTTTAACCCACTGAGCCACCCAGGCGCCCTCATCATCTAGTAATTTAATTCTAACTTCCTTTTTCTCCCCCACAAAATAGGTAACTGTATTATTTTTTCATACAGTCATTGATTATTTAGACATACCTAGGACCAGATTCACGGGTGTGTGACCTATAAAGTCCCATAGAGGCCCCTGCTCAGAAGGGCCCCATGCTTGACTTCCTAGTCTGCTGTTGTCATCTTGAAATTTTTAATTTTTTTTTAACAAAGCGCCCTGCATTTTCAGGGCTCTGCACCAAGACCCCAAAATTATATAGCCAGAGCTTCCATCAAGAATTTATTTTCCTTCCACTTGAGTTACATCTTTAGGACTTCCTTTAGAGTATGCCTTTTGATAGTAGTCTCTCTATTTTTGATTGTCTGAAAAAATCTTGATTGTATCTTGTTTTTTAATTTTTTTTATTAGAGATACAGAGAGAAAGCACAAGCATTGGGGGAGGGGCAGAGGAAGAGGGAGAAGCAGATTCCTCACTGAGCAGAAAGCCCAGAAACATTGAGAAATGTGGAAGAGAGAATAAGAATGTCTGATCTATGTCTAAAAGGAGTTCCAGGGGCACCTCGGTGGCTCAGTCAGTTGAGTGTCCAACTCTTGGTTTCGGCTGAGGGCATGATTTCAGGGTTCTGCGACTGAGCCCTGTGCTGGGAATCCACACTCCACAGGAAGTGTGCTTGAGATTCTTTCTTTCCCTCTCCCCCATTCCTCTGCCCCAGTCTTACCCTCTATCTCTTTAAAATAAATACATAAATAAAATCTTAAAAAAAAACTAAAAGAAAAAAAACTAAAAGGAGTGCCAATAAACAAACAAACAAACAAACAAACAAATGTAGTTCCTGAAGAAGATAATAGAGAGACCAAAGAAAGGGCAATATGGATCTAATGGTTGAATATTTTCGCACATATTGAAAGATATCTTCAAATCTGGGAAGCCCAACAAAGCCCAACAAATCCCAAACAATATATCAACATTGAGACACATCATAGCAAAATGTACAACCTCAAAAAAACAAAACAAAACAAACAAACAAACAAAAAAACCCCAAAACAGAGAAGGTAGTAGCAAAAAGCCACAGGAAGAGTCTAGTCACCTACAAGGAAAAGGTAATTTGATGGTTAGCTGACTCTCAGTTGCAACAGTGTAGACAGGTAAAACATATTCCAAGTGGTGAGAGAAAATATTCGTCACCCTAAAGTTATATATCCACAAAACTATCTTAAAAAACAAAGAAGTGGGGGCACCTGGGTGGCTCAGTCAGTTAAGCATCTGACTCTTGGTTTTAGCTCAGGTCAGGTTTTGGGATCAAGTGTTGGGCTCCGTGCTCAGCACAGTCTGCTTGTGCCCTCTCCCTCTACTCCTTGCCCCCATAAATAAAATCTAAACAAACAAACAAACAAAGAAGAGGGATGCCTAGGTGACTCAGTCAGCTAAGCGTCTGCCTTCTGCTCAGGTCATGATCCCAAGGTCCCGGGATCGAGCCCCTCGATGGGATCCTTGCTCAGCGGGGAGTCTGCTTCTCCTGCTCCCCTGCTTGTATGCACTATCTCTCTGTCAAATAAATAATAAAATCTTAAAAAAAAGGAAACCAAACAGAAAAAAACACAGTACAAAAAAAAATTTTAAAGTGAAATAAGGGTGCTGAAAGAGATTATCTTTTTGTGCCTCCTGATCTAACGTTCTTGAAAAGAGCTTTTGCTTTAGTTGAGAACAAATATAATGAAGGGAGCTAACTCAGACCAGATCTCACAGAGGGCCATCACCCTGATAAGGCAGGAGTAGTTGAGGGCTCGCCCCTCAGGTCTGCTGATCCAGGAGTTTGATCCAGTCATAACCCCAAGATGATACAGCAGAGAGACATGTCTTTTCTTTCTCTTTCTTTCTTTCTTTCTTTCTTTCTTTCTTTCTTTCTTTCTTTCTTTCTTTCTTTCTTTCTTTTTATGATTTTATGTATTTATTTATTTGAGAGAGAGGAAGAGAGAGAGCTTGCAAATAGGGAGAGGAGCAGAGGCAGAGGGACAAGCAGACTCCCTGCTGAGCACGAAGCCCGACTCAGGCGGGGTTCAATCTTACAGCCCTGAGATCAAGACCCCAGCCCAAATCAAGAGTCAGACACTAAAAAAAGAAAAAAAAAAAAGAGTCAGACACCTAACTGACTGAGCCACCCAGGCGCCCCAAGAGACATGTCTTAATCTAATTTTTCCACTCAGGGTTCTAGTTGCAGAACACAGCAACTAGGAACTACTTAAAACTACTTTTAAACATAAAAGGATATAAATCGGGGAATTGAAATTAGGCACTTATAAAAAATGTCTGGAAAGCCTAAGAAGCAGACTCTAGTCTGGTCTCCGGGGATGACTTCTAGGAAGCCCAGCAGAGCAGCCCCAGCCTCTGCTACTGCCAAGAAGGTGGAGACACAGAGGCTGTCTCCTGAACCTACCGTGGAACCGAACGGATCAGGAAGTCCCCGCTGCTGCACGTGGTGCTTGAGAGCTCCCTCGTGCCTCACCATGCCTTGCCTCTTGCTATCAGCACAGCTGGAAGTTGGCCCCTGAAGAAAAGAACACCCCCGTCACTGTACATGACGGCCGACGGATGCCTTCACCTCACTTCCACCTGAAATCATAACAAACGTATCTAATTTGTGGAAGGAAGCTATCACAGCAATAATCATAAATACAAGGGAAGCCCAGTTTGCAAATTTGCAGACTCTGAAGGCTAGGAAGGCAAAGTAGGAAGCCTCGGGAATGGAGGCTGAATTATGAATTAGGTTCCCTGTAGTTCGGCCCTTGGGCTACTCAATGTCTATGTGCACTTGTACCCGTCCTTAAACTTCTAAACAATGGCAAGAGCAAAAACAACCTGTTCCTGTCTCACATGATGCAGTTATCCTTCCTGATGTAAAGACATGCAACACCTCTCACAAGGAGGGCACGTCCAAATTCTAAAGAATCACCCCCCTCCATCTCTGGGTGCCGGTCATTCCCCTTCTTGCTCAGCCACAGTCCACATTCTTCTATACCAGTGGTTAAATTCTGAAGTTAACCGCCAACCACACATCCTATAGAAATCCGAGGGAAAAAAAAGAAGAGGGAAAAAAATGAAAGTGGTTCAAGTCTATGCATATGAACCCGAGACAAGGGCTTGCTGCACTTATTTATTTGGGAGGTGATCTCATGAAGGAGGAATAGGAGATTGGGGTGAGTGAGACAGGAAAGGAGAAAGACAGCGAAGCATCGTTATGCGCTGGTGACCACTGTGGACAAGTGCCGCCGATCGCCCTGGGACTCCTCTGAGGAACAGATTAAACACAACTCAGAGGTGACCCTCTCAAGGTCAGAGGTGGGAATGTATCCAACAGCCCCAACCCAAACCCCCATGACGGAGAGTTGCCCCAGGGCACTAACTCCTCCCTGTCGAGGGCACTCATAGTGCGTAGGTGAAGCAAACCTTCACGTCGGAGAAAACAGAAACACCTGAAGTGACACGCTGTCAGCATGCCAAGGGACGGTGCACCAGGGAGATTATTGCCCCTAACTACTGCTGAAACCAGAGGCGGCAGCAGCAAAAGGGATCTGCCACAACATAGAACCCAGAAAGGAAACAAATCTGGGTTGGGACAACAGGTCTCATTTCTGTTACGGGTCATAAAACTGCAGCTCTTGTTAAGAATTTCCTTGTTCATTACTCATTTAGTGCTCCCTTTGCTCTCAGGACCTCAGCTGATTTGGGTCTGACCCAGTAGGATGGTCCAAACAAAGAACACAGTAAAATGGAGTCGGTCGCCAAGAGCGTGGGTCGGGAATTGTTATCTGGATCCAAAGCCCAGAGCTGCCACTTATTAACTCTGTGACCTTGGTCAAGTTATTTCATTTCTCTGTGCCTCAGTATGCTCATCTGCCAAACAGTAATGAAAGCGTCTACATTGTAGCAGTGCTATAAGAACCAAAAGAGCTGATACCTGTAAAAGAGAGAACAGTATCTGATGCATGGTTGATGCCACTTGAGTACAAATTCATTTGTTGTCGTTTATTTCCGGAGAAGTCCCTGCCTGCATTAGGAAGGTAGTTTTCCATTAACTTTTAATACTGGCCTGGCATGTAAGAGGCAAACCAACAGGTTCCCTCGATTCCAGAAAAACCCTTTCTTTGTCCTCTTGTACAGCAGGAACCCTATTTCTCCTTGATGATCGAGATCAGTCATCTCAGTAAGGATAGTGACCCTCTATTTGCCAGTAGCGAGCAAATAGATGCTGGATCGCTGTTGCAGAAAAACCCCAAGGTCTTTACTGCCGGTGCTGAATAGTTGGACCCTCCCTCACCTCTACCTTTCAAATCTTGACCACGCATATCTTGTAACAACCTAGCTATTGTCAACTTAAAAAAAAAAAGACACTTAACAGCTTCCTGAAATACTTAGGAAGATATGATTTCATCTCTCTAGTAACCAGAATATTTCTATCTGTGAAATGTAATATCTCTCTGTCGTGGGTAGTGCTGAAGGTTTTAACTTTCTGGGCTATTTACCAGCAATTAGGATTACAATCTAAGCACAGTGTTTCTTAGAAATACATGTCTTAAAGTGGAGAGTCCTGTGGGTGGTATTCACTGCAGGAATATTAATTATTACATAATCAATACACTCAGTTCTTCCTGATTTCGCTTTCAAAGGCAACAAACCTCGGGGACTGCCTTCCTCTAGCCCTCTTTATGCTAATCTCATTCTCACTGAGAAATAAATAAGGAGGGTTTATGGCAAATGTCAAGGGAAAATAATGAAGGGGGAAAATGCATGAGGAGGCTGGGTTCATTACCTAGAGCTGTTCTATGTAAAATCGCCATCGTAGATTATTGCATTATTGTCCCAATACTGATGCACTTTTGAAAAATTGCCAAGCAGCAGCAGGAAGAGGAGAGGTTGGGACATTTAGGATGTAATGGAAAATCATTTAGACGTGCTGCTGTTAAAAAGTAAGTAGGTAAGCACTCGGGAAATTTGGGCATATAGTATTGAGTACATAAACAGATGATATTTTAAGCCCGAGAATGAACTAAAAATCCCATTGAACTGCTGACAGTTTTGAAAAGTATCGAAAACTATAGTAGCACAAAGAATCGAAAGGATAACTAGAGTGCTATCTGTATCAATTACATAAGTACTGTGCCCTACTGGTCCTTCCAATTATCTCCAAAGGCTCGACCCACTTGTCAGCAAAAATTAAATGGCAGAGTTATTGTGAAATTATTTCTGAGATGCTACCTACTTTTACAAAACACTTTTCAGGACATTTACTAATGCACTACGGTGTTGCTATAAATAATTAAAAACAAATTCAGAATAGCTGAATAATTTAAACAGGTGTCAAAATGAATCAGCTGAGAATATTCTGAGGTTTAATATATTTGATTTCCATACTTTGATTTACTTGTTTCCTCATTACATCAGATAAAAATAAAATGAAAAAGCAGTTCAACTTTCAACTCCTATACAGCAAGCAACGTTGCCTTTGCCGTCCTGCAAAATCCATGTTTGTTGGAAAACAAACTTCAATGTGTCAACAAAAGAGACTTACAAAATTTGAAATTTGGGTGGATTTTCCACAAGTCCCACGTGCTCTGAATTCAAATCACAGTCCTGTCTCCCCATAAGTACTGTCCTATTTTCACAAACTATATGTCCCAGGTTTTGGTTTAATGTATATGGTCCTTGGGCTCAAGACATTAATATACATATTATTGTGTATGTGTCCTTGGCATCAAACAATTGGCGATTTATTAAAGAAATAAAGGGCATACAATAAAAGTTAACTGACAAAGTGAGGCATTAAACGTCAAGTGCCATATATTCTAATGGGATTTGAAATTAGGTGAGACAGCACCAGGCTCAATCAGAAAAAACTTCAAAAAAAAAAGGAAGGAAGGAAGGCTCTTTTTCTGAGCTTTAAATTATGGTTAGGACCTTGGATAAGGTGATGAGTAAGACAGCATTTGGAATCAAAGTACAAAGTGGAGTATTATGTATAAACATGAAAGAATAAGCAAAGAGCCTGGCCAAAAGGGGGGACTTCAGGGTCCGAAACAGAAGATGAGGAAAGAAGCATAGGTTGGAACCAAACCAGGAAGGGCCTTGAGCTGAGGTCAAGTGGTTTCAGTTCCATTGGATAGACAGTCAGTAAGAGACCCTTTGACCAGTCTGAGTACTAAGAAGTTTGCTCCTACGGAACATATTAAAAAGACAGGATTGAACGCGGGGAGACCCATTACAGGGTAATTATTTCCACACGGGTTCGGTAGCCGGGTGATAGAAATACAAAAGAAGGAAGGAACCCAAATAAAGGAGGCATCTGCTGAACCTATAGAAGTTGGTGATTGGCAAGGAAGAAGAGATGAGAGGAAGCCTAAGAAAGAACTCACATTGACAGAGGAAGAGAACTCAACAGTTCGTGACAAAGAGAATAGGTTTGATTTTTCAAGCTTCTGGGGGTAACTCTGTTTGCTGGGGGTCATGTCTGGGCCAGTTTAAGATACATGGAAAAGAAGATGCTAGAGAAAGAGATCTGGAACTCTGGTCCAGCCGTGGTAGCTGAACAATGAAGCGAAACGAAATTCCCTGAGGATGAGGATGAGAATGTGGATAGAGAAACACAGAATGAACCTAGCAAATGCCCTCGCTTAGAGGGAGAGAGGAAGGGAGGCCTCTGGTGGAAGCCAGAACATTGGATGGATGTTGTGGAGGCTGCTTTTAGGCAAAAGGCATGAGTGACAGAATGTAGAAAGGGCCACAGCAACCCCCTGACCTACTAGAGATGGTCAGGACCATCAGGGACCTCCCTCAAAACGCGGGCTACTTACAACCACGCACAGTGACCGAAAAAGGCAGAATTCCATATGCCGTCTTACCTGCTCACCTTCCCTCTTTAAAAGCGGCCCCCACCCACTGTCTCCTGGCAGACAGCCTCACCTCTGCTGCCCTGCCTGCCACTCCCCTGCGCTGTATTCAACAAACTTCTCTCTCCTTGTTCTGCCTCCCGTGAGTACTTTCACCGCTAGCCCCACTTGTTGCCACCCGATTGTCACCCCACCTTTGGGGCCCCCATGTGACTGAGAGACACCACAGATGTCCGTGCAGGAAATGGAAATATGTAATATGAGTGATGATTATGATTATTATTTTAGAAGTTTATCTTTCAATATTATTCAGACAGATATAAGATACTGGAAATTTACTATAGAATAATGAAAAAGCAAGAATGAAACCAACCGGGGCGCCTGAGTGGCTCAGGGGGTTAAAACCTCTGCCTTTGGCTCAGGTCATGATCTCAGGGTCCTGGGATAGAGCCCCACAGCGGGCTCTCTACTCAGCGGGGAGCCTGCTTCCCCCTCTCTCTCTGCCTGCCTCTCTGCCTACTTGTGATCTCTCTCTCTGTCAAATAAATAAATAAAATCTTTAAAAAAAAAAAAAAAAGAATGAAACCAACCAAAACTCTTTTTCACGAATTCTGCCAATGGAAGCTGTAACACATCGAGAGAGATAAAGACTGGGATGTTTTCAAGTTAAATGTGTATTGCTTATTTACGTGGGGTGAAGGCTAGTAAAGTATTTGTATACAAATATTTGAGCTACTAATGAATACAAAATCTCTAGGAAGGATATGATGAAATTATCCGTAATAATTATATATTTATCTATGGGGAAATAAATCATCTATGCTAGCTACCTGAGTCAATTAACTAATTAGATTTTTTAAATAAGTTGACTGAGTTAATAGGATTAATATATTTGACTGATTGTTTTAGAGTCATGTGGTCACATAAACAGAGGTGAATGTATTCAAATACATTCCTGAAGAGTTGTGACACCAGGACGCAGAGGAATGTCATGCTCCTGGGGACGTTAATGGGTGTGATGGATAGGAGGGGGCAGAAACTGTAATAGTCCAGGCAAAAATAACAGGAGCCTACACTAAGGACGGGAAGGCAGGAACAGAGTATGAAAATATTGTGAAGTAGAATCTACAAAGTTTAGTGCTGATAGGACGTCATGGGTAGGGCCGGGGCTGGGGGGTGGGGGGACCCTTGGCTAACTTCTGGCTTCTGACCAAGGCCACTGCACAAAAGATGGCTTTTTCCTCTTGAAGACTCTCGGGAGAGGAGCAAGTCTGAAATGGAAAATAATGAATTTTATACTGGACCTCTTGTGTCTGGAATTCCTATTAAGACGTCCAGATGGAGGGGCGCCTGGGTGGCTCAGTTGGTTGAGCGACTGCCTTCGGCTCGGGTCATGATCCCGGAGTCCCGGGATCGAGTCCCATATCAGATTCCTGGCTCTGCGGGAAGTCTGCTTCTCCCTCTGACTTTCTCCCCTCTCATTCTCAGTCTCTAGCTCTCTAATAAATAAATAAAAATCTTAAAAAAAAAAAAAAAAGACGTCCAGATGGAGATGAATAGCAAGGTGGTAAAAAATACGTGTCTGCCACTCAGAAGTGATCTCTTAATATCCAGTACTATCAAATGGATGCAGCCCTTCCAAATGTACAGTATTCTTCTGTTAATTGGAAAAGCATGTTTTTATGTATGGACGTACAAAGGTATAGATGTGATAATGTACGCCAGTGAGGATAACTACTACGAGTCAACATTAGATCCCTGCAGGGAAAGCCAGGCTAGCAACCTGGGATCTCTCCATTAAACTGCACTGCCTCCATGTGTATCCAAGACGCTCCAGCAGAAGGAAAGTACCTCACCCGTCTCATTGTTTTAGGAAACGTACTCAAATACTTGGAGGCCAAAAGTAATCCAACAGGACAGATTCTTAGGCTATGTAACCTTTTAGGAAACGTTTTAGGAGTTCTACCATAGTCTGATATTTCCCAGAATAAAACCTTAACTCAATAATAATTTCTATATGACCTAAAAAAAAAAAGTTATTCAGTAATCTGAAAGGATTTTATTCTTAGCTTTATTAAGTTACCAAGAACTAATGGACGAATTAGAAATAAAGGCTAGAAGTAAAACATAATTACTTGCCATACTAGCTTCCTGTGGTCTTCAGCCGAAAGCACTAAAGGTCAGAATTTATGCTCAGTGTTAATAAAAAGGCAAAGCATTGTTAAGCACTACAGTGAGCATACTCTGAAGATTTAGGGGAAAATACCAAGACAATAAAGAATGATTTTTCTAGCCTGTGTTGGGGAGGACTCACACGAGTTCTACGGAATATGGTTAGCACTTACCCATGCAGACAGAGAACGAAATGCCTCCTTTCTTCAAAAGCAGAAAGGGGAGAACAATTATGAGGCAGGAGGGAGAAGAAATTGAAAATCGGGGGCTTTAAAACTCAAATGTTCTTACTTTTTGAAAAGGGGGAAGAGGCTATGCAAATTATGAGGTAGCTGGGATTTGAACTGAAATCACCCTCTGTCTTCAAATTTTAGGCTGCCAATCACCCTGTTTTCTGCCTTTTAGCAAAGAAGTTCAGATATTATCTTCCCAAACCCCAGGTCAAAATGTCTGAAATCCTCTCATCAACCATCACCTGAAGAAGACTTTGTCTTCCTTCAAAGCGTAATCCTAAGTGAGGGGAAATCTAAGGTCTAGGTCACCTACCTTTTCATTACTTTATTCAATAATGAAATATTGACTACTTACTCCATGTCAGACACTGCTCTAGTTATGGCATATATGTAACACCTTCACCCACCTCTCCCCCTCCTGGCCCCAGCATCTTGCTCAGACCCCTACAGCAGCAGTCTAGTACCCAGTCTTGTCCTCTGCGTCATCCCTGGGGGCTCCATCCAGAGCCTGCCCTGCTCAGGGCCCTCGCAGCAATTATTTGCACCCCCGAATTCCTTCCTGCATTAAATAATTTTCTACTTAGAGATGGCTGAGCTGATTTCTGTGGTCTCTCTGGCCCCGAAAGGATTGCAGGCAACAGATATTCAAGGAGAGAGATCTGGGATTGTGTGACCTGGGTTCTTTTGGAAGGACTAGGCTGCTGTTCCAGTGAGAAGGTGGGGTTCTGATAGACCACACCTCCCAGCAGCCTGTTACCTAAATTAGCGCCTGTGCCAACTGAAATGTGCCTTCTTTTGTAAGCACCGCTTGGGGTGGACGGAGTAGCCAGACCCTTCCCGGGTCTCCCGGTGGATGGAATCTGAGACATTTCCACGCTGGGTCTTTCACGTGCACGCTCTGCTTTGGGGCCACAAAAAACACCCACGAAAGAGAGAGATGCAGGTTAGTCCCATCACATCGGCAACCTCTCCTTTGCTCCTCCATGAGAACAGAGAGCCGGCGAGGCCCTCACCCTTTAGATTGCTCAGGTGTCCTTAAAACACGTTCCCAATGTGCTGGGGGCACGTGTTGAGCTCTGTGAGTCATCCTATTGAGGGGCTTTCCCTGGACTTGAGAGGAGGGGCAGGTGTCCTTGGGGAAGGGAGGAGGAGCTCACAGAACCCTACCAGCTCTCTCTAAAACTCACCTCTCCTCACCGGCAGCCCGTGACTTAACACTCTCTACACAGGCAGGGGGATATGAGTTGAATAATCAGTTTCGGGGTGTCTCTTGAAATTTTTGCATCTTGCTCTAAACACGTTTTCGAATATGTTCTCTGTTGTACAAGGAATTTAGGTGAAACTGCCACAATATTTTGTTTTGTTTTGTTTTGTTTTCTACTGATTTATTTGAGGGAGAGAGAGCACAAGCAGGGGGAGAGGGAGAGGGAGAAGCAAGACTCCCTGCTGAGCAGAGAGCCTGACTCGGGGCTCAATCCCATGACGCTGAGATCATGACCTGAGCTGAAGGCATATGCTTAACCCACTGAACCCCCCAGGTGCCCGAAGACTAGATAAATTTTAAGGCCTCTCCCAGCTCTAAAAAGTTTATCTGTGGAGGTGGGGGGAGGTATATTTGAAGAGAAGAGCAAAATGCTGGTGGAAATGGCAGTGAGAAGACGAGGAAAGGTGTGCACGTGTGTGTGTGGCAGGATGGGGTTGGGGTGCAGGTAGCAGCTGGCCACACAATAGTTATTCCCTGTTGACTCTCCCTGAAAGCCATGGAAGACAACCTGAAAGGATCACCATCCCCGACTTCAAAGAACTCCTGGTCAGACACCATCATTTGAAGAGACTTGAAGATGGTGGTTTAGGGAAAGAAAAAGCTTTTTTCTTCTTCTTTTTGAGATCTTTAAGATGTTGGGGAAATACTGTTCAATATATTTAAGTAGGGGAGGATGGTAACATTGACTCTTAAAATATACTAGGTCTCCAGCAGCCTGGCTGGCTCAGTGGGGGGGCATGCAACTCTTGATCTCCGGGTTGTGAGTTCAAGCACCACATTGGGTGTAGAGATTACTTGAAAATAGAATCTTTAGAATGGCTCTACGTTTTTAATAAAAATAAATGGGCAGTCTTTCCTAGCAACTCTGTGAATCTATTACTGAAGAATGCAGGCTACATTTCAGGCTGCCTATTCCTAGGGAAACGTTGCTGGATAGAAAACGTAGTAAAAGTGAAATCATTTCTTAAAGAATAATGAGAGCCCAGGCATTTAGCTCTGATAAGGTGAATAGGTCCTGAACTCTCGTTGGTGGACTTCCGCTCAGAAATAACTGGCATTGGAGAAGGTTTTGAATTGGAAAAGTGCCAGTTCTTTGTCTATGCTCTCCCTCGATAATATTGCTTTCTGAGCATTTGTGTAGAGAAAAATTTTCTAAATGTCTTAAGTCTGCGATTTGAGGAAACTTTGCTTCTACATTCATGTTCAGAAATTCCAACAAAATTGCTTTCTTTAATGATCTTAAAATTCATTGTGATGATTTATACCTTGACCTTTGAGTCATTTAATTTCCAGTGATGGGAAACATGAGGTAAGGAAAAACTGAAGTGATTGATCACCAAGTTAGTCATGCTCAGCAAAACTGTCAATTTGAGAGGTAAAAATTGGGTATCATTGACTTAATTTGCATCTCTTTGATTACTAGTAAGGTGGGGCATTTTTTCCAGTGCTTACTTGCCATTAATATTTCTTCATTTCTGAATAACCTGTTTGCTAGTAGAAATGGCCTTTTGGTAAATCAAATGGCAATTTCCAGTGAAATAAAGACAAACTATGTTCCAGCCCCTCTCTTTTTTAATTTGTACCTCAAGGTACTGCTCTTGGTTGAGTAGATTATAGGCCCCTACCCATAAAACAATACAAAACAAACTAAAACACTAACCATCTTAAATGTGAATCACTTTTAAATGTCTTTGCTCTAATGGTTCTGCTATTTTCAGACAAGAAATGCTTTTAAAAAATCAACTATTTTAACAATAAATTCTTACCCTTGAAAGACTGATACCAATGTTTAACTTAACTGCCAACATGGATTTTCATTTTGAATGGTTGAGTTAGACATGGAGTTTCATCTGATGTAAAATTTTTCCAGGTTAAGCACCTAGTCATCCTTCATTACACTGAACTTTAGGGACTTGAAGACCCTTGCATCTCTCTGCTAGAATGAATGTGAAACTATGCCTGAGGAGAATCTAGGTTCTACCGAAGAGTATTCCTGTCACCAAT
Source organism: Nasua narica (assembly GCA_028533885.1). Lineage (NCBI taxonomy): Eukaryota > Metazoa > Chordata > Mammalia > Carnivora > Procyonidae > Nasua > Nasua narica. Next base: position 88,623,644 of record CM052815.1, on the reverse strand, counting down.
CTCCATGCCTTGCTAAGACTTTTCTGCCCTCAAAAGAGGCTGTCAATCCTATCCCCAGCCCAGATCACTCTTAATATTTATGGCTCTACCTTGAACTACAAGTTCTTTTGACCTTGTCTGATCCCTAGCATCAAGCTCTAGCTACAGCAAGATATACCCTTGATTCTTATTTTTATTTATTTTTTTATGATTTACTTATTTATTTAAGAGCGAGAGAGAACACGTGCCCAGGAGCGGGGAAGGGGATCTCAGGGTCCTAGAATCTAGCCCAAAGTTCTGAGATTCACTGAGAATCACTGAGAGGAGGAGCACTTTACACCTCCTTCTAGCTCGAGAGAATGTGAATATGAAACAGGTACTTCCATGGTAGTTTGGGAGGTGAGAGCCACACGGGGAGCATGGCAGAACGACATATGGTTACTGCCGGGGGGCTCTACCTTTGTAAAGCTGCCCTGTTGGTCCGTGGCATTTTAGGAGCTCCCTACAGCATAATCATGTAAAAGCAAATCGAAAGTAGAAAGTGAAGGAAAATCCAACGGTACCAAAGCGTATCTTTAATGCCACCCTCCCAAGTTTAAGTGTTATTCTTTAAGCAATGTGTATGTGTAGATACATGGGGTATTTGAAATAGTTTGAGCTAGCTGTAATATGATTAGATTATTCTATATGTTAGATTCTTGGAGGTCTTCTGGAGTTAGACAAAATTGGAGGAATTGAGCTTGTAACAACTTTGGTAAGAGATGAGAAGGGCTGAAATCAGGGAAAGAGTATTGGGGAGGTAAAGTGTAGACAGAGTTGAAAGATATATACAAGGTAGAATTGACCAGAATTTGGTCAACCTGAATGACTTCTGAAGCAGTAGAGACAAATAGACACTGTTACAAGACTACAACGAACTGGGGTTTCCAGGCGGCACAGTCAGGTGAGGAGCAGACTCTTGGTTTAGGCTCAGCTCATGATCTTGGGGTCCTGGGATCGAGCCCCACATCCAGCTCCGCCTCTGAGTGGAATCTGCTTCAGGATTCTCTCTCTGCCTCTGCCTCTCCCCCTGCTCACTCGAGCTCTCTCTCTCTAAAATAAATAAATCTTAAAGAAAAAGAAAGAAAGCCCAAGACTACAGCCAACTGATATAGAAGTCCAAAACAGGCATTCCAAAGGGATGACATGAAAAAATGCAACTACCCATTCCAGTAGATTTTTCATTCACCACCCATGTATATATTTCTCACGAAAGTCCTGAGATTCACATGCGTGCTGTGTCTGAGTGAATGTACATAGTTTATTGGAGTGCACACATATTTAAATCATTCTTACAGGGGCCCCTGGGGGGGGTTCAGTCAGTTAAATGTCTGCCTTTGGGTCAGATCATGAACCCAGGGTCCTAGGATTGAACCCTCCCTCAGTTGGGCTCCCTGCTCAGAAGCTCCCTGCTTCTCCTGCCCACCGCCCACCACCACCCCTGCTCATGCTTACTCAAGCATTTTCTCTTTCTCTCTCATAAAAATAAATAAGTAAAATCTTAAAAAATATATATATAATAAGGGGCGCCTGGCTCAGTCAGTTAAGCAGCTGCCTTTGGCTCAGGTCATGATCCCAGGGTCCTCAGATTGAGTCCTGCTTTGGAGCAGGGAGCCTGCTTCTCCCTCTGCCTGCCACTTCCCCTGCTTGTGCTCTTTCCTGACAAATAAATAAATGCAAATCTTTACAAAAAAGTAAATCACTCTTTCATATCAGTTATCATTTGGATCAGTCCCTCCTCTTTTGGCAGGCAAGAATTCTTCAGTCTACAGCTTCAGGCATCCATATGAACTATAACTTTCTCTTTCTCTGATTCATCTTTGTCTTTATTTTGAGTCTTCATTCTATTTAATGCCCTAATGTAGTTACTTAGGCTCCCTGCCTCCACTCCCTGCCCTAGCCATTGCAGGTTTAAACTCTGTCCATTCAGGACTTTTTTTTTTCCCTCCCCATATTTATTCAGTCCCTTTAACATCCCCATCCTTTAACACTTAAAGGATGTTCCTATGAGCTCACTGTATTAAAATCTGAGAGTGGAATTGCACATTGGTCCAACCGAACACTGGCAAAAACCTTCCCTGATGCAATGACTGCAGAGTCGTATCTTTTAAGTACAGAGGAGTATACAGAGGAAATTCGACCATTCACGTGTCCCTTGCAGGGCAAATACAACAACAACAAAAATAATGCCTACACACGTTAGAAAATTATTATTGTATTTTCAAAGCGTAAACTGACTTCCGATTCACTTTGGATGAACTGCCCTATTCAGAAAAGAACTGTGAAGATCATAATTTTTTAGAGTATTGAGAATGGCGTGAACATACACTTCAAACTGACTTCTAATTTTACACGGTTATTTCAGTCCGCCCTATTCATAAACTTGGAAAGACTCTGTTTCAAACAGTCTCATAAGACAGTTCAATGAGACTAGCTAACCAGTTCAAGTCAGAACCGTGGTTCCGGTGTCATCAGCACCTGAGTTTGAGGAGCTGGGATTGAGGGCAGTGAGGATGTTGATCACTTCATAGGAAGCCCTTTTTCTCCATCATCTGCGCCATGACTCCCTCATAGAATCACGAGGAAAATAGCCAGCTTTGACATCAAATTTATTGTCAAAATTAATCCTTGGTAGGAAAAGATTATGCAACACTCAGTTTATAAATACAAAATTGTAACTGATAACACCCTGGGTCTATACTCCATACCCAGAAGTATTTTTCTTTAATTCCCATTCAAAGTCTTCAGTCCTCAGGTCTGAAATCAAATGTCACTTCTTTCCAATTTAAAGATCCCTTACCAGGGGCTCCTGGCTGGCTCAGTTCCTAGAGCAGACAACTCTTGATCTCAGGGTTGTAAGTTCGAGCCCCATGTTGGGTATAGAGATTACTTAAAAATACAATCTTGAAAAAGAAAATAAAGATCCTATTTAAGTTACCCTGATTTTGTCTTCTAGAGGGAAACTTATGAGAAGCTTAAATGTATCCAACAAATATTTATTGACTGTCTTTTATAATCCAAGTACTGTGCTGGGCATTGGGATACAACCGTGAATAAAACAGTCCAAAACAAAAACAAAAATCCCTACCCTAATGGAGCTTACATTCTCTTGGGGGAGGCAGACAAACAAAATAAGTAAGTAAAATGCATATCATCCTATGTGATGATAAGTGCTATGGAGAAAAATAAAGCAGAGAAGGGGGTTGGGATAGAGTTTTGCATATAGTAGAGAAGGAAAGCTTTGTGAAGACATTCAAATGGAGCTTGAATGAGGTGAGAGAGCAGGGCTTGCAAAGACAAAAGGTAAGAGCCCTTCCAGAGGGAACAGCAGGTCCAAAGGCCCTGTGGTGGGAGCCTGTCTCTCATGTTTGAGAAACATCAAAGAAACAGCATGCTGTGAAGGTATTGAAGGGAAGGTGGAAGATGAGGCCCAAGAGGCAATGAGAGACCAAGGACTGTGACTTTCCCTGTGAGATAAGAAGCCATCAGAAGTTCCTGAGCATAGAAGTGACAAGATCTGACTTACATCTTGCCAGATCCTTACAGCTGCTAGGTGGAAAATAGCAATGGTACTTACTAGCAGGGCAAGACCTAACTAAAGACTGCTACAGTAATCCAGACCAGAGATGATGGCAACTCAGATCATGGTGGCAGAAGGAGAAGTGGGGAGAAATGGCTAGAATCAATATATTTTGAATATACAGCCTATGGAATTTGCTGATGGAATACTTATGGGGGAATGACAAAAGCAGAATAAAAAATGAGATGTTTGTCCAAAGAAGATGTCCAGATGGCCAACAGACACAGGAAAAGATGCTTGATGCCACTCACTAGTGAAATACAAATCAAACCCCCAATGAGATATGGTCTCCGACATATCAGAATGGCTAAAATTAACAACAAAGAAAACAACAGGTGTTGGTTAGGATGCAGAGAAAGGGGAACTCTCATGCTCTGTTGGTGGAAATACAAGCTGGTGCAACCACTCTGGAAAACAGTATGGAGGTGCCTCAGAAAGTTAAAAATAGAATGACCCTATGATCCAGCAATTACGCTACTGGGTATTTAACCAGAGGATACAAAAATACTGATTTGAAGGGTCATGTGCCCCCTATGTCTATAGCAGCATTATCTACAATAGCCCAACTAGGGAGAGACCTCGAATATCCCTTGACTGATGAATAGATAAAGAAGATGAGGTACATACACACACGCACAATTACTGAAAAGTCTCATGAAACAAACATCTTTTATTTTTTTAGATTTTATTCATTTATCTGAGGGGGGGAGAGAGAGAGAGAGAGCATGAGTGGGAGGGCAGAGGAAGAGGGAGAAGCAGACTCCCTGCTGAGCAGGGAGCCCCATCTGGGGCTCCATCCCAGGACCCTGAGATCTTGACCTGAGCTAAAGGCAGACACTTAAATGACTGAGCCACCCAGGGCCCCCCCAAAAAACATCTTTATTACATGAGATATACTCTGGTGTTTTGTCTTGTTTTTAATTCTGCCAGTTACCCACAAAATTGATTTTATAACTTCCAGTTTGAAAAACACTGATTTTTTTTAGATCTTTTGTAAAAAAGATCAACTTTTTTAGTGTCTAGATGAGGAAGCAGAGAACCAGAGAGACTGAGTAATTTTAGAAAGTCCCGAAAGTTTGTAGCAACACAGGGACCTGAACACAGGTCTCTTGACTCCTGGTCAATAAACAACAGAAAGAGGCTAGATCCTTTTTTGGCACTTCCCATATTTTCACTTTGTTTTAAAATATATACATATTAAAGCGAAATATCCTGAGTAACAGTGTAAGCAGCTTTCTTAAATTAAATATGCCCTACCTATGTGCCTTATTTTCTAAGCTAAACCTTCTATAAACATTTCTCATTAAAATTATACTCAGCATAATCCAAATCTACTTAAAATTGTAATTGTTCCTGTTTTATTCAAAGGCAAATCTTTGGGATCAAAAAACTATTCAGTTTTAGCTCATCATGAAGCTCGTTGGGTTATCCACAGACTGCACATATATAGAAGTCCAAGTTTGTAGAGTTATGGTTAATAGCTCATTTCCACTCAGCAAGCATTTACAGAGCACCACTATCGTGTAAGCTGTTGTGTGTGCTGGGGAAATAACAATGAATTAATAATTGCCTTGAGGAACTTACAATCTCGCCAGACAGTCAAACCAAGAGCCATAATTCAATATGAGATATATTACAGAAGACAGGAGCTATCATAGAAGTACAGAGTACTCTTTGCTGAACTGCTGGAGGAACACAGATGAGTGAACAATCAATTCTCCTTGAGGATATAAGTGGTTGAGAAAGATTACAAAGGGGAGACAATATTTGTCCTGGGCCTTGAAAGATGAATACAAATTTGCTGACCAGATGAAGGTTGAAAAGGATATAAGGAGAGGACACAATAGCATGGGGGGAAAAAGTCTAGCATGAAGAGAGGGGTCACTGACTAGATTTCAGAGGCCACATTAGGATTGGACGTGTATTACATGATTAGATATTCAGGCCTTATCCTAGGGTGAGTGAGTCATCCAAGGTGCTCAATATCATAATTCTGGAAGCAATGTCGAACTAAATTGGAGGCTGTCACGGATTGAATTATATCCCTCAAAAAAGATACAAGGAAGTCCCAACCTCTAGAACTTGAGAACATGCCTTATTTGGAAACAGTCTTCACAGATGCTCAAGCTAAAATGAGGTCATTATGGTGGGCCTAATCCAGTAGGACTGGTGTCCTCACAGAAAGGGGAAAATGTGGACAGAGACACTCACGGAAGGAAGACGTCGTGAAGAGACACAGGAAAAATGCCACGTCACAGTGGAGGACTGGAATGGTCCATCTATACGCCAAGGAATGCCAAAGGCTGCCCAGCAAGCAACCAGGAGCTGGGAAAGGGGCCCTGAACAGATTCTCCCTCACAGCCCGAAGAAGGAATCAAGCCTGGAACGCAATGGGCTTCTAGCCTCTGAGACAATCAATTGCTGTTCCTTTAAGCCTTTCAGTTAGCGGTACTTTGTTACAACAGCCCTGGGAAACTACTAGAGAGGTTTTTGAGCAGGATGGTCTGAAGAGATAAGAGACTGAACAAAGACAATGATAGTGGAAAGTTCAGAAAAGGTCACAAATCTGAAAGATATTACTGAGGTAAAAGAACCCAGATTTGATGATTGGCTGAAAACGCCAAAGGAGAGAGAGGAGTCCAAGAGGGATAAAGCTGTTATTCCATCATAATCAACTGAACGTAGTGTCTAAACTACCTTAGACCTTAGATCCTTGTTAGATCTGTCCTGAGGCCAGCGACCTTACAGAAAGCCCCATGCCTCTGCCTCTGGCTAAGAGTATCTAACTGTGTTTCTGACCTCCCACTCAGATCTTTCTTTGGACTGGCTTCCCCAATTTCCATTCAGTTGACTTGTAGTTATGGTCTGCTATTTCGACCTAGTCCCTATAAGGGGCTTCACTTGACCTGCTACTTTCCTTCCCATTTTAGTTTTTTCCAGGATGCTACATATTAGATTATCCTTAGCTCTATATTCTGCTGCCTTTAGACCAATTCCATCCCTTCCTTATGCACAGCACAGACCCCTAGCCCCCAGATTCAGCACCATAAGCTCTCACTTGTCTAGGCAGCTAGAAAAGCCACTGAAGACACCAACCTGTAAAGTATAGGGGGAAAAAAGCATAGCAAGAAATATGATTTCAAGGACGCCTGGGCGGCTCAGTCAGTTAAGCCTCTGCCTTTGGCTCAAGTCTTGATCCCAGCGTCCTGGGATTGAGCCCCGCATTGGGCTCGCTCAGTGTGGAGTCTGTTTCTCCCTCTCCCTCTGTCTGCAGCTCCCCCTGCTTGTCTCTTTCTGTGTCAAATAAATAAATAAAATCTTTTTAAAAAAATGTCACTTTTCGACATTATAGAGAATGTATTTTTGGCACAAAGGAAGCCACTGACCAATCCTTTCTCCAGAACTGCTAATACCCCATATACCCCATCTAAAGGATTGTGTTGCTACATATTCCTATCTCACTGGCCATATATCTTTGGTATAAACACCTGTTCCAAACTGGGCCAACTAAATTGTCTCTGGAGAAAAATGGAAATCGGTCTCTGTATGTGTCTAGATATCTAACACAGAACTTGAAGCAACTATAGTTTTCCATATGGACTAAGCAAGAGACAAAGCTGGTTTGCAGAGAGGTAAGAAGTAAGCAGATGTTAGAAGGAAGTAAATAGGAGAGAGACAGAGACCCACACTGTCTGTGTTCCTTACAGCTTTCCCTTTCCTCCTTCCAATCCCTTTATGACACCATCTGCATTCCTGCCTGTGCATTGTGTAAAAATACCTCTGCATCCTTATGACAAGTACATTTGTCTTTTTGTATCACCCTAACTGGAGTTTGTTTCAAAGAATCCTAACCAACACAGATCTAAGGGGAGAGGTCGTTGGAAGACAGAACCGACGTTGAGGGGAGGACACATGGTTCGGGTAAGAGAAGAACTGGAGTCACCGGAGTTGAGGATGTCATCAGAAGCAGCTCAAAGTAATGGAAAACAGGAGGAGAGGGTAAAGAGAGGAGAAATGGGCATCTTAGGAACGTTAATATTTAAGCAGCGGATGACAGAAAGAGGAGTCAGTAAATAAGGTTTAAAAATACAGGAGACTAGTAGAGAACGCTTTTGTAAAAGCCAAGAAGCAATAGTGTGCAGGTTATCCTTACAGAAAATCCAACCATCAGGGGCTTAAACAGGGATTGACTTAATTGTCTCAAACAACAAGATGTTCAGAGCTGGTACAACAGATCCAGGATTCCATGAAGTCCTCAAGCCCTTCCTCCCTCTCCCACCACCATCATGAGCACCTAGCCTCATCTCTACAGTCACAAGATGATTGTTAAACCTTCCAGATAGACAGGAAAAGCAAAAGAGAAAGAATGAAGGGCAGTATGGCTGCTGGACCCTTATCAGAAAAGAAAAAACTTTACCAAAAGCCCTACTTAAGTCTCATTGATCAGAATTCTGTCACCTGGCCATCCTTATCTGGAGGACTAGAAGAGGACTCTGGATAGGAGGTGGGTCACCCAATCAGCTTTAAAAATTTTTTTTTTATTTTAGATTTTATTTACTTGTCAGAGAGAGAGAGTACAAGCAGGGGGAGTGGCAGGCAGAGGGAGAAGCGGGCTTTCTGATGAGGAGGAGCCCGATATGGGACTCAATCCCAGGACCCTGGGTTCATGACCTGAGCTGGCATCCCCAAAATTGGCTTTTAACAAAAGACTATAATCAACAAAAGCTACAGGGAGGTGTAGAAGAATGACAAGTAAAGATAAATGGGGGAGGGAAGATTTGATATAAATTCCCTGACAACCTATCAAAAGCAATTTCAGAGGGGCACCTGGCTGGCTACGTCTGTGGAGCCTGGGACTCTTATCTCCAACCTGTGAGTTCAAGCCTCAGGTTGGATGTAGAGATTACTTCCTAAAGCAATTTCATCAAGTATGGAGAAGGCTGTTGAAAACTAACTGGGTTGGTGGGAAATGACTACAGATGTTCTTAACTGATGTTTGAAAAGGAGAATAATGGAGGAAGCAAAAATCTAAAAAAGCATAAGGTAGAGAAGCTTTGTCGGGCTTTAGAATTATGACTACTGGAGCCTGTTTATAGGCTGAGGATCCCAAGCCATTGGAGAGGAGATCAGAGCTATAAATAGCACGAGTAAAAGAGCAACTAGAGGAGAAAAGTGCAAAATCCTTTGGGTGACAAGGGATTAAATGCGATATTGACAGCGATACCTTTGTCTCCAAAACAAGAAAGGGAAGTCAAGGATGAATAACAATAGTGCAGGTTTGGATGTGGGCAGGAAGAAAAGTGAAATTGTCAAAAACTCTTATTTTGGTAAAAACACACTTTAAAACCGTTGTAAGTTTTAAAAGCTAGACCTTGAATGCACTATTGCCCAATTTTAAGAAAGCATGAAGAAGCAGTAAGATCGCATCAGACTTCAGGTGTGCTCTATTTATATTAGGCTCCCTGAACTGACTTGGCGAGAAAGAGAACCCTTTAGGATTTTTCCGATTTACAGAACGGAGACCCAGAAGAATGGGAGCTTTCATGAGCATCTCAACATTTAACTTTCCCTTCCTCCTCTTCTCCGGGTTGGAAGGTCCCCAGAGGATGGCGTGATCCCCGGCATTCTTCTCACTCCTCTGTGGCTCTGAAAGCAGTGAAGAAGATACCCGGTGGCGGCAGGAGCAATGGCCAAAGCGCTTGCTAGAAGCATCCAGAACTTGCTCTGCAAATTTATTTCGATTCTGTTCTTCGCTCCTTCACCTTGAGCGCGTCGGAGGCGGCGCTGAGCAAGGCAACACTGCAGGACGCCGTCAGCTAGAACCTGCAGCAGACCGGGAAGGGGCAGAGCTCCGAGAACCGCTCCCGTCCACGGAGGAACACCCAACAACAATGACCCCCTCTAGGGCCTCCGCGACTTGCAGGAGCCCACCCCGACTCCGACAAGCCCGCCCTCACACCCGCAAGAAAATGATTCTCACTTTTCATTGGCTGACCCTGGCGAAGTGGAGCCCTTGCTTCATTTTCATTGGCTACCGCTGCCGTCACGTCCTCTCGCCACACCCACCTACTCGGCGGCGCCCAGTGAACATTGGGGGAGAGAGATTTACCGAGGGCGGCGGCAGGAGTCGCGCGCTGCCAGCCCCAGCGGTCCTCCCTCCCCGCACCCCTGCGCAGCGGCCTCCGCCCCGCCCCCTGGCCCGAGGCCCCGCCTCCGGCCCGGCCGGGTCCCGCCCCTCCCTCCAGAGAGGGCGGGGACCAGGCGGTGGCCGCAGTCGTAGGAATATGCTGGAAGCCGGCGGGCTGACGCCCGGGCGGTGCTGAAGGGACAGTTCCCGCCGCCAAACTTGCCCGGCGGCTGCAGGGCGGGTGCGGCGGCCCCCAAGCCCGCGGAGGCACGTGAGCGATGGAGACCATCTGGATCTACCAGTTCCGCCTCATCGTGATCGGGGACTCCACGGTGGGCAAGTCGTGCCTCCTGCACCGCTTCACCCAGGGCCGCTTCCCCGGGCTGCGCTCCCCCGCCTGCGACCCCACGGTCGGCGTGGACTTCTTCTCCCGCCTGCTGGAGATCGAGCCGGGCAAGCGGATCAAGCTGCAGCTGTGGGACACGGCGGGGCAGGAGCGCTTCAGGTAGGGCCGCGGGGACGCCGGGGCACCCTGGGGACCGCCCCCGCCCGGCTCGGAGGAGGCTCCGGCCCTTCCCTCTTGAAAGTGCAAACACTCCATCCTCGCTTCCCCTTTGCCCCTCCTCTTCCAGGGACGACTTCCTCCTCCGCAATTTCTCACTTCTTTCTTTGGCGCCCATTTCCTGCGCCTTTCCTTTCCCGCCTGAACCGGGGGGGCCCCCAGTCGCGGACCCCCTCTTGCCCCGCGCTCTCTGCCCCTGCGGGTGTTGGGATCTCCAACTCTTCGGCACCCCTCCCCCTACAGCCTGCTCCCTAAACTCGACGCCCCTCGCTGCGCACTCCCTGACCCGGCGCCCCTCTTCCGAGCTCCCCTTCTGCGCCCCGCTCGGTGCGGCCCGGGAGAACTGCAAAGTGGGGTTCCCATGTTGGTGATTGATCCCTCCGGCTTGACGGCGAGCGCTGCTCCAGCCGAGCCTGCTGCATGAGCTCATTGGGCACCGTTCAGAGAGGGAGGGGGATGCGGTAATGGTTGGAACACCTCGCAGCACCGAATGTGGTCATCAGAAATGCTGGGCCATGTGACCCGTGGGAATGTGTCTTGGGTAGCAGCTGGATGGAACATCAGGGACACAGGCACAGCGGGGGGGGGGGGGGCGTTGTTTCCTTGTTGTGTTTAGTAAGGGCTGAGTTGGCTTTCGAAGTTGGTCATCATGGTGGTTTAGTGGAGAAGAGAGAGACCACTGATATTTTGTCTCGAACTTTTCCTCTTTGGTATTTATAATGGGTGCTTCACGTTCCGGGGTGCTAAAACAACAGAAAATGCGTTCTGAATAGAGGAAAAGGGATCCAAATGTAGAGTCTCATTCTAAATCTTCACTGAGACCCTGAAGGAATGATTTTGCGAAGACAACTCATGTTATGCAAATAAAAATTAAATGTAATTTGTTCGCATTTCCTGGATGTTTAAGACCGAACCGCAGTATAAAGCATATTTTGAAGTTCTAGGATTTGAGAACACTTTTTTTTAGAGGAAGGTAGGAAATCTGATATATTGTAATGTTTTGGGTTGTGGTTTTTTTGTTTTTGTTTTTGTTTTTAAGATTGCATTGTCACCTGAAACTCACTTAAGCAAGCATTTTGCAATGTTCAGCAAGAACTCTGCTTGTGAAACGCAGTAGTCCATGAGGGGACTTCCCAAACATGGCTTCCCCTCACCAGCCCCAGCCAGCGTCCCTTTCCAATGAGATCAGCCTCTTCCTGTGAGTGAGGATGTTCCAACTTTTAAAGTTCTGGCTTCCATTCCCATCTACATGCAGATTCAGACAGATGATGATAAGTGAACTGCTTAGCTTGCTCATACCTTAGTTTTCTCCTATGTATGAAGCGGAAAGATGAATAAGACCAGCCCTTCCGAGAAATGTTAAAGCTTACTGTTAACCAAGACCTACAATTCCATGAAGATTTTTGTTTTTGCTTTTTGGGAAGCCTTTTTTAGTTAAAATGGGGTTTCAAACATCTGATTCCTCATCTGTAAAATGGGGTCATTATGATCACTTAAGATTCCTTCCAGTTTTACCATTTTTAAAAAAGATTTTTGTTTTTATTTATTTATTTGACAGAGAGACAGTGAGAGAGGGAACACAAGCAGGGGGGGTGGAAGAGGGAGAAGCAGACTCCCGGCTGAGCAGGGAGTCTGATGAGGGAGGGTCTCCATCCAGGACCCCGAGATCAAAACCCAAGCTGAAGGTAGAGGCTTAATGACTGAGCTACCCAGGGACCCTCCAGTTTTACCGTTGTTAAGATTGATTGCAAATTCCTTCCCTTGTCATCTCAGTCAAAGATGAACTTTAGATATTTTGTGGTCCAAAAAACAGCATTTACTAATAGTTCTTGCTCTATCCTCTGAAATGAATATGATAAAAAAAATATTCTTTATGCTTTAAACTCCTAAAAACTAGTGAGTTGCAACTACAAGAAACATAAGTAGTAAAATCTTACTGTATTTAATTATTTCCTAAAAAGTTGCCTCTCAACTTATTGACAAGATAGTTAAGGATAATTAATTTGTTAGATTTTAAAGTCCTTTCTGCTAAATAGATCATTGTTTTTTAATATCTTTAAGCACGTGTAAATAGTAACTCGTTGTATATACATTATTAAAACCAGACAGTGCCTCTCCCATAACACAAGGACATTTAGGGAATGTTTACTGACAATGAGTCATGCTTTATTTTGTCTGGCTCTTTACCAAAGATATATTCATAAATACATACATGTTTCAGTAGCTACCTCCAAATACTTGCTTTTCTAAAAAATTTTTTTTGTTGTTTATTTATTCGACAGAGAGAGACGTAGGGAGAGAGGGAACACAAGCAGGTGGAGTTGCAGAGGGAGAAAGCAGGCCTCCTGCTGAGCGAGGAGCCCGATGCGGGGCTCGATCCCAGGACCCCGGGATCATGACCTGAGCTGAAGGCAGACACTTAACGACTGAACCATCCAGGCCCCCCAAATACTTGCTTTTCTGTTTAGCAGAATTTTTCACCATATGAAACAATCATTGTTAAATCATTCTGCATCTTTATCTAAGAAAATAAATATATTTTGAGTGGTAGATATACTTACACATTTTATTTCATAGAAAGGTACTGGAGTTCATGAAGATATTAGCCATATCATATCATTAGGAATTTATGGAAAATTTTATATCTGAAGGTTTATTATTGATTGGATATAAATTAGCAAAAAGGAATCTACTTTAGATAACACAGGGTGTATTTGAAATCATTAAGAAAACAACAAAATAATGAGCTGATGTTTATTTATTTATTTACTTACTTACTTAGAGAGAGATCATAAGTAGGCAGAGAGGCAGGCAGGGAGAGGGGGAAGCAGGCTCCCTACTGAGCAGAGAGCCTGATGCGGGGCTCAATCCCAGGACCCTGAGATCATGACCTGAGCTCAAGGCAGAGGCTTTAACCCACTGAGCCACCCAGGCATCCCTAAATATGGCCATGTTATCAATACTACTAGGACTTGTTATACTAAGCATTTATACAAGCATGTATGTATTTAAGGGGTGAGGAGAGGCAGAGGAAGAGAGAGAGAATCTTAAGCAGGTTCCATGCTGGGTGTGAGACAAGGGACTCAATCTCAGGATCCTGAGATCATGACCTGAGCCGAAGGCAGAGGCTTTCACCCACTGAGCCACCCAGGCACCCCTGAGCTGATATTTATAACCATAGTTAGCCTTAGTCTTCTCCCCAACTTGAGATATAATTGACACATAAAGCCTTAATTGTCAATGTTCAGATTAACACATGCTAGAAGACAGTAATTACATGCAAAAAGTAAGAAGGAACAAAAAATCAAAGCAAAAAAGGCTTACAAAAATAACATATATGTGAGTGTACCATAAATTGTAATATTTTTATTAACACTATGTGTTAAGGAGGATAAATGTCAAATTACTGTATTAAGTAGAGTCAAAATTACAGTCCCCTCGTTAAAGATGAAAATTTATTTCTGTGTGTGTAATAGTCTCAAGGTAACTGGTCTGTGTTGGCGAAGGGACTCTGCTCTGAGCCATCATTCGGGTACCTTCTTTTTTTTTTCTGCCAGCCCTAAGATATTATCATCTTCGTGAACACTGTGTTCCTACACAGGGGAAAGAAAAAAAAAAAGCTCTAAATCAAGCAGTGTTGCTTTTTCTTTTTTCTTTTTCTTTTTTTTTTTTTAAATGTAGGCTCCATACCTAATATGGGGCTTGAATACACAACCCCGAGATCAAGAGTTGCACGCTCCACCGACTGGGCCAGCCACCCAGCTGTCTCCGCAATGCTCCTCTTAAGAAAGTGAGACCGCAAAAAAAAAAAAAAAGAAAGTGAGACCGCTGTGATACAGATCACTTCAGCTCTAAGTCCACTGAGAAGAAATTACTTACAAGACCACAGTTAGGCTGGGCTGCCATGAGCCCGTGAAGGGAAGGTGGGAAGGGAAGGGCATTGTGGGCTGTGCGGGGAAAGTAGCAAACACCACTTTCAAACTTTAATCATCACAGTGGGCAAAGTTTAGCGGGAAAGGAACAAGAATATCCTATAGCACAGCGTTAATAAAGATAAATGTTAGAAGGTGCTCGAAGTATGGATAGCATCAACTATAAAAATAAATATGTTGAACTTCCCTTGGAAAACGCGTAAAGCAGTATGAAGATGAAACGAGATACAGAAAAAGCAGTGTTGGCTTGGAGGGAGAAGAAGCCAAGGCTTCAAGCCCAATTTTGTCTTTTATTTCTTGGCGTCTGATCTTCCGGGTGTTACAGTTGCAATGAGTGATTATAAAGCTCAGCTATAAAGAGAACAGGATCCCCCTGGTAGAGTGCTGCTCAGTGTGGCCTATCAAATAGTTATCCCTGGTGATTCTTTTTAAAAATGAATTCTGTGACCAGGTAAATTTGGGAATCCCTAATACTCCATGTACCACTCTCTTAGAAATTGATATCAAAGGCTCTCAGAAGTCGTGCAGCAAAGAAGCCCGCTTGACTTTGATTAAACCATCATGTCTCAGATTTCATTTTTAACATGTAAAAATCTACGCTAACTCGCGTTCCAAGGAGTAGCTCCCCTGATGAGTTCCTGTAGTCACATCTCAGAGTAGAGTCCCGAACTTTTGAGGTGTAGAGCCATGGAGCACCTGCTGATGTTCCTTTACCAGCTAATTAAGTTCACAAAGGGCGTTAAGGAGTCACTGCTGTCTAAGGGACCGCCCTGCCCTCCCCTGGCCCCCCCTCCCCCACCTCTGAGGGTGGCCTCTAACTAGCACACTGAACATTCTGGGCCTTTCTCTCCCCTGGGGCCTCTCTCTCCCCTGCCGACTGCCTTCTCATCTCTTTTTCTGTAGCACCTCTTCCGTGAATCTTTCTCTTCCTCTCGGTCCTGCCTGTCCTTCAGTGGCTTGTTTTTATTTTTCCATGAGCCTCTCCTCTGTCTGTCTCTCTTCCCTTTCCTCCTACCCTCTATCTTTCTCCTTCCTTCTCACCTCAGTGTGTCTCTTACTCTCTCATTTCATTTTCTCTGTCCCTCTGGCTCCCTTGTGCCTCTGCTTCCTCTTTAAAACAACTTCTTCCCCTTCAAAACATTCATGTGACTAATGTTGAAAAGTGGCTTAATTTACCTCTGAAACCAATAATACCTTATATGTTAATTAATTGAATTTAAATTTTAAAAATATTTAAAAAATAAAAGTGGCTTAACTTATATTTTGTTTTTAATTTTAAAAGCAAACAAGAAAAAAAAAATAAATAAATAAATAAAAGCAAACAAGATGAATATTTTCTATTTCTCCTTAAGAGAAGTTATTTATTGGGGATCCTGAGTGGCTCAGTAGGTTAAAGGCTCTGCCTTCGGCTCAGGTCATGATCTCAGGGTCCTGGGATCCAGCCCACATCGGGCTCTCTGCTCAGTGGGGAGCCTGCTTCCCGGTAGCCCTCTGCCTGCCTCTCTGCCTACTTGTGATCTCTCTCTTTGAGAGAGATCTTTTATTTATCTTTAGAGATAAATAAAATCTTAAAAAAAAAATCTCAGTGCCAAAAAATCCTGAGATAAAGGAGCAGACTTCTTTTTTTTTTAAAGATTTTATTTATTTTATTTTATTAACATATAATGTATTATTTGTTTCAGGGGTCCAGGTCTGGTATTCATCAGTGTTACAAAATTCACAGACTCACCCTCCCCAATGTCATTCACCCAGCCACCCCAGCCCTCCCACTGCCCTCCCCAGCAACCCTCAGTTTGTTTCCTGAGACCGAGAGTCTCTTAAGGTTTGTCTCTTTCTCTGGTTTTGTCATGTTTCATTTTTCCCTCCCTTCCCCTAGGATCCTGTGCCTTATTTCTCAAATTCCTCATATCAGAGCGATCATATGATAATCGTCTTTCTCTGATTGACATATTTTGCTTAGCCTAACACCCTCTAGTTCCATCCACATCATTGCAAATGGCAAGATTTCATTTTTTGATGGCTGCGTAGTATTCTATAGTGTTTATAGACCACATCTTCTTTATCCATTCATCTGCTGATGAACACCTAGGCTCTTTGCATTGTTTGGCTATTGTTGACAGTGCTGCTATAAACATTCGGGTGCACATGCCCCTTCGGATCACTGTGTTTGTATCTTTGGGGTAAATACCCAGTAGTGCGATTGCTGGGTCGTAGAGGAGCTCTAGTTTCAACTTCTCGAGGAACCTCCATATTGATTTCTAGAGTGGCTTCAGCAAGGGAGCAGACTCCTCTTAGGCTTGTTTCTCTGTCATTAATGTGGTGAGTTGGAAGTCACGTGGGAAAGGACTTGTCAAGCCATGCTCAAAAGGTCACTGGTGAATTTTCTTGGCAAAATGTGATCTTCCTCTATGTTTGTTTGTTTGTTTTTAGTTATCTCTACACCCAATGTGGGGCTCGAACTCATGGCTCCTGAGATCAGGCGTTGCATTCTCTTTCGATGGCCAGCCAGGTGCCCTATTTTTTTCTTCTAATTTTTTTATAATTGGGCATAGTTTCTTTTTTCTTTTTTTTTTTAAAGATTTTATTTATTTATTTATTAGGAAAGAGAGAGAGTGAGAGAGAGCAGGTCAGAGTGAGAAGCGGACTCCCCATGGAGCTGGGAGCCCGATGTGGGACTCGATCCGGGGACTCCGGGATCATGACCTGAGCCGAAGGCAGTTGCTCAACCAACTGCGCCACCCAGGGGCCCCGGGCATAGTTTCTTTTTAAATTATCTTGCTGTACTAGGAATGTGAAAAGTGGTTTTTCTTCTGATTTTTAAGTCATTGTAAATATATTTCCTTTTTGTAGTACTTACTGGGCTACGGCCTCCCATAGATAAGGCTTAGGGACAGCCTTAATCACAGATTTCTGCCTCGGAAATACAGAAGAATGGTGTGGGACTCAAACTGCACCCTCTCTGAGAAATGATTAAGAAAGAATACTCCAAACAAGAGTTGGATAGATATTAAGAACTTCCTGGCATGATGAAGAAAACATTATAATTTCTTAAATTGGAGGTATTGCCTCTTGTTTTCCTTCAAATTTTTTAGAGTGATGTTAATAGGTGTAATTTGAGAGGAGGTTTCCTTGATCAAATAGGTTGGGAAATGTTGGGCTATTGTAGGATATCTCAGAGTTTCTACTGTACGGATATAGTAATATACATTGTGAATCCCCAAGGTAGATGTGGTGTTTCCCTAACCCAGAGTCCTTCCACACAGAGCATTCTACTTATTTATTTATTTTTAAGATTTTATTTGTTTATCAGAGAGAAAGAGAGAAAACGAGCGCAAGCAGGTGGAGCGGCAGGCCGAGGGAGAAGCAGGCTCCCCACTGTGCAGGGAGCCCGTTGTGGGACTTGATCCCAGGACCCCGAGATTATGACTTGAGCTGAAGGCAGATGCTTAACCGACTGAGCCACCCAGGTGTCCCTATGCAGAGCATTTTAGAAACTGGTAGGTAGGTAGGTAGGTAGGTAGGTGGAGCTCTTTAGAAAACAATACTTAAAAAAAAAAAAAAGGTATAGGCAATTCCTTAAATTTTAAGAATATATTTGAGAATCTCTCACATTTTCTTCTTTCGTGTGATTCTCCATGTCCCTTCTGGCTGGTACTCCTGGGTAAGATTTCATTAGATTTCCCCTTTAAAACTCTTGATGTTTTTGGAAAAGACCCAGTAGCTCTTGAGAGTCCCTTGATTTGTGCCCCCTCAGTCAAAATTAAGAGGTTGATCTTCCTGACTCCCAGCCCTCCTTTGTCACACTTTTACTCAGATCACATAGGACCTTCGACACTTGTCTTAAGCACAAAACCTCCTGGTTGTAATCAGTTGAGAAACCGGAAGAAAGGTAAAGGAGCAAATGCATGAAACTTATTAATTTCAGATTTTGTAGAAAGGCTATGGGAAAGCAAATGTCCATGAAGTTGATACGAGGTGGAATTTAAGACCGATGTGATAGACTAGATGGATAGACTGTGAACAGAGAATGACAAGTGAAAGAGAATACACCATTAGTTGTACAGCAGACGACCATTGGCAAAGAAAATTAGTGAGAAAGTGGGGATGGGGGGGACAGCCACGTGGAAGAAGCCATAGAGGGGCCCCTGGGGGCTCAGCTGGTTAAGCGTCTCCCTTGGGTTCAGGTCATGATCTCAGGGTCCTGGGATCGAACCCCAAGTCGGGCTCCACACTCAGCAGGGAGTCTGCTTCTCTCTCTGCCCCCCCTCCTCATGTTCTTTCTCTCTCTCTCTTTCTCGCAAATAAATAAATAAAATAAAATAAAATAAAACAAAGCTGCGGGGGTCAGCCACACTGTGGTCAGCATACTGGCCATTTTAGTCCGTAAATAACTGTAGCCACAGGACCGGGAGAGAACAGACAGGGGATCTGATAACAGAAGTCTCTGTTGTTAATAATCCAGTTAATGTCCAGAATGGCTTTAACTGGCCCCAGAGGTTGTAGCTCCTCAGTGATTTGCTCAAGGATGCTGTTCTCTTATCTCCATGTACAGGGCTCTTTCTGCCGCACCAGGCCTCCTGTCGTGACTGAAAAGAGTTTTACTGCACACGGTGCAGTTTCTGTCCTTAAAAGTACTCTGTTGGCACACAGCCACCCCCTCCTGTCTTCTCTACACCCACGTTAGTTACCCACTCCACCCAAACCAGTATTTTACTGCTGCGTTCAGAAAACAAGGGGGAAATAGCTTTACACACAGTAGCAGTACTGATCATGGGCAGCAAACAGCTGCAGCTGCACTTACCTTCCCCCCGCCTCCATGCAGTACTCCATGACTGCACTGCTGCAGTCAGCGGCAGGAGTGAGCCCAGCTGCTGCCGGACAAGCTTGTATGACATGTCCCACCTTGTTAGACAAGGAGAGGCGTCGTGTCCCGCCCAGAGCTACCAGCAAATGCTGGCCCTGGTGTCCTCGGATTTCATTAAGTGCCACGAAGTAGCTTTCCAGTCCTTCAGCACTGTCCCCTTTTGTCCTGGAGAAGTTGAATTCAACCAGGACAATATCCTTGTGGAAATCCAGGCACTGAGTTAGCTTAACTGTTTGTCCAGTCCTAGATGTAATAATAGATAGAAAACATAAGTAAGAGAGAGGGGCGCCCGAGTGGCTCAGTCAGTTAAGCATCCGACTCCTGGTTCCATCTCAGGTCATGATCTTGGGTCGTGAGATCGAGCCCCACATAGAGCTCAGCAGTCGGGGGCAGTCAGCTTGAGATTCTCTCTCTCTCTAAAATGAGAAATAGAATTTTTTTAAAAAAAATCAGCAAGTGAGGCGCCTGGATGGCTCAGTGGATTAAAGCCTCAGTCTTCGGCTCAGGTCATGATCTCAGGGTCCTGGGATCGAGCCCCACATCGGGCTCTCTGCTCAGCAGGGAGCCTGCTTCCCCCTCTCTCTGCCTGCCTCTCTGCCTACTTGTGATCTCTCTCTCTCTCTCTCTCTGTGAAATAAATAAAATCTTAGAATCAGTAAGCTATAGTTTCACTTCCATGCTGTCCCTTGACTGGGTACAGACTGTGCTGCTGAAATGAAGAGAATGCCCGAATCTGGTTCCTTAAATATTGCCGAGCTTTGGTGCTCCTCCCGTGAGAGTAAGCAGTTCTGGGCTGTCAGGGTGGCTGTGCCTCAGGACCAGCTTCCAGGATTCTTCAGCCTTCGCCGTTTCTCGGCAAGCTAGAAGGAGGAGGAGGAAGCCAACTGCAAATGGCTTCTCCAAGGAGATGGATCACAGACTGCACACATTGCTTCTCCTGTCCCATTAATCTGGATTTCAGGACGTAACCACAGCGGATGACAAGAGAGCTGGGGAATACAGTCTCTCTGTGAGTTGCTAGGTGCCAGCCCAAACTTGGGAGTTCTGCCAGTAAAGGAAGACGGGAAGAATACACCCTGGGAGACAGTTGTCTTTCTCGGAGACTTGTGGCTAGAAAGATAATAATCAAATCCTTGCAGTAAGGGCTGGTAGGCATGAAAATAAGTTCCAGCGGCAGAACAAGGGGAGGCAGCATCATCTATGCCTCGGCGAGGGCTCGTTTCAGAGGATGGATCCCAAAGAGGCTGGTCCATGATGCTGGGCCGTGAAGGATGTGTGAGTAGAGGGAGGAGTAACAAAAGGACCAACTACAGTAGAAAAACAAGTGGCTTCCGGTAACGATAGCAAATTGAACACCAGTATGAATTCTAGCCTTTTCTTCCTGAGTTCTCACTAAAGTGAGGATAGCTTTGTTTTGGAACTATAAACCCTCAAACAAGGAGAGACAAGGAGACAACAGCAATAAAATTTTGGAAGCAGGAAAGCAGGTGGAGGGATGGCCAATGAATTAGCAGATTCAAGAAAACTGGCTTCCAGGCAATGGATGGACAAAAACTCACAACCAACCCAATATATCCCACTGAAACCCCAGAGATTCAGAGAGGTGGTTGGCACGGATACTTCCAGAAGTAGGAGTGCTAAAATAAGGATCATTGATTGTCAGTCTGGTTAAGAAAGTTTGGATTCTCATATCCCCACCACCATTCCACACACCAGGTAACTTTCTCTCCCCCCACATGGGCAAAAACCTGGAAATTTATCCTTGGGAAAGAATTAGAGTCTTATGTTGGAAGAACCAGGTGGAGTTGAAGTTGGGCTGGCTTATCACAAGTAAGGGTGTTAAATGAATGCATGCATGTTGGATGCTAATACGGTCTAGTTCTCCCCCCCCACCTCCCCTGCTCAACTCCCAGAATGCTGCAGTCAGTGCCTCCACCTTCCAATATCGGTGAAACCATTTCTGAAGGATCTGACCAGCCCCAAAGAAGAAACTTAAGATACCAACTTGAGAGATCTTGCAACTAAGTGATCCAGCCTGATATTCTCGCCATGGGGCTTTTGATCTCAATGCAAGACTTTAAGAGATATTGGGGGGACCCCTGGGTGACTCAGTCGATTAAGTGTCTGCTTTCAGCTCAGGTCATGATCTCAGGTTCCTGGGGTAGAGCCCTTCCCCCCAATCAGCTCCCTGCTCAGTGGAAAGGCTGCTTCCTCTCCCTCTGCCCTGTCCTGTCCCACTCATGCTCTCTTTCTCCCTCAAATAAATAAATTCTTAAAAAAAAAGGAATATTAGGAAACCTAGAATACAAAATCTAGAGACCAAAACAAACAGAGACCAAACCATTAGAAACACAGTAGAAAAAAAAAAGCACTCAAAAAGAGAAAGCAAATAGGAAAAGATTTTATTAAAAATTAAAGAAGATAGTCCAGAAGGTTGGATACACACGTAACAAGCAGGCCAGAGAGAACAGAAAAAACGGGAGAAATCCTCAGTGAAGCAATTCAAGAAAATCTTCCAAGACTTAGGGCCCTGAGTTTTCAGACGGGAAGGGCCTAGCGCAATAGATGAAGGCAGACAGATTCGAAGGGACATCGTCATGAAATTCTAAAACACTGACACCACAGAGAAGTTCCTACAGACAGACTGATGTTCAGAGCAGCGGGAAAAAATCAGGAATCATGTTGGTATCAGACTTCCTGAAAACAGCCATGGAAACCAGAAGGCAATGGAGAGACTTGGAAATTCTGGAAGAATTCTGTGTCTGACTCGACTGTGCTTCGCCTGGGAGAGCAGAATAGCAGGATAAATCACAAGTGTGAGATTGTATAATCTCGCCCCCTGTATCTTTGTAAGGAAGCTGCTTGAGCACATGTACCACACACGTGAGGGAGGAAACCGGGAGGGAAGAACACGGAGACAGGGAACGGGGAGCTCGCTCCAAATACAGGCAGAGGCCACGTCCAGGGAGATGGCAAGGGGAGAGCAGAGCGGGGGCCGTCTGCTGCGGGTACTGAGGACAGCCAGGCCAGCCGGTGGCCGGGCAGAGGGCTGCAAGGGACACCTGCTCAGGAAGACGACAAAGACAGGCTAAGGAGAACTTGAAAGAACACAATTGGCAGAGTGTTTGGAATGGGATTGAGCTTAGCACAAAGGAAAAGTTATGGTGGAGACTTTCACACTCACTCCTATCAGATGCTTCTTTTCTTTAAAGCACATGGGAGGGCCCCTGGGTGGCGCAGTTGGTTGAGCGACTGCCTTCGGCTCAGGTCATGATCCCGGAGTCCCGGGATCGAGTCCCACATCGGGCTCCCAGCTCCATGGGGAGTCCGCCTCTCACTCTGACCTTCTCCCTTCTCATGCTCTCTCTCTCTCTCTCTCTCCTAATAAATAAATAAATAAATAAAATCTTTAAAAAAAATAAAAATAAAAAAAATAAAGCACATGGGAGGCATATATTCCCCTTCCTCCTACAGAGACAGAATCACGTGACTAATTGTGGCCCGTGGATTTGAGCAGAAGTAGTGCATGGTGCTTATAAAAATCAGCCCAGCGGGAGGGCGCCTGGGTGGCTCAGTGGGTTAAAGCCTCTGCCTTCAGCTCAGGTCATGATCTCAAGGTCCTGGGATGGAGCCCCATATCGGGCTCTCTGCTCAGCAGGGAGCCTGCTTCCCCCCCTCCCCCCGCCTGCCTCTCTGCCTACTTGTGATTTCTCTCTCTGTGTCAAATAAATAAATAAAATCTTAAAAAAAAAAAATCAGACTCTTAACTCTATCAGTTAAGAGTCTGCCTTCAGCTCAGGTCATGATCCTAGGGTCCTGGGATGGACTCCTGCATCGGGTTCCCTGCTCGTTAGGGAGCCTGCTTCTCTCTCTCCCTCTGCTTCTCCCTCTCCCTCTGCTGCTCCCCTTGCTTGTGTATGCTCTCTCTTTCTGTCGAAGAAATAAATAAAATCTTAAAAAAAAAATTCAGCCCAGATTCCTTATCATTCTTCCCATCCACAGGTGGGATGTCTGTTACTACAGCAAGCCTAGCCTATCTTAAGGAATACACAAGATAATTATAAGCCTCACAAAAGATTGTTCAGGAAAGAAGAAGTCACAGTTTACTTCAGGGCTCAGCAATGAAAAGAATGCCCGTGATCAGAATAACACAAATGCCAAGAAGTGATCTGCCTAAAATTATGATGTACTGATACCTGCCTTTGGGGACTGGGGGAAAGTAAGGATGTGTGGTAAGTGCGCATGTCACTTTGATAAGAACAAGAACTTAAGAAAAGGAAGGAGGGGCATCTGGGTGGCTCAGTTGGTTGAGCCACTGACTCTTGGTTTTGGCTCAGGTCTCTGATCTCACGGTTGTGGGATTGAGCCCCACATCAGGCTCTGCGCTCAGTGGGGATTCTGCTTCTCTCCATCTCCCTCCACTCTTCCCCTCACCCCATCCGCATGTGTGCGCGCTCTCTCTCTCTCAAATAAATAAGTAAAGTCTTTTTTTAAGAAAAAGAGGGAAAAGAACACAAGCATAATCGGCTCAAATGCCTCGAAAAAGAAAGCTGCATGACTTCAGAGAAAGAATGAAAAGAGAAAAGGCTACACACCAATTATAATTCCATGATGTGGAGAGGTATACAAAAGCATATGAAAGGGAGCAGCACAGAGAAAGTCGTGTGGAAACAGACGGAAGTCACAAAAATGGTGGGAGAATTAAACCCGAGTAAAACTAGTCTTTAATTGTGTTAGATCACATAATGCACTGTGTTAGATGGAACATAAAATAATCATGAGAAGATGGTCGTCATCTTATTTTTATTTGGCAGAAGGATACCAGAAAGCGGTGGAGTGAGTGCTGAAGTCTTTTTTATACGTTTTCTGGTAACATACCACGTAGAAAATAAGCATCTTTTCATTATCACCTTGCGACAATTAGCGAAGCTAGAAACCATTCCCTTAATTTCCAAATAAACTATTCCGATTTTCACACATGACTGGTTCTACCTTCCAGAATCCACTGTAAAGTACAATTGGAATTACTAGCAACTTTAAAAGACCAGTTCTTTAGAAAATGTGGATGATTTCACCTCTATGCTCATAAGTACATGCGGTTATTCAGCCCATTTCTCTCCTTTGGGCTTCACAAATCCCTACTGTATAAATAGCAAAAGGAGAAAAGCTTTTTGTTATTTCTCTGTTCTTCTCCCATTTGTTCAGCATTTGCATGCTGCCTGGGCACGGTCCGGCAGTATGAACTTACTCAGCTTTGGATGTATTTCTTTACAAATATGCTAGGACTCCTCGTGCCCAGTTCTGTAGTAGACACTGGAGAGACAGCAGTCCAGAAAACCCGAGAGCAATCCTTGCTTTCACGAAGCTCATCTCGTAAGGGGAGAAGTCTGTCTATAACCAGATAAGCTGGAAAAACTCCATAGGATGTCAGTGTTGAGTGCTGTGGAGGACACGGAAAGGTAAGAGGTGAATAGAGCGTGCTAGGAGCTAGGAAGCCCTCACTATCGTCGAGTGATGATTTGGCGAGGAGGGAAAATAGAAGGTAGTCATGGGAATTATGTACAAAGAGAGAATATGGCCCATTCAGTGTTGTCAGGAATGGAGATAGCCTCTGCAACCACAGACTTGATTTTTTTATGCAAAGACTCGGAGTACACAAAGAAAAAGAGTTTAAATGTCTGTATGTGTAAAGAAAGGTATCTTAGGTCATGAGCTCCAAGTTTTGGCATCTCAGGCCAGAGAGAGGCTGTTAGCGTCAGTAATAACAAAAGGAGAGGAGAAACTTGATCTCAAGCCTAGTGCAACAGGTAAATACAGCATCAACACAATGTTTCCAGAAGGGCAGTCAGAACGTAATGTAATGTCAGGGTAGAAAACACTCAGGAGGCTAATGCATTCGTAGACTGCTCGCTGCCAGCAGCCTTTGGCATCGAAGTCCCTCTATCCTCTAACTGCCTCCTTTACAATTGGCAAAGCCACAAGAAGGGCATTTCCACGATGGAACCTCTGGTTTGTTTTACCTAAGTCAGTCAGCAAGTGCTCTGTATCTTGTCTCTTTTTTAAGAGGCCTGTGCACATCCAACAAAATTCATAGTAATAGCATAAAAGGTTTAGAAAATCTGGCCACTTTCAGATGAAATTTTATATTAAGTAAATATAAATAATCGTGTGCATTCCAGGACCTGTGGACTTTTGTCCTTCTTATGACCGCAGCATCTTGTTTTCAGTTTCCTCCAGGAAACTAGGTAACTGTTTAATTTGAGATATTTACATTTTTTAGAATCTCAGTAGTCGTTTCATGTGGGTCCAAAAAATTCCAGATTCCCCAAGGCTTTTCATTCACACTTGATTGCCTTGCTTCTATATTAAGTACTTCGTTGTAAATGTCAGCAAACCCCGGTGCTCTCAGTATCGCTTGTCTACATATTGTTTCAGGAAAAAGAAAATTAAGAGGAAAATTAACATAAATTAGTTGGCCATTTTTCTTTTCTAAAGCAAAAATACCGTAAGAATCAACCTTGCAGGGGCACCTGGCTGGCTCCGTTGGTTAAGCGTCTGCCTTTGGCTCAGGTCACGGTTTCGGGGTCCTGGAGTCGGACCATGTCGAGTCTGCTTCTCCCTCTTCTACTCCTCCTGCTTGAGCTCTCTTGCTCTCTATCTCTCAAATGGATAAATGAAATCTTAAAAAAAAAAAAGGAATCAACCTTACAGATGAATGGTTAACAAGAAAATGTGGTATATACATAAAATTGCATAGAATTCAGCCATTAAAAAAAAGAAATTCCGTCACATGCGACAACATGGGTGGATCTTAAGGACGTTATGCTAAGTGAAAATAACCAGTTACAGAAAGACAAGTACTGCATGATTCCACATCTGTGAAACATCTAAAATGATCAGATGCACGCGACCAGAAAGAAGAGTGGTTCCCAGGGGCTGGGAGCAGGGAGAAGGAAGTGAGTCGCGGTTCACTGGGTATGAAGTTTTGGTCATGCAAGATGAGAAAGTTCTAGAGATTTGGTGTACAGCATTGTGCTTACATTTTAAAAATAAGAGGTGGAGCTCATGTATTTTTGCCAATTTCAAAAAAGAATGAGTTTTGGCCTTGTGAAAGGATGTGGAAGGTTATAAAACCTTTGTGACTTTGTTTTGTCATTCTTCTCTTGCAAAATACATGTGGACTCTGTCTGCCTGGTCTTCGGTTGCCAGCACCGAAACGGGCTTGAGGAAATCTACATCTTCATGAAACGGAAGTTTCAGGAAGCCCGTCAGAGACACAGAGCCTAGACTGGAAGCTGGAGGGACCAGGCTTGGAATGAATGGGAAGATCCCGGGAGTTCTGGGTGATGAGAACCACAGGAGGCCAGTGTGGTCCTCACCCTGTTGTCGTCCCTCTGTCACCTCGCAGCTCACTGCCATAAGAAGCCCCAGACGACCAGCCAGCAGTCACAGCTAATTCAGTAGAAGCATCCCAGGGTTCTCTCATGAAAGCATTTCTCCCTGGGATACTAAAACCCTGATGTTGGCAGAGTTCAGAGTCACAGGGATTAGAAACAACAAAAAATTGTAGTGACTCATTAAGTGTAATTGTGAGAGGCACCATCACCCCACCTCTGCCCTTTGTCTCTCAAACCGTAGCCTCTGTTTATGAGGACACCACCTCCTGCCCTGTCCCTCACTCGTTTAAAACATGTACGTTCCGAATCCTGCCGGAATCTTCCAAGCTGTTACCTCCTGGATGTATGGATAACTGAGTCTTAACCCGTTCCCCAGTTTTATAGGGCCAGATGCCTCCAGATGGCAGTGACATGGTAAGATCAATGAATCCCATGGCATCAGCCCATTTCCCTGTCTCTGCCTCTGCGAAGCGAACTCTGGTCTGTAGCACAGTGTGGGATGCCACATCCATGTATAGGGATTCCATAAGTTCATGGATGGAGATGCTAGCATGGTTTGAGTCCAGACTCAGCGTCTGTTCCCGTGGGGACACATCAGTGTCCCCTCCATGATGGTCCCCCCAGAGAAAGATACCATACCTGAGATGCCAGTAGCTGCTGGAAAGGTGACTATCGACCAGTGACAGTCCAGGGAAGAGAAGGTCTTTGTTGAGCCCCATCACAGCCTCCCTCTCTGTGCCATGATCACTTTGAGTCTAAACTGGGGTAAAAATACGGACTGATAACGAAACGACGGGATATTTTGTTTTGGCGGTTATTAGGAAGTCTCCCCAAAGGGGGATGGGGTGAGGATTCAGACAGAACACAAGTATTCACATGCTCCAGACCCGTCAGTATACCCCGCCCCAGATCTCATTATCTGTCCTCCGATCTTGCTTTTTGCCCCGCGCCAAACCCTTAGCCTCTGCTTATGAATTGGGGTAGATCCTAACCTACCTCTTTCCATCTCTTTCTCTGGAAGAAGTACCATGGCACGGCCACAGATGGGAGGGGGCCCTCTTTTCCACGAACCTTCAAGTCCGCTGTTGAGTGGGGCTGACCGAGGCCAGCACACGGTGCAGAACCATCTGCAAGGCAGACGCGAGTGTTCTTCTCTGTAGTTATGGGGAGATCCCCCTACGGCCACCGGCTGAGAGGGTCCCGCAGAAGTCGGCATGCCGGGTGTGCAAGCCTTGTTACTCTCGGTTCCCTCGGGTTCACCCCCGACCGACCCGTATACATGGCTTCTGCTTGGTGACGAAGTTCCAGCCTGGTGAAACAACACGCGGCTCTCAGGAAGCACACTGATTACACACTCGCTTGGTGCTGCAGGCAGTTAGTCTGTGTCAAAGCCAGGTTGTAAGCCGAGAACTAGTTCTCAAAAGCATAATGGCTCTTGACAAAGAGAGCATTTATTCCAAAATGCCACCTCTGTAATTGTCCAGGCTTGGACTCGTGAACCTTCTCCAGGCTGGACAGAGCATCCCAGTGGGGCTGTGGACACTTTTGGCAGGTGCCATTAGATCTGATGGACCACGGGCCAGGTAGTTGAGCCGTGTGCGTTTTCGCTTGGGCCAGCTGAAGGGACTTCTCTTGCTTTCCACCCTGTTAAGCTGATAGCCTTTTGGGTCTCCCACTTAGTGGGTCAGAGAAATACATTCAAATACTATACAAGTGTCCTCCACGATCCAGAAAGGCCCACCAGGTATTGTGCTTTTTTCTTCTCGGTAGCGGGCACAAGATACCATAACTTATCTTTGGAGAGGTTTTAACAGCATGCCTCAGGTTGAGGGACCACCCTCCTCCAAGAAACTTCACAGAAATTACTGACTACTGTATTTTCATGGGATTTATATTTAGGATATCTATCTATCTATATTTAATTTGTTTATTCTTCTCTAGCCACTGACGTGCTCATGGAATCTCAGCGACCTTGGCGTGAGAAAAGAACACACTGCTAATAACTTACTATTGGGCACCTTTCTTTTTTCGCGCTGCTAGTATCTCTTTCCCTCAAACGTCCCCATTCTCTCTCCTATTTCCCCAATGGCTGTGTTCATGGTTGTACCAGGTCAACCACTTATTCCCTCACTAAGAAGGTCCGCCAGGTGCTTAAGAATCGCTGGATATTCAGTGACATGGCACCCGCCTACCTTTCACAATTAGCAAACCAATATCCTGAATTCGGAAAGTGGAAGGAGGCGGAGAAGGGTGGTATGCAAGAGTTACTAACCTTGAACATGGTTAAGTCTGCCTACTAACCTGAGAAATAGACTCTAACCAAATGACCGCCATTTTTCCTTCAATGAAGGTATCCAATAAGAGGAGTGGAGTGTTCCTCCAATTCTCTTTTGTGGGGAGAAAGAGGTTGAAAGGGAAATCTATTTCTACCTATAGTAGAAGTCTAAGTGTGAGGGAAGGGGAAGAGTTTCTCTCCTGATACCAGCAGTATTCCTTGGCAGTGTTGAATGTCTACTTG
The DNA here is from genome assembly GCA_028533885.1 of Nasua narica. NCBI lineage: Eukaryota > Metazoa > Chordata > Mammalia > Carnivora > Procyonidae > Nasua > Nasua narica. The sequence goes on along the minus strand of CM052815.1, from coordinate 88,594,646 downwards.
GGATTGGTTGTAATTAATTCATGGGGACACCAGCCTGCCTGGTTGAGTGATTTTTCTCAGAAACATTCAGCGGCATGCTGGACTGATCCAGATATGAGTTTTCCCTGATGAGTGTAGCCGTGGGAGGAGGAACTTGGGAATTTAGATATTTCCAAGAGACCAATTATAGTGATGTCTCACAGAACAAGGAAGGAGGTAGAAATAGGAGGGTATTCATGTAATGAGTAGAAAGTCATAGAGTTACTCAGTAGATTACAAATGTGGATACAGTTTTAAAATTGTCACTAAACATAGGCTGCAGGCTGTGAGATTTTGATCAAACAGGAGGCTGTAAATCGACAGGTTTGGAAGTAGTGAATTTCTGATAATGCCAAAGAAGTAGATGAGAAAAGGAGAATGGAGGGGATGGGTCTTTAGAAACGAGGAAATCAAGTGACGGAGATGACAGCAGACAGCCCATCCAAACGAGCGAGCAGAATGACAAAAACTGAGATGGAAAGAAAAGCAAAGAAAGCGCTAACGTCTTCAGCACACAGGGAATGACCAAGTACTTGGCTGATGACAACAGATGATAGAGCCAGATGGTATAAGCCCCAAAGGAGCAGGGATGTTTTGGGGGTTTTTTGGGGTTTTTGTTTTTTGGGGCTTTTTTGTTTGGTTTTTGTTTTTGTTTTTTTCGTTTTGTTTTTGGGGTTTGTTTAGTTTTGTTTTGTTCTGTTTTTCACAACAGGGGTTGGGAGAGAATTATCTGGAAGTGGCATTGGGGAAGCAGAAACCACCTCCTCTCCATGCTGTAGAATGAGCAACTTGAGCATGTTTCAGGGGAAGCTGTGTGGTCAGGAAATGAAATTACATACAGCAGGTGTCAGTAGAGGCAAGGAGGAGGGGAAAACATTCTGCCAGGAGACGACTCTTTCAACATGGGATACCAGTTGCTAATAGTGTAGCTTTCAAGGTGTAAAAGACCCAGTAGGTTTCTTTTATACTCAAAACGGGACTGGGGTGCCAGCTGGGGGGCTCAATCCCAGTACCTTGGGATCATGACCTGAACTGAAGGCAGACACTCAACCGACTGAGCCACCCATGTGCCCCCAAAATAAAATCTTAAAAAACCCCCCACAAAAATCAGATCTTACTTGGGAGGGACAAGGGTCTGCTAAGGACTTGTGTCCCTGAAGCTGTCCCCCATGATTCACCTTCCCCATTTAGACCAGCATCATGCTGGATTCAGCAGGTGCCATATCCCCTTTTCCAGTCTTGCCAGAGGGTAACCTCATAACTTAATTTTCTCATAACACACCTGAGACCAGATTGGAATCCATTCATTTCTCTCTCCCTTCCTTCTCTTCTTTCCTTCCTTCCATTTCCCCCCTTCCCTAATATTTTTTCCATTTCTTTAAATCATCCATTCATTCAGTGAGACTTTCAAAGCCCAGAAGGAAATAGTTAAAATAACCTGCAGCGAGATGTTTTTGCTTGTAAAGAACTGTTACTCATCATCAACTCTGGAATTCTTTATGGGGAGGCCGACTTACATAGTTCTTCTAGGATCTGTACCCTACTGCTTATGATGCTTGCAAGAACTTCTGGAGACCTCAGGGTGACCCAAGAGAGCAGGTCCAAAGAAAGATAGTTGCTCCTCATCCCCCTTCTGTAAGACCTGCCTTTCAAGTTCCAGTTTTCAGTCTGTAGGACTGGCTCTTCCCCTAAAGAATTAGCAGCAGGGATGCCCGGTTGTTTTAGGGGAGACCTAGCCCCCTGGGACAACCATATCTGAATCTGAAACCTAACCGGATCAGAATTCTCAACCTAATATCCATTTCCTCACATAGAAACTGAAGATCAAGTTATTATATAGAAAATGATAGATGTCATATTGAGACCACTTATTCCAACTAATCATTAAAAAGGGCTGTTTTGTACTGTATATGGCATCTACTTTGCTATAATTTTGTGCTATAGAATAGCTTGCCAACTGTATTCCCAATGCGTTTGCAAAATTAATTATAAAGGGCTAGAAACCATGGCATTTTCCACAGTGTAAGACATGCCTCTGCTTAGTACACAAGCAGTTCAGCATTGACTGTTTGACCACAACAGCATGTCTTTGTAAATGAAACTAATGGTAGATTAAATAGGAGGGGGGATAAAAATCCTGCAGACTTGGTGACGGGTAAATTAAATCTTTCAGTCTAATATCATAGCCTTAATTACGTTTCTTTTAAGGCCCTGCACATCTGCCTAAATTCACACATACAAAGATAACTAGCAAAACACTAACAAATTATCCCTCAGGTTTTTTTTTTTAAAGGAGCAACTTAAATAAACTGCATTATTTGAAGCCTGCCAAAGATAGTGAGAGATTTTTCTTATTGTCAGTGGCTGTGTAATACAGTAATCCTTGAGAAAATATTCCTAAAAAAGTCACTCGAGAATCTCTCTACTAAGAATTCTGAAGAGGGGGGCGCCTGGATGGTCCAGTCGGTTAAGCATCTGATTCTTTTTTTTTTAAGATTTTATTTATTTATTTGAGATGGAGACAGTGAGAGAGAGCATGAGAGGGGAGAAGGTCAGAGGGAGAAGCAGACTCCCCATGGAGCTGGGAGCCCGATGTGGGACTCGATCCCAGGACTCCGGGATCATGACCTGAGCCGAAGGCAGTTGCTTAACCAACTGAGCCACCCAGGCGCCCGCATCTGATTCTTGATTTAGGCTCAGGTCGTGAGGTCTTGGGGTCGTGAGATCGAGCCCTGCGTCAGGGGAATCTGCTGGAGATTTTCTCTCACCCACTCTCTCTCTCTCTCAAGTAAATAAATCTTTTAAAAAAAGAAGAGAATTCTGGGGCACCTGGGTGGCTCAGTTGGTTAAACGTCATGATCCCAGAGTCCTGGGATTGAGTCCCAAGTTGGGCTCCTTACTCAGCAGGAGCGTGCTTCTCCCTCTCCCTCTGCCTGCTGCTCCCCCTGCTTGTGCTCTCTCTCTCTCTGTCAAATAAATAGATAAGATCTTAAAAAAAAAAAAAAAAAGGAATTCTGAGGAGAAGCAAGGAAGCAAACGAAAGGGAAAGACAAAAGAGGTGAAGTACTTTCTCACACTCCCACAACAAATGGGGCTTGGTGTAGTGGATCAGTGAACTGAGCTATGATTTCAGCTGTAAGGGTAATGAAGGTACGCAAGAGGTGGAGAGAGTACCGGCTGCCCTGCTGACCCCCCCACAAAGATCTTTTGGGGTCAGATGAGCTTCATTAAGGATCATCTCAATGCTCAAGATCATTGACTGCTTAGAAACTGAGACCCGGACCATCCTTGCCTCATACAACACTTGGCACTTTCCCTCCCCGATAAGATCAATCAGTCCAGTATAACAAATATTAAGTGACCTCTGTCACCTGCCAGGCAGTATGATTGTTGGATACTTAGAGGAAACATGACCCTCAAGGAGCCACGAGTTGAATGGGAGACAAACCAACCAATCCAATCAGCACATTGTGAAAACGGATGTAATCATGACAGCAGTGTGCCAAAGGCTCAGTGGAATTATAAGAAGATTGCCTAAGATGGGTGGAGAACAAGAGGCCAGTGGCAGGGAAGGCTTCTCATATACATGACTTTTGAACTGGTTCTTGAAGGAGAAATAGGAGTTAGTTAGGCAGAAAAAAAGTGGAAGACATTCTAGGTAGAAAAAATAACATGTAAAGGCAAGAATAGAAGAAAGAGTATAGCCTTGCCACTTTGCCTCAGGGTTCGATGGGGAAATAAACAGCACACTTGAAGTGTTAACTGAAAGTTTAATGAAGTGGGAAGTGACCATGTCTGGAAATAGGGGCAAGGTCAAGGGCGTCGAGAAAGGATGGTGAGGCATTTGGAGTAAGCAATGATGAGAAGCCGTTCACCACCTGGCCAAGAGAGACAGGAACGGGAATGGGATTTCCCGAACCCAGTGGAACCCGTTAGAAGGGCGCTACCCATTGGGAACCACGACCAAAAACGAGCACAGCTGCTTCTCAGCCACGGTCTGGCCGAGACAAAGAGAAGACTAGATACTTGACCTCTTTCCTCTGGTCCCCAGCTGGTGCTTCCGTGGGCCGGACCTCACTGCAACTGGGCGACTTCTGCCCTTCGCCAAATCTTTCTATATCCCTATCTTTAACCGCAGTAATGTAATAATTACTCTATCAGATACTTGAACATAAGAACAAATCATCCTAAGTGCGAGATGACATACGATGTGAGTCCTTCTGTCCGTTTTAGAATAACTACACTTCCATGTTCTGTCCTCGGATGAAACCGGCTCGCCCGTTAGTTTCAGCGCATTTTTGTCCACTCAAGACACTTCGTGTTTGATTTATAAATTCGGGTTAAGTCACATCGAGTTACCTTCACCTTTTATTACAGGGCTACGCTGAAAGGGGAGAAGCAGAACGTGTCCCTTGACAATCTGTTTTTCTCCTTACTTTCCAGATCGATAACGCGATCTTATTACCGCAACTCAGTTGGTGGGTTTTTGGTGTTTGACATCACCAACCGACGATCTTTCGAACACGTGAAAGATTGGCTGGAGGAGGCAAAGATGCACGTGCAGCCGTTTCGGATTGTGTTTCTGCTGGTGGGGCACAAATGTGACTTGGCCTCGCGACGTCAGGTGACGAGAGAAGAAGCCGAAAACCTGTCCGCAGACTGTGGTATGAAGTATATAGAAACCTCCGCCAAAGATGCCACAAATGTCGAGGAGTCCTTCACGATCTTGACGAGAGACATTTATGAGCTTATTAAAAGGGGGGAAATTTGTATTCAGGATGGCTGGGAAGGGGTTAAAAGTGGTTTCGTTCCAAATACTGTGCATTCTTCCGAGGAGGCAGTGAAGCCCAGAAAAGAATGCTTCTGCTGACTTCAGAGAGGCCAAAGAACTATGTGAAGAGATTGGGTATCATCTCAGGATAAATAACAACGTTAGCGGCAGAACGATCTCGAGAAAGAGTTTCCAGTCCGCACTCACGCTCTTTTGTAAGGTATTTAATTCAGAGCACTATGCGTCCTTGCTACACTACTACATTGGGTATTTTGCTCAGTTATCAGGCAAAGCAGACAACTTTTTCTTGAAACTCCAGTGTCTACAGAATTACTCCCGTTCTCACTTTGTTAGCGTATAGCTCACCTTAATGCCCACATATATCTGTATGACTCGTTTTTCTTGACAGTTTGAAGTGGGATTTTGGGCATATACAGTCCAACCAGAAAGATTATATCAGGCATTACGTTCTCATGAGTTTATTTGTTAATACTGAATAGTAAGGTGGATTTCATAGTGCACTGTTCGCTTACAAAGTAATCTCAGACATATCATCAACTGGGACTAAACACTTTCTTGTTGTACTTATGTACTGCGTTTTTAACCTTTCTTTGAAATGTTTCTCCTCCCTTTAATTGCCTGAACATAAGAAAATAAGTTTTATACTCCTTTTCGTTCTCTGATTTACTGCCCCTGATAATCTTATGTTTCGTAAAGTTATCTAAGGATCCAAGCAGAATATTTTGTTGCAAATATTTTTAAAAATAAAAACGAAGGACAGTTCATCAGCATATGTTTTGATGTTATAGTGTATTGTCCTTATTTAGATAAGAAAAACAAATTTGTTTATGTACAGGCATTTTCAAAGAAAGTAAATGCAATTTACCTTGAACAACTGTCAAAATTATTGATATAAAGTAAATGCAGAAGATTTTTAGTGATCGCTTTGTTGTCCACAGAAGTTTCTGAATTTCTCCATTTCTGGTACAAGAAAATTATAGGAAGGATTTCTGGACAAGGAAGACTGGTTAGATGTTTGATATATTTAGCCTTTAAATTGTATTTCAGTAAAATTAAAGATGGAATAGTGAGTTAGGGCTATAAAATGAGTTCTGAGTTTTCTAATTTTTATTTTATTGATTAAATTCTCCTCCTCGAAGAGATATTGTGATCACAAACTTAGATAATCTATAACCTACATTTCCGTTCTTTTAACCATCCCTCATCACAGAGGGGCACCAAATGCAGCCCCCCCTTTTTGAAATCATGATTTTACTGTTAAAATAGTAGCTCCGTTTGTTTGAAAGCCAAAGTCATATGGTGGAAAGAATGTTTAACGAGAAGCCAGAAAACCTGGGTCCTAAGCTTGCCTTTTCTGTACCAGGATTTGGGCGTGAGTGAGTCACTTCACCTCACTGAGCGTCAGTGCTCCTCACTGTGAAATAAGGCTAATAACCCCATTTGTTGTGCTTCGTGGAATTATTTTGAGAATCATGTGCATCGTGTGAAAAAGCTCCGTAAGTAGAGAAAGCATTTTGCAAAGATAGGCGTGGTGTCAGCTGCTCAGATGCATACTATTACCATATTTACAACGGATAAGAATTTTGTTTTCTCATGTTCTTTCCTTTCTTCCCCACATTCTGCAGAGGAAGCAGAAGAAGGTGCATGCTTTCATGGACCTGGGGGGGCGTCTCTTGGTTTCGTGTATGCCCTCCGCCCTCTTGCTCTGAACACCGCTTCTCCAATGTGGAAATGATAGGGAGGGAAATCCCGGGAGACTTAATTCAATCAGAAGTCATGTTTGAATGTGGTTTTTGTGCATCTTTGAAGTAGATATTTAATTATATTTTAAATACTCGTACATTTTCTAGGTTCATGGAAGTATTTCTACTAGTGCTTATGGAGAGAAGGATATAAATTATCACTGTTAAGATTGTGAAAGAGTTCTATTGTCAACATTTTCTCGATAGCTTTGTATTAATTTCACTTGAGGGAGTTCAGTCTGTAATTGATCAGATGAGAAGAGCTGTCCTCCCAAATGTGAAGTCATCTATTTTTACTGCTACAGTTATAAATCTCAGAAAATGAGTATCTAACAACAATTTAAAGTACGGGTCCCCTGTGCCTACTTGTAAAGCTAAACAGCTAAACTATAAAATCATATTTTATATGATTTAACTTTGAGTGGACACCCTTTGTAAAACTAACGTTGGGGTAAGACTAATATCCGGCCTAGAGGGCATGATGTGTCCTAAGATTTAGAATAGAAATAGGGAGTCAGAAGAAACAAATGGAAATGCAGGGTACCCCAAAATTGATACTCCACCAAGGTCACACAAAAGTGGAAGCAAGCCTAGAACTCTGCCTGGTCAGGGTTCTTTCCATGTCCCTGCTGTGTCAGGGGTGTGTGCGTGTGCGGTAAAGCAAAGGGAAAATATGACTTAGCTGAATCCACAAGATACTAAAACTGGGCCATAGCAATTTGAAGTTATAGGAGTTGTTCGTGGTGCAACAAGACTAAAATGAACAATAACTACATGGATCTGAGTTCTTTTTTTTTTTTTTTTTAGGATTCTATCTATTTGACAGAGAGAGAGAGATTACAAGCAGGCAGAGAGAGGGGGGGAAGCAGGCTCCCCGCCGAGCAGAGAGCCCGACGGGGGGCCCGATCCCAGGACCCCGAGACCACGACCCGAGCCAAAGGCAGAGGCCCCAACCCACTGAGCCACCCAGGCGCCCCTGGATCTGAGTTCTTATGCAAGATTGCCAAACGCCTGTATAACCCTAGCCAGAGATTTTTTCCATATATATATAGAGATAGATAGATAAAGTAACTGACCTATTTTCTTACATATAATCATGGAGAAGATCGATAATGACGCCAAAATAGTAAAAATAGTTGCTCCAGGCAAAACATTTTGACTGTCTTACAAGTCAGATATACTTGAATCAGATATACTTGAAATTATTTAATTTAAAATTTACTTAATTTAAATTTAAACCTATTTAAACTTAAAATTCAAAACTAATGGTTGATGTAGCTAATTACTAAACATTTGATAAATGTTAAAGAAGAAATGAAAAACCATCTGATCATATAATACACTTGTCCTGGACCCTTCTCATCCTGAGTTGCGTTAACCCTTTCAGTGCATGGGTAAATGGGATGGTTCATTAAATGGTAAGCTTAAACCAAAATGATTTGGTAAACAGATGCTTTTAAATGTGGCCTTTATACACATAATAATAGCAAATCAAGATTTCTTTGAGAGTTTACACTAGGCTTCCAAAAGCCTCCAAGTCCTACATGATTTTTTTTTTAGTGGCAACAAAAGTAGGCTTTATTATTATTAAGATAACTACCAATCTATTTATCCAACTTTACAGTATCTAAAAACTGAATCTATGGATTAATAAAATCCTTTTAAGAGTGCTTTTGATTTTATATTACCTTGGTTCCATCAAGTACAAATCTTCCACTGACTTCAAAGTGTGCACTGTATTTGAATAATTTCCTAGGTCTGACAGAGTGACGGGATTTGAAAGCCTAAAGACCCATTTCAGAAGCTAATTCGTTTGTTCCCCAGTAACTGCCTGGAGAGATTTAGTTGGAAATGCACAGGAAACATGTCATCTTTAAGGGAAAAAAGAAGAAAGAAAGGCTATAAAGGCTTTAAAGTTAGATCTTCTGTATTTTAACATAGAATACATTCTCAACAAGAAGTTAGCTCCAGCAATTCCATGGCCAATAAATAGCCCTCTCTGCTTCAAAATCTTTTTCATTCCCATTGTTTTCACTAAACTTTCCAGAGCGACAAAATAACTAACAAACCTTTCTCCTGGGCTTAGATGAACTGCTACATGACTTGGTATTTCTATAATCCTAATCACCATTGGAGGCAGACACGTGAGTGTTGAGCTGTGACAATCTATATCAATCATTATAGACTCTGATGCACTTACTATGCATAATCATGATATAGAATAAATGAAGAAAAAAGAAAAATTTTAAAGATCATATTTTAAATGAGTGCTCCTTGTTGTTATATCTCTCTGGAAAATTTGTTTGTCTTTTTTTAAATAGTGCCTGAAACATTGTCTTATCGGTGTGCTCTTCGGTGACCAGTAATTAATGATTATTATGTTGAATTAATCCTATTAAATGTGGCTTCCATATACATGGTTTAATTTCTACATTCCACAGAGAAATGAACATGTTTTGCTACAATCATCTCTTGCCAGTTATTTTTTTAGAATGACAGCCAATGGAAGACAGACATGGTCTACATTTTTTGAAGTATGTTATTAGTGTTATTTGATTTTAAATAATGAATAAAAAAAATGAGAATGAGAACTATGGTTGTCACAGGACTGTTACGTTACCCAAGTTTTGGTTCTTTCAAAACAGAGATAACTATTTAATGCAATTAAATATATCTGTGTGTTTGTATTTGCAAATGAATTGCAAATAAGAATTAGATCTGAAATCCCATATGTATTACCGAATACCCTGGCGGAGTGTGAGGCAGAACCCCATAATCAAACATTTATATATGTACAGCAAAATGTATGAATATTTACACAAAAAAATGTCTGTAAATAACCTATCATCAATTGAAATTAGACTTTTTTTTGCTGCCAAATGAGTTACCAAGAGAACTGTAGATTTTCAGAGCTTCTTGGGTTTCATAATTTCAAAAAAGGATCATGGTGTTTTACTATGCCGTAACAGATAACTCAAAATTTGTGACTTTTCTATCATTACGTCATCTTTGTCATACTTCAGCCTTGCACATAGCCTTGCTCATCAAATTTTGAATCAATCAGTCGATTCTGTTCAATCACACAGAAAAAGATTTCGTAGCTTCTACACAGATGACCGGTTACACGTGTAAAATACACTTGGCACATAGTAAGTACTCAATAAAGTCACCTTTTATTTTTGTTGTTAGTAGTATTCTTACAACCACCGAATTGCCGAGAAGCCCGTTTTAATTCCCACGATGCCCCAGAAACTAATTGTTGATAATGGCAGTCTTACAGATCACTGCCAAGGGTCATGACTCTTCTGAAATGGTCTGATTCTTAGAGTCAGGGGACAGCACTGTAGCGGGAGAAGCAGAAGATCATACAGTTCTTGGGGACGGCGAGGGTTCCCCGACAGCATCTCCCCAAACGGACAGGTGCTCAAATGAGTCTGGCCATCGTGTCTCGACCGCAGCGCTAGAAACAGTCGTCACTGAAGAGTTAGTGCATGCGCTCGGTGTGGAAGGACCCTGGGCTGAAAAGGATTGGGCTTCTTTGTTATGTATAAAATGACTATCGGTAGCACTGTTTTATTTTTTTTGAAGATATTTGGGAAATGGCTTTAGTGACATAGAGTTCACGGACCGCCTAATTCACCCATTGAAGATGTGTCATTAGATGGTTTTTCAGATACTCTGAAATGTGCAACTATCCCCACAATCAGTTTCAGGACATTTTGTCACCTCGAAAAGGAAACCCAACTCCCTTTAGCTATCACCCCCAACACTCGTCCCAACTCACATCACCTGAGTCTTAAACAACCGCTGAATCTACTTTGTGTCTCTATTTGCCTATAACTGGACATTTTATATAAAGGGAATCAAATACTATGTGATCTTTTGTGACCAGCTTCCTGCAGTTGGCACGTTTTTAAGGTAGTACCATTATTTAATCTTTTTATTTTTATAGTAAGCTCTGTGCCCAACGTGGGGCTTGAACCCACGACTCTGAGATCAAGAGTTGCATGCTCTATGGACTGAGCCAGTCAGGCACCCGGTACCACTATATTAATAAAAGAATCCCCACTGTGTAAAATATATTAGTTCATTGTACAAAATTTGGACGACATAGAAAAATAGAAGAGGAGCGCCTGGGTGGCTCAGTCCAACTCTTGGTTTCAGCTCAGGTCCTGCTCTCAGGGTGGTGGGATTGATTCCCGTGTCGAATCGATCGCATCGATCGAATCGATCGAAGCTCCGTGCTCAGTGAGAGTCTGCTTTTCCTTCTCCCTCTGCTCCTCCCAACTCCCCCCACCCCTGCTCATGCTCTCTCTCTTTCTCTAAAAAAAATTAATAAGATCTTAAAAAAAAAACACAAAAGAAAAGAAAAATAGAAGACGGGAAAATCACCATGAGACTTATCTCCTGAAAAATGACTATTTCAATATTTAATGTATTCCCTCTTTGTAATAATGCAGCCATGTCGTAAAAAGAAAAAAATCTAACGGTAGGGTTATAAAATGGAAAGTGAAAATTTCCTTTTACCCTCTCCAGTTCCATTTCCCTGTAAGAAACAACCACTGTTCACAATTTTATGTTTATCTTTCAGGTATTTTTCCTATGTATTTGTTCATAAAATACACATATAATGGATGAGGGACCACACAAATGAGATCAGTTATAACATTGTTCTGTAACTTGCTTTTTGCACATAAGGGGGTCTTGGAAACCTCTTCCATTTTGATACATATTGATTTTGACAGCTTCATAGAATGCCATATATAGTGGGAAATATGATTTATTTAACCACTCTCAATAATAGATATTTAGATTGTTTCCAGTTTTTTGCTACTATAAATAATGTTGCAGTAAACATACTAGTGAACATATTTTGGGGGAAAATGTGTGAGTAATTTTGTCTGATATATTCCCAGAAGTGTGCTGGGTCAGAGGTCATTGCACATATTTTCAATAGATCTTGCCAAATTTCCTTTAAAAAGAGTAGGCCAGTGATATTTTCAAAAAAGAGTTTATAAGAACATTATTTCCTCAGATCCTTCATTAATACCAAATAATGGCAAAATTTGGATATAGTCACAAACGATGGGCAAAAATATTTTCATTTTATTTTACGTATTGCTTAAAAAATATTCTTGTTAATTTGCATTTTTCTGTTCTGAGTCTGAGCTGCAGTCATAAATTTATCAATTATTTCTATTTGGTGAACTATCTATTAATATCCTTTTCCAATTTTCAATTAGATTATTAGAATTTTTCTTATGATTTTTTTAAGGACCATTTTCTATAATGACAGAAATGCTTTGTTTTATGTGTTAAGATTATTCTCTTGCAGCCAGGAATAGCTTGTGTATGTTATCTTTTGTAGTAATGTCTTTATTTTTCTTCATATCTTCTAGAATTTATGTCTTTTTTTTTAAATTTATGTATTTGGGGGTGCCTGGGTGGCTCAGTGATCTCAGGGTCCTGGGATCGAGCCCCGCATTGGGCTCTCTGCTCAGTGGGGAGCCTGCCTCCTCCTCTCTCTCTGCCTGCCTCCCTGCCTACTTGTGATCTCTCTCCCTCTCTTTCTGTCAAATAAATAAATAAAACCTAATAAGTAAATAAATAAATAAAATTTATGTATTTGACCGAAAGGGAACACAAGTAGGGGGAGCAGCAGGGAGAGGGAGAAGCAGACTCCCCGCTGTGCAGGGAACCTAATGCGGGGCTTGATCCCAGGACCCTGAGATCATGACCCAAGTCGAAGACAGATGCTTAACCAACTGAGCCACCCATGCACCCCTAGGTTTTATGTCTTGATTAGGAACTTCTTTCCTAGCCCCAAATTCTAAAACAGTGTCATACATTTTGCTTTTTATGTTTACTTCTATGTATCAGAATTTATTTGTACATGGTATGACATAGGGATTTTTTTCTCAATAGTCCATTGTTCTAATGTCATGCATTCCTTTCTCCAAACATTTGAATTAACATCTTTATCACAAAAGGTTTACTTATCTATAGTTTCGCTCTGTGTCTGTATAGAATGTTTCCAGACTTCAGTTCCACTCATTGTCTATTGTTGAGCTAATACCACACTTTTATTTATTGAAGTTTTTTATTAGTTTAGTTTAGTTTAGTTTTTTAAGTAGGCTCCATGTCCAGCACAGAGCCCAACATGGGGCTCGAACTCACCCTGAGATCAAGACCTGAGCTGAGATCAGAAGTCAGGGTTCTGGAAGAAAGCCACACCTGAACTTCTTAGTGAGTGACATAGGTGACCTTCTTGCCTTGCTACACAGTGTATCCTCCAGGCCTTCCTGGGTAACACTATCCCCGGGAGAGTTTTCCGCTCTGCACATTACATCCACTTGGGCAAAGCTTAGGGCTCTGAGCGTTTTAACCCTTTCTTCTACGATCGGTCCCAGCAGTTCTAGCGTTCCAACTTCCTTTCGTGTGACGTGACTTCTCCGTTTCCCTTCTCCAACCCTATGTCCTGTTGCTCAAGCACGTTCGGAAGCCAGTAGCCTGCGCAGCCCCCCAGCCCGTGCCCGCACCTACGGGCAGTCTTACAGTTCCTTTTGGGATGTAGTCTCTTTTCTCCCTTATCTGACCCCCCACACTCTTGATTATATGGGGACCTAAGCCTGGTTCAGGTCTGGAGGGGAAGCACGTACTGTCTTGTGTTAAAAAAAAAAACAAAGAACAAAACCAAAAACCTCTGCATTATCAATCAGCCAAGGGAGAAGCGCTGGTTCTTAATGGTGAGGAGTGGGCTCTCGGGCTCAGAGGTTTAGAGAAATCTGATAATTCAAGACTCCGGGTCATCACGTCTGAGGACTAGATGTCCTCAGTCCACGCGTCAGTTTCCCCTTCTTTTTCAATCCGGGCCCTGACCTTGGCAGAGAAGACCTACCTTGTAGGGCATCGAACTCTCTGGAGCTCGGCTACTCTGATGAGTAAGTCCTGGGCCTGGTGTTGGCCTCCTCTACCCTCCTGCTGTCGGAGATGACAGGCTCTGTGTCAACCAGCAGGGACACCTTCTCAGTTTCACAGGGAGTCTGCAATTGACAATTCACGCTGTCAGACTGTCATCATCGTTTTCTTGTACTTGGGCGACAGCCACCCAACCCCCTTGTGCGTATAGTTACTACCGTCACCTCCTCATAGTTAGTCTCGACTACTCAGAAACCTAGTAGACTGCCCCAGCTAACGGCTTTCCTTCCAGCCTCTCTCGCATAATTCACCCCTAGACAAAGTTGGAACAGTCTGTGATGGACGGGGACCTCATCCTCATAGTAGGAAGGGATTCAGTTCTAAACGCCCATTTTAGCTGTTTATCTATGGAAACCCTCCTTCTGGTGACCCCTGTCTCAGGATGGATTTTCAGGACGCTGACTCTGAAGACAGAGTTAGGTGGAGATAGCCCAGACTTTTATTCTCTTTGTTGAGAAGTTGTAGGAGCTGGGCCTCCCAGGAGAAGTGTGGCCCCGGGTGAAGTGGCTCCCTATAGCTGAAGCAGTCCCCGTGGGGACCGAACAGAACGTTGCCCGCAGACAGCAGAGCTGGGACAGCGCCTGTCATGGAAGGAAGCTCAGGGTGGGGAATCTCAGAAGCTTACGAGTTAGAGCATCAACCGTACGGGTTGTGTTGGTTCAGCTGTAAGAAAGAAGTAACCATCAGGGAAAATTGAATATTAAATAATGATATCAACACATTGTGTTGATTTCGTAGCGCAATATTGGTGTACTGTCGTGTTTTTAGATGGAACCCTTATCTTTTACAGCTGCATACTAAAATGTTGATGACTGGCTATCTAGGATTTGCTTCAAAATAAGAGATGGGATGCATACGTGGGACAAGGGTGACCATGAATGGCTGATGTGGATGGAAGACAAGGTAACGGGGCGCCCCCAAAGACGTCCGTGTCCTGATCTCCAGGACGAAAAAGAATGTTGCAGGTGTGATTACGTATCTTGATTAGCAAGAAGGTGCTCTGGGATTTTCCAGGTAAGCCCCATGTAATCATGAGAGTACTTATAAGAGGGAGGCAAGAGGGTCAAAGCCAACAAAGAAGATGACCATGCGCCAGTGGAGATAAGCAGAGTCAAAGAGAGAGAGAAGGTGCTTCGCTGCTGGCTGGTAGACGGAGGAGGAAGCCACCAGCCCAGAAGGCAGGCAGCCGCTAGGAGGCAGGAAAGGCAAAGAACGGATTCCTTCCTGGAACCTTCAGAAGAAATGCGGCTCTGTCGACACCTTGATTTGGGACTTGCAACCTCCAGAACCGTAAGGGAATAAATCTGTATTGTTTTAAGCAACTAAAATTAGGGTAATTTGTTACAGCAGCCATATGAATCTAATACTGTAGGCATCTGGAGTTCCATTGTGATATTTTTCTACTTTGGTGAAATTTCTTTAAAAAAAAAATACTTTTATTTACTTATTATTTGAGAGGGAGATTGAGAGAATGAGTGGGAGGAGGGGGACAGGGAGAAGCAGACTCCTTGTAGAGCCGGGAGCCTGACACGGGGCTCGATCCCAGGACCCTGGGATCATGACCTGAGCTGAAGGCGGATGCTTAACAGATGGGAGTCACCCAGGTACCCCTACTTTTGTGAAATTTCTTATGTTAAAAAAGTGTTCTGAAAAATAAAAGAAACCTGGCATTGAAAATGTAAAGTGGGGGCACCTGGGTGGCTCAGTCGTAAAGCCTCTGCCTTCAGCTCAGGTCATGATCCCAGGGTCCTGGGATTGAGCCCCGTGTCGGGCTCCCTGCTGAGCAGAGAGTCTGCTTCCCCCTCTGCCCATCATCCCTCCTGCACTCCCCCTGTCTCTCAAACAAATACATAAAATCTTGAAAAAGTAAAAGTAAAGGTAATATGGGTTGGTATGTAGTTGGGCAAGTCCTTTGGGTTTTTTTTGTTTGTTTGTTTTTCTTTCTCCTTTTTTTTTTAATTTTTAAAAATTAAAAAAAAATTTTTTTTGCCATTCTTCCACATGTTTCTTCGAAATACATTTTCAGTCCGCTTGTCAAGTGTCTGTAAACCAGAGTCTTGTAAGTATTTTATCAGGATTTTATTGAATATCCAAACTGCTCTAGGGGACACCATATCAATGGCAATGTAAGCAGATGTCCTCGCTAGTCTGAGAGGATTCTCGTGTGTGCCCTGTAGAAGGACTCTAGCTACCGAACCTCGTACGCTGCCCTAGTCGAAGGAGGGCTGTTGTACTCCACCCACCCCATCAACCCCTGAGGGGGCCAGTTCTATTCAGAGAGAGGAGAGGAAAAAAGGACACCTGGCCTCCCTCTTAACACATATTCTCCAGCACGACTTTACGACCACACTGTAAATATTTTATACCCTACTCACCCCCCTACGTTTGTTGTCCACTGGCTCTTAATTAGTTTCTAACTGGATTATCTGAAATCATCCATACATTGTAAATGATGGCACTAAGTGAAGCTGAATCCAAGCACCATTGGTCCTGAGCATTTTGAAAGATGGCTTGGAGACTAACAAAATAAAACAAAAAGAGTGAAGGGGAGAAGCGAAGGTTGGCGGACGAGGTGGCAAAAGTGTAGTTTTTCTTGTTTTGTTTTCTTTAAGATTTTATTTATTTATTTGACACACAGCACAAGTAGGCAGAGAGGCAGGCAGAGAGAGAGGGGGAAGCAGGCTTCTAGCTGAGCAGAGAGCCCGATGCGGGGCTCGATCCCAGGACCCTGCGATCATGACCTGAGCCAAAGGCAGAGGCTTAACCCACTGAGCCACCCAGGCGCCCCAAAGGTAGTTTTGATATTGATGTGACACTGGGGTCCCTGGCTGGCTCAGTCGGTGGAGCCTGAGACTTTTTATCTTGGGGTTGTGAGTTCGAGCCCCACATTGGGTGTAGAGATTACTAAAATAAATAAACTTTAAAAATATATTGATGTGACTTGGCTGCCTAGTCTTATGAAGCCTGGGCATGTTTTAATTTCATAAGTCATGAGTAATTTATTAAGCAAAATAAAGCAGACATATCCTTTGTGCTCCAACAACTGGATTGCTTTGGCACAGAAAAATACTCTGACAATTTACTTCAGGTTTAATTCAACTAGGAAATTAAGTTTCATGTAGAAAGTCTGTAAATTCTATTACTAAGATATTATTTTCATAATTCATCCTTATCTTCTAAACTAAACAGAATTTAAAAATAAATTGGATAAGGCTTTTGAATGATAGTAGCTTGAGTAGAATTACTATTATAGAATTTTAAAATAAAATTCTAATTAGAGGAGGTCTCCAAGTGATAGCATGAATAAGAATGTTATAATTGGCCAACAGCTGCTAATTTCTGTTTCTTCCACTTAGCACTAATTAGGCAAGATAAAGTTGCTTGTTTTTTCTGGTACTGGGGAAGTGAATAATTGTCTGTGTAATTATAGATAATGAAACAAGTATTAGAAGTATTAGCGTGTGTGTGTGTATGTGTGTGTGTGTTTTCCAGGTTCTTTGAATTCCCCCCCAAGCCCCAAATCAACGTTGTCTCAGACCGCAGCTCCTGCCCCTGTAGTTAACTGATGTACCACTAGGGGGAGCGCGTGAGAAGGAGCTTTGAACACTCCCCACCCCAGCGGCTGCGAATCCAACAGTGGTCGCTGGAGGGTACCGGAATGCAAAATTAAGGGGCCCAGACTTAAAACCTCTGACTTGTCTTCTTTTTCCAAGAAGGAAAAAGATTCTACCTGCTGGGGACTATTCAGTGGGAGAGGAAGGGAAAGAGGATGAGGTTGACTTGGGCACTGGAATAAACGAGTCCAGCAGAAATGTGAGAACTTGGGAGTCATCTATAAGTTAAGGGCTCCTCTCCTACATGACGAGGAGTTAGGGTGTATCTTGAGAGTAAGGAGAGATCCACAGAGGTGATGGGGAGCAAAGAAGAAGTAGAGTCTGAGTCTTTGGTGGCAGCCTCAGAGACTGTAAGAAGAATCAGATCTAGAAGTGAAGGTTTGACCCCATGGTTCAAGCAAAACATGCCTTGAGCATATTTCCGTTGACATTTTTTTTTTTTTTTTTTTTGTGAAACCATCTTTCAGACCAGAAGGAGCATTAAATCGCAGATCTGAAGACTTGGATCTAGTGTCAGCCACCAACACTAGCTGATACGGTGGAAGATAATTTGACTCTAAGCACGTTCATAGAATATAAGGTAGTCAACCCAACAAGTTGGTTAAAATATCCATTCGTTCCAGAAATCATATACCCAATCACTGGTTTTTCAAGAACTGAAATTCTGGGGCCTCACAGTTTCATCTTTAGATACTTTTTCTATTTTTCAGGATTTGGGGGTTATTTTCCATTCTATAAATAGAATAGAATAAGTTCCATTTTTTTTTAATTTTTATTTTTATATTATTTATTTAAGAGGGAGAGAGAGAGAGTATGAGTTAGGGGAAGGTCAGAGGGAGAAGCAGACTCCCCGCTGAGCAGGGAGCCCAATATGGGGACTCGATCCTAGGACGCTGGGATCATGACCTGAACCGAAGGCAGATGCTTAACCACTGAGCCACCCAGGTGCCCCGTAAGCCCCATATTATTTGATTCATCCTTGTTTAGAAAATACAATTAAAGCCTAAGCTTCAGGTGTTGGTTAGCAATTGTTAAGAAGCTGGAAAGAATAGGTGACCATTCATCAGTTGCTTTGAAAACAGGAGCCTTGAACTAGTTATTAAAATTTGTTCCCCAGAGGGCGCCTGGGTGGCTCAGTCAGTTGGGTGTCTGCCTGCAGGTCAGATCGTGATCCCGGGGTTATAGGTTCGAGTCTCACATTGGGCTCCCTGCTCAGTGTGGAGTCAGTTCCTTCCTCTGCCCCTCCCCCTGCTCGTGCACTCTCTCTCAAATGAATGAATAAAATCTTTAAAAAAATTAAAATTTTAAAAAAATAAAAATTTTTCCCCAGGGACACCTGGGTGGGTTAGTCAATTAAGTGTCTGCCTTCAGCTCAGGTCACGATCCCAGAGTCCTGGGATTGAGTCCCTCAACAGGCTCCTCGCTCAGCAGGGAGCCTGCTTCTAACCCTCCCCCTCTGCCTGCTGCTCCCCTTGCTTGTGCTCTCTCTCTGTGTCAAATAAATAAATTTAAAAAAATACTCAAATGAGCAAAATGCTAACTGATTTATATGATCTACACAGGAGAAAGTTATGATAGCTAGCAATGGACATTTTCCTCACAAGGAATATATAGAATGTTATTCTTAAATTTAAAGTCATTATGGAAAAGAACAATAGTTCAGCACTCCAAATTGGGCCCACAGTCTCTCATGTATCATTGGGCAACCTTGCAACGTAGCCAATGGTGACTGATTGTTCTACCTGTAGAGAGCACAGATTCAAGAAGTGCAGTTAGGGATCTCTGCAGGCATAACGTGGCTTGTCATAAGGTGATGGCCGAGGATGTGGAGTGGGATGAACAGATTCAGATCATGTTGGGAGCCAGACTTCAGAAAATGGGCTGGCACACTGATCGTAGGGGACAGGTGAAAAGGAGGAAGGAAGAAGGATGCCCAGGTTTTTGACCATAGCAACTGGGTGGAGGACGGTGCTTTAAACCGAGAGGGGAAGGTGAGAGAGGAAAAGGTATGGGCCAGGTAAAGGTATGGAGACGGCAGTTAAAGAACAGAGACAAGAATCAAAAGTTCTGTTTTGCATGTTGGCAAAGGTAAAAGCATCAGGCAAATAAGGAAACTGACCTTATTCGGGCTGTGGTGATGGGGAGAGCACGCCGGCTCCAAAGACCAGAGTGCCTTAGGAGAGGGGTTTTGCCTGGAAGAGGAGATAAGTTGTCCATGGCGTGATTTGACAGTTTGGGCTGCTTTTATGGGTCAGGGGGAGTCTCGGCCAGTCAGCCGAACAAGAAATGTTTGTCTCTATTTCTAGCTAGTTGCAGGGGTATAAACAGTCTGGCTTATCATTATGCGACCAAGAATAAAAATTTGGTGGGTCTCTGCCTGGCCTTGCCACAGGTAAATGAGTTTTATGAAAATCGTTAGAAAGAATGGGCAGTTTAAGGTATATGGAGAAGGGTGGTTCTCTGTAGAAAGCCACCTCTGGAAAACCAAATGTTGGGGTCACCGTGTTCTGAGAGCATAGGACTCAGGTAAAGTTCAACCTATCAACATGTCATACTTGGGATGTTTAGGAGATCCGAAGAGGAGACGGCCAGCAGGTGGTTGGATCTACGAGTTGAGAATCCAAGAGAGAGGTTCAAAGCTGGAAAAATTAAAAAATTTTTAATTAAATTCAATTAATTAACATATAGTGTATTACTAGCTTCAGAGGCAGAAGTCGGTGATCCATCAGTCTCTCACATAACCCCCAGCGCTCATTACATCACATGTCCCCTACGATGCCCGTCACCCAGTTACCCCAACCCCCTACCTCGCTCCCCTCCAGCAACCCTGTTTGTTTCCTCTGAGTAAGAGTCTCTTATGGTTTGTCTCCCTCTCTGATTTCGCCTTGTTTTATCTTTCCCTCCCTTCCCCTACGATCCTCTGTTTTGTTTCTTGAGTTCCACACATGAGTGAGATCCTATGATAATTGCTGGAAAGATCTCTTTGAAAGTTCTCAGCATTATAGGTGATATTTAACACCAGGGGATTCAATGAGATCAGTACAGGAGATGTATACAGAGATGAGCCCAGAAGAACGACAACCATGCAGGTGCAGTGGAGAGGAAGGGACTAGCCATGGCGAGAGAGACAGACCCGCGGGGTCGGAAACAAGTAGGGAGAATGTGGTGTCATGGAGGCCAAGAGAGGAAGGGGCTTCAGGATGGGGAGGGGAGAGGATGGGACGGAGGGGGGCTGAGCAGTAAGACCAGGGCAGTGACCATCTGAGTTGGTGAGAGAGTCAAAGGACGGATTCTTTTCTTTTAAGGTGACAGAGGCTAAGGAGCAGGATTTTTGTGTGTGTTTTTGTTTTGTTTGTTTTGTCTTGTTTTTTCATGTGGGTGGGAATGATATAGGAGAGAGGGGGAAGTCTTCGGGAAGAAGGGAGTTCCTGGGGTGCGACACAGATTCCAAGCAGAAGCTCAGGTACTGAGCTGGAGCAGGGTCTGGCCGATACAGTGCGATCAGGGACAAGAACTACTTTTAATGGGGGGACAGGGGTTTGGAGATGGGGTGCGGGAAGAAAAGAAAGCTGCTGCTTGCGTTCGTAGTGAAGTATGGAGGGAGGTAACGCACTGAGGAGGTCTGAAACGAGTGGGGTACTAGGGAATGGGGTGGAAGAGCGAGCCCACTGGAGAAACACATGCCACGATTACTGGGTAGCGTTTGCTGCTCATTCGAGGTCTGAGTCTGTGGGTTTAGAGACAAACATTGCTTTTCTCTGGCGATGTTTGGCTCCTCGGATGTAGGTGTGGAAAAGATGTAAGGGTTTATTCAAGGTCGTGACTAGATTACTTACGTTTGATGGACGGGGAAAGGGACGAGGTTGGGGAAGACCTTTGCCAGAAAGGTGACTACGTGACACGTATGAAACGGGCTGTGGAAATTCTACGCCTGATCGGGTCCCACGGGCGGAAACCTCGGGATGGTTCTCCTTGGTTTCATGTAGCGGCGGGGGTTTCATTTCTCCCCATCCTGTCCCGGGCTCCACTTTCTGGAGGTGGGCATGGAGCTTAGAAGTGTTTGGGGGCCATGGAAGAGGGAGTCATCCATAAGTAGTGCTGTGGGCTGAATGCCGACTCAAGGTGCAGACCACTGTCTTGTAGGCGATGTGGAGAAGGCAGCAGCTCCCTCTGACACAGCCTTCCTGAGAAAGACAGCTGACAGTTGGCTCAGCACTGGTGATGCCTGACATTCCCTGGCAGAGCAAGGAAGGATCTTCTGGCTTAGGGATAAGAATAGAAATTGTTATAGGGCTATGGTTAGATTCAGGTTTGGGTTAGGCTTAGGGTTGGCTCCCATGGGTCTTCCTGGTGCTGAGCAGTGGGGTAAGCCCCGGAGGTGAACTCTTTTTCTCCAGGTGCTATGCAGAGATCTGGGAAGCCCGATGGCCATCTCCCACCTCTTGGGTCTGTTTCTCTCCTCCCTCTCTTGCTCCAAAATCTTGTAAACCTTTGGTGTCCCTCTAAGTTTTCACCAATTCTCTTATCAATCAACCTATCTATTAAACTTTACAAACTATCTTTTTTATGTGCAGAAGCTTTCTGTTTTTTGCTTTTTACCAATCAAGGCCTTTGACTTTATAGCTGTTATGTTTAAAGGGTTTGCAACAGCCCCTTTTTGAAGGAATGATCCTAAACACTCTGGGGGCAATGGATGCATTAGGGCTTGCCAATCAATTGTTTGAATATCTATCAAGAAGTATGAAAAAAAAAAAAAAAGAGAGATGCCTGGGTGGCTCAGTTGGTTAAGCGTCTGTCTTCAGCTCAGGTCGTGATCTCAGGGTCCTGGGATCGAGTTCCACATCGGGCTCCCTGCTCAGCAGGGAGCCTGCTTCTGTCTCTGCCTCCGCTGCTCCCTCTGCTCCTGTGTGCTCGCTCCCTTTCGAGCACTCTCCCTTTCTCTCTCTCTGATGAATAAGAACATAAATAATCTTTAAAAAATTAAAGAAGTATGAAAAAAATAAGCAGGACATATTTCTCAGTAATTTATATCATGCAGCTGAGTATAAGCAGTATAAAAGTAGTACACCATCATTTGTGGGGAGAGTAAGAAGAATACATCCGTGAAGGCTTACAGAGGCACAGAATGTTTCAGGGATTCACCAAAAATTGGTGACTGTGGTTGTCTCTGTGTGAGGGAGGAGGAGTTGCTGGGGGACTGTGGAGGAAGGGAGGATGATTTAAAAAGAAATTTCCTCTAACATTTAATTATGAAAAATTTCAGACATAGAGACAAGCTGAAATATTTTATACATTGAACACTAGTAAACCCACCACCTAGATTCTGTCATTGACATTTTACTATACTCGCTTGGTCGACCTGTCCAGGCAACCATCAATCCATGTTATATGTATATATTTTTAAGATGTTATTTATTTAAAAAAAAGATTTTATTTATTTATTTAAGAGAGAGAGAGGGAGAGCAGGAGAAAGAGAGCACGAGAGAGAGAGAAAGAGCAAGTGAGCACACGTGCACACACGTGTGCAAGAAGGGGGAGGGGCAGAGGGAGAGGGAGAAGCAGGCTCCCTGCTCAGCGGGCTCATCCAGCTCTTGGGGGGCTCGATCCCAGGACACGGAGATCATGACCTGAACCCAAGGCAGTTGCTTAACAGACCGAGCCACCCAGGCGTCCCAAACCATGTTATCTTTGATACATTTCAAAGTAAAATATAAACATAACTTCGCTTTCTCCAAAAGCCATCAGCATGAATACCATTAACTACATTTCAAACTGTTCACTATTTTTTTTTCTTTTGAATGCGATGCAAAAACCTTTAAGTGCACACAGCTGAATTCTGGCAAATGCATACCCCTGAATAACCCAAATATCTACCACAATATAGAACATGACTCCAGAAAGAGGAAGGAGGCTTACTTTTAGCTATGTTTCTTTTATCACATTCTGAATTTTGTACCACGTGCTTGGGATCTCTATTTTAAAATAAATGAAATATTTAGGCATTTAAAATATTCAAGCATTTCTCTAATGATGGGCTATCGAATCGAAATGGGAAGAGGAAGACAGTGAAAACAGGAGGGCAAGCTAGGTAACAAGGAAGTGGTGGAGTCCAAGGTAAGGTGAGCTCGCAGGACAAATGGGGACTTGCAGAAGTAGGGCCGGGACAAGGGAGGGGAGGACAAATTATCCTGTTAGCGGGATGTCTGCAGCTGAGTTTTCGAGAGCAGTCATAGGCTTCATGATGTGGACATGGGAATGATGGCAATTAGGGTATTAGTGTCCCTCCCTACTGTATGCTCTGAAGTCCACAGTGTATTTTTCCTTTGCGCTATTTATCACAACTGCAAATAAGCAATTTTTTAAAAGATTTTTTTTGCAAGGTTTTTTAAAGTAAACCTGGGGCAACCCCAAGATCAAGAGACGCAAGCTCCACCGACTGAGCCAGCCAGGCCCCCTCAATTAAGTGACATTAGATTTGTGTAACTACACAATATCCAGCTCCTTTATGAGACGATAAGCTTCAAGATGACTTGGGTCTTCTCTACCTCATTTAATCCTATACTTCTGGCGCCTTGTACATAATAGGCACTCAAACAAGTATGAAACGCTTAATTGTATTCTTAAGCAGTGTCAGCCATTAATTAATGCAATTACTTTATCAGTTTGTCATCTTACTTTTTTAGAGCTGCATTGGGGTGACCATAACATAATCCATTTACACCTTCCATCAAGCAGTGGAGTTGGCCTGGAGTTGACCAGAAAACCCAGTTTCCCTGGAAAAGAGAACCGTAATTACATCAATCTTATCCTGGACGAGGCCTTTGCTCCCACCCACTTGACTGACATTGGCTGGATGACGCCACAAGTCAGATAACCTCAGCTAACGGGGAGTCAGCCCTCTGCTAACACTCGGCCAGGACCCCCCGGCACAGTGTCTCTGAGTCCTTGGTCTATCACCCAGCCACCATTTAATCATGCCTAGATCTCTCCAATAAATCATTTGTAAAGTGGGGATGCCTCATTCACAGGGTTGTGGTGTCAATTTAAGGAGGTATTAGGAAAGCTCCTTACCCTTCTGCTTCTGTTTACTATTTATACAGGAGAGGGTGCACATGAAGACGGGAGTTTCATCACGCTGAGCCTCTGTTCAGAAGCCCACAGTGATTGCCCATCTCCCCCAGAATGAGAGCCCGTCCTTAATTACAGTAGTCCACCGGGCCCCCAATGAATGATTTTAGTGGGTTCTCCTTCCCATCTCCGCTGTCTACACACCAACCTTCTCACTGTTCTTCCCACACTCTGGGCAACTTGCCCCCCCCCCCCCACCCCACTGTGGCTCCAGGCTGGAATGCCCTCCACACTGGCTGGCCTTGCCCCTCTCTCCTTCAAGTCTTTCCTCAAATGCCATCTTCTCAGTGAGGCCTGCTGGGGTCACTCTGTGCAAAATTGCAAACTTCATGCCCCTTCCTGGCTGCATTTTCCTCCAGAGAGCTTGTTATTTTTTCCCCTAAAATATTATGAATGTAGGGGTCCTGAGTGGCTCAGAAGGTTAAGCGTCTGCCTTTGGCTCAGTTCATGATCCCAGGGTCCTTGGATGGAGTCCCATTTGGGACTCCCTGCTCAGCAGGCAGTCTGCTTCTCCCTCCCCATCCGAAGCCTACCCCCCCCCCCGCCATGCTCTCTCTCAAATAAATAAAATCTTAAAAAAATATTACAACTGTTAGGAACAAACACTGTTTTACACATGAATCATATAATACCAGGTACATTGTAGGTTCTATTGTGAGTTATATTCTCTAACTCCCTGGCAGTGGTTAGTGGTTTGAAGCGCTAAATCTTGAGGGTTTACAGTGAGTACCTCCTAAGACCATGTGCCTTCAGGAAATCCAATATTAATATTCATTGCCTGAACAACCTTGTATGGATTATTCCAGCGCCAGGCACTCTGGGCTGGAAATATTAATAGTTAACACTTTTGAGCCTCCACTGATTCATGCAGTCACTCAACAAACATTTATTGGACGGCTTCAATGTGCCAGTTCTTTTTTTTAAACTTTTCTTTTTTTTTTAAGGATTTTATTTATTTATTTTACAGAGAGAGATCACAAGTAGGCAGAGAGGCAGGCAGAAAGAGAGGGGGAAGCAGGCTCCCCGCTGAGCAGAGAGCCAGATGTGGGGCTCGATCCCAGGACCCTGAGACCATGACCCAAGCCGAAGGCAGAGACTTTAACCCACTGAGCCACCCAGGCGGCCCACCAGTTCTTACTGACTGAGGAGCCGGACCTGAGCCGAGGTAGCGCAAGCGTCTCCCTCGGGATGGCGGCGCTCCTCGTACACCGGGTCCCCGGATTTGGGGAGGGGTGGGGGCGGGGGTGTGGGGGATCAGGGAAAATATCCAGTCCCACCAGCAGAGGGCGTACTCCCGCCCTCTCCGCAGCCTCCCGACCCACCGAGGCGTCCTGGCTCCCACGCTCGCTCCCGAGCGCGCCCCCGCCTGCCGCGTCACGTGACGCGGCCGCGGAACCTGAGCTGCCCGGCCTAAGCCGAGCTAAATTCGTTGCGGGTGGCCGCCGCGGGTGCAACCACAAAGGCTAATCCGAAAGAGTGGGGAGGCTCGCGGAGTCGATGCTTCCTCTTCCACTTCAGGTCGGCTCCCGCTACCTCCTCTCCGTGCGCCGCTGCCGCCTCCCCGAGCGTGTGCATGAGCTCTTTGGCGTGGGGAAGCTCCGGTGACCATGTAGGGGGGAAGAGCGAGGAGCTCCAGGTGCCCGGGACGAGGTCGGCGCTGTCGGCACGCCTCCGCGGCGCCCAGCACACCCCCAGTGCGGGCCGGCCGGCCGCTCGGCCCTGCGGGGAAGCCGGGCCTCCGCTTGGGGCCTGGCCCGGAGCGCCACGAAATCTCGCGCCGTCTCGCGAGAGGCGAAGTTGAGGGAACATGGCGACGTCTAATCTGTTAAAGGTAAGACCCTTGGTCCAGCGCTGCTCGGGCTCCGTGCCCGCCGGCTCTGGCGTTTCGGGAGAGGCCGGGTCCGGGTTTGGCGGCCGAGTGTGGGAGTGCTCGGGGGTTGTCCGCCGCGGGGGAGGCCGGGAAGGCGGCCGCCGAGGACCGGAACGCGGGTCTGTGGCCTTGGGGTCGGGAGGCTTCGGCTGTCCGTCCTGCCGGCCGGCGTGGGGTGTGCAGGGCCCGGCCGAGGGCAGGCTGCTAGCGCGGCTGGCGGGGGAGCCGCCGTGGCCCGGGGCGGCGGACGCGCGGGGCTGCTGTGCGCCGACCCGCCAGGGCGGCGGTACTCTTGGGGTCTCCCGGGCGGCCAGAGTCCAAGACGCATGAACGGGAAATCCGAGAAAATGTTGCCCAGTCGGGCTCATCGGCCCGACTGACCCCCGCCTTCTCCATCTCTGTCGGCCTCGTCTTGTGTGCACGAAATTCCGGGTCAGACAGCAAGCGGTGCCTTCCACCCCGCTCGCGCCCTCCCTCTTCTGCGCGCGGCACATTCGCTCCTGTCCTCCCATTCCTCCCGAGTTCTCTTTTTCCTGTTTTTCCTTGGGAAACAACTCCGCAGCCCCGGGGCAGCACTCAAGTCCGATGACTGCCGAGGAAGCGCTCCCAGCATTTATTTTGGAGCTCCGCAAAGTTACCGGATCCAAGAGAAGGGTTAAAGTTAGTTTTGGATCTGTGGCATGGCAGGGGAGATGGAGGCCCGAGGGGCGTATTCCCTGCCCTCAGAAAGCTGGGAGGAGAATGAGGAACACAGGGCATATGGATGTTAGAAAATAATGGAAAATACCGCGAAATATACTGGAACCTCACTTATGTCTTCTTTACATCACTGATAATTAACTACCTAACGGGTGGGACCGTCTTATGAAACGTAGGCCAAATTTTACTAATCTAAGGGGTAATATATATTATTTTAAAAGGAGAGGGTCCTAGAGGGAAACACAGTCTGCCACTTAGAAGCTATGTCACTTTGGGTAAGTTTCTTAACTTCTCCGTGTCCAGGTTTCCTTATCAATAATGGGCGTTATCAGTAACATCTATCTCGTAGGAGCTTTGTTAAGATCATGTCAATGTATGTAAAATGCTTAAAACAGTGACTGGCACTGAATTAGTACACGATACACGTAAATAACCGGAATTACTAGTGCTGCTGTTTCTCGGAGAAAACCACTTTATGGGAATGGAGTAACCTGTCCAACTCTTCTCTTAGAAAAGGATAGCAAAAGTTCTAGTAGGTTCAGAAAGAAAACTTGTTTACCTTCTGAAGACTCCTGTTAGTGCTTCCCACGTGTTTACATAAGCAGTAGCTAATGTTATTCATTGAAGTGTGTTTAAGAAATACTGGGTTCATGATTCTGTGTGTGTGTGTGTGTGTTGTGTGTGTGTGTTTGACTTGATTACTTGGATGTAAAGCAAGGTCTTATTCCCCCAAGAATTCTCTCTCAGAAAAGAGCAAGTCACTTTATTCCGCTCCCTATGAAACCTTACAAAAGAGTGTTTGGGGAAAAAAAAAAAAGAGTGTTTGGAGAAGGTGCACATCTTAAACTACTTCAGTAAATGCTAGTGTGCTTACTTTATGGAGATTTTGAATCTGCATAGCCAACACACACTTACAGACTGAAAAAAACTGCTCGAATGTATAGAAAATGGGTATTTGGGACTTAGGTTAAAAAGTTCACAAGCATTCGGAAAGTTCTGTAACTCAGACTTTTATAAATTAAATGAAGGTGATAATGCTTTGAAAAAACAGGTGAATGACTTATTCACTCTAGTGAACATGAAGATGCCAAAGATACACTGCAAAATTTCCAGTGAAATTGTTTTATGAAGTGTTGAAAAGGGGCAGAAAGAATTTCTGAATGTTATTTTACATAATATGTGATTTTAAATACAACTAACTTCATATAATGGACGTTATAAATAAACATTTGATTCTTCTCTCTGTATCACCAAAAGTTTACGTGTTCAAGTTGGCCAGCAAAATCTTTTTTTTTTTTCCCATATTAGGAGTAGGGAGGGGGGTTGTCTCATATTTATAGTTGAAATAGGTAATTAAAAAGTGAATTTTGTTGTCTTGGAGAAATGTAGTGAGACCCTGCCAGGTAGACCCATAACATAATTCATAGCATCACTTCAAGTCTGGTGGTACCTTGAATAAAGAGATGAGTGGGGTGTGGCCACATTAGCCTAGTTTGCTCTCTAGACAGGACTGATAGACTGGTCATAAGAGAAATGCCTTAGCCATTGTGCAAATAGGTTTCACCAGATATATTTGACAGAATTATCACGTCTTGTGGTCAAAATGGAGAAACGTGAGCTAGATGAGAATACAGTTAGAATTGGATTCATTAAGCAGCTGTACCTGAAGAGGGATAAGTGATAAATCATCAGCCTTGAAAGGAGGCCTATAGTGTCCTGCTGAAAAAAAATAAGTTTTCTTCCAACTTGCCAGTAACTTGGGTGGAGTTAAGTTTATTGAGTTTGTGGATGACAGTTTGGAGGGAAAGCTAATATGTTACGAAAGATAGCAAGATTCAGAACTTCGATAGGAAACATAACTCAGAGGGCAAAGCAATAAAAACCACCTATGTTTTTTTAATTTTTATTTATTTTTCTATTTTAAAGTTTTTATTTATTCATTTTGATAGAGAGTGAGAGAGAGAGACAGAGAGAGGGAACACAAGCAGTGGGGGGAGTGGGAGAGGGAGAAGCAGGCTCTCCTGCCGAGCAGGGAGCCCGATGCGGGGCTCGATTCCAGGACGCTGGGATCTGACCCGAGCCCAAGGCAGCCGCCCAACAACTGAGCCACCCAGGCGCCCCAAAACCACCTATGTTTTTAATACTGGAATTTGATATAATGATTGTGTATTTAAAGCAAGTGGACTATGGCTGGATTTTGGAAATCTAATATGCAAAGATGGGTGTTGTATATTTTGTCATACACAGTTACCAGTTGCTCAGCGGGTTTATATCTCCCCAAACCTTTCAGTATTACTACTTAAGATTGTTTTTTTTTTTAACATGTAATTCTGGTTCCTTTGCTTTGGCAGTATGTAGGCCCTAAGTGCTGTTTTCTTCATTTCTAGTTGAGTGTCCTATCCCAAATGGCAGTTGTTTAAGTCTTATTTTGCCAGGTTTCAACCCCATTTAATTCTTAGCCTGTTACTATATGCAGTTATTTGTAGTGTCCTTAAGTCCTGTGGTCAGTACCACACATTTTTCCAGTTTCCCCTATATTCTCTTTTTTGAGGCACCTGCTGTGTTGCTTCTTGGCTTGTTCTTCAGCCTTCATTTCCCCTCCAGGACCTGGCAGCACATTCCCTGTTATTTTAAGTCCCCTTATTCTGGCTTTATGGAGGAAAAACAAGTTCATATATCTTCTCACATAAAACTTGGGCTTTTACTCCTAAACTCACGAAACAAACTAAGGGTTGCTGGGAGGTGGGGGGGTAGGGATATGGATATTGGGGAGGGTATGTGCTATGGCAAATGCTGTGAAATGTGTAAGCCTGATGATTCACAGACATGTACCCTGGGGTAAATAATACATTATATGTTAATAAAAAATAAATTAAAAAAAAAAACTTGGGCTCTTTTTTCTCTTGCCATTCATTTCCCTGGTTGTTTGAAAAGCAGCCCCCACTTGCTGTCTTTATAGTTCTTCATCTTCTTGCTTAACTTACTGTGACTCCCCTCTCCTTACCTCCACCTACTTATAGCGATGCTGCCAGTCTGGAGAGCAATGGTGACTTACTGATTGCAAAATGAGAGTTTTCTCCGATATTGTTGATCACTAGCTCAGCTTCCCTTTTGATCTTTATGAGATTCTCTCCATAGTGTCCCCTCTCTCAAATCACTGGTGTTTTTCACTGACCTCCCTCTTGTCCTCCCCAGTGTGATTATTTCTCAGGAGTTAATCTTCAGCCCTATTCTATCTTTGTACTTCTGTTTCTGGGGCACTCCTAACTCCCATGATTTCACTATTTTTATCTCTTAACTCTGATCTGAGCTCTGGACCAAAACACAGTACTGGCCGTATCACTTCCCTGCTCAGATACCTTTGATGGTTCAAATTCTTTGATATCTTTCCAGTTGGGTCTTCTCCCTAATATCTCTCTGTCTGCTTCCCCTGCCCCCTCTTGCTCTCTTCCCTTTCTGTCCCCCTCTCCCTCTTTCTCTCTCTCACACACCCCTACTTCTACTGGGCTGGATCCTTGTTGGTTCACTGGTGCACCCCTATCTCAGTGTTGGCCTATTAAAATCTATTTAGTCACTAAGACCCAGCCCAGAGTCCTCCCTTCTCCTTAGTGCTCTCATTTGAAATTGTTGTCTACTGTGCACAGCCAGAGCAGGGACCTCACTTCTTTTAGCACTTGCTTTATGCCTTATATATTAATTGCATAGTCTATTTGCATATTTGCATCTCTCACTCTCTTTCAGGATTGTAAGCTCCATTATTGCAGCGTCTTTATTTTATTAATCTTTTGCTACCTTAACCATCAACTGTAGGTGCTCTGTAAGCAAGTGAGAATGCCTTAAAAAGAGAATTCCGGTACAGTATCTGTGCGTTGTAGATGCTCACTAAATGAGTGTTGATTGTTTAAAGGATGATTTTCTGGTTCTGTTCCCTTCTCATTAGATTTAGAAAGAAGGAGAGAGAAGGGGGTACAAGTATAAAAACCAACCCATTAGAGACTCCAAACTTGAAACTGAAATAGGAAGCACGCTACTGTTCTCAGTGGAAACTATTTTATTTTTTGAGTGGAAAGAAAATGGAAATAATAAAGGAGTGTTTCAAAGTGTCTATAGAATTCATTATTTAGGTTTGTCTATAGAATTTGTTATATAGATTTCATTAGACACATATGTCCTAGGCATCACAAAGGGTATATGTAAAACCTCTCTTTGGGAATTCCCCATATACTACAGGAGATTAAAAGGTACCAATGATTTTCTCTAAGGCAAGAACTT
>CM052815.1:88536257-88563433 GCA_028533885.1 Nasua narica | reverse complement strand
TGTATAGATGTACCACATCTTCCTTATCCATTCGTCTGTTGAGGGGCATTTTGGTTCTTTCCACAGTTTGGCTATTGTGGCCATTGCGGCTATGAACATTGGGGTCCATGTGGCCCTTCTTTGTACTGCATCTGCTTCTTTGGGGTAAACACCAAGTAGTGCAATTGCAGGGTCATAGGGTAGCTGTATATTTAATTTCCTGAGGAATCTCCATACTGTTTTCCAAAGTGGCTGCACCAACTTGCATTCCCACCAACAGTGGCGGAGGGTTCCCCTTTCTCCACATCCTCTCCAGCATTTGTTGTTTACTGTTTTGTTGATTTGGGGCATTCTAACTGGTATAAGGTGGTATCTCTGTGGTTTTGATTTGAATCTCCCTGATGGCTAAAGATGATGAACATTTTTTCATGTGTCTGTTAGGCATTTGTATGTCTTTTTTGGAGAAGTGTCTGTTCATGTCTTCTGCCCATTTTTTGATGTGATTATCTGTTTTATGAGTGTTGACTCCGAACTCCTCAAACTCAACACTCATAAAACAGATAATCACATCAAAAAATGGAGTTGGATTTTGAAGGGTCGGTAGACTTTTTGTAGGTGGTAATTAGGTGAGAATTCGGTGGGAATGGAGAGGAGATTGGCTTGGCTGCTCAGGAAGTCGGACTGTCAGCTGGGTTGCGTGCCAGCGAATGCTGTTCCTTGAAATTGTCGGAGCCCTGTGGCCCAGAATATGGGAAACGCGATGGGACAAGAGGACGAGGAAAAGTCCTGGACTGTGAACGGTCTCCAGTACGAGGCAGAGGAGTCCTGTAGGTAATGAGGAATATTTGAAAAATGTGTTAACAGAGATCTTGTCAAGCCCTCAACTTTTTCTTGACTCTTACACCTAAAACCTGTCACTCAGCATTGCTTTTATTTGTTTATTTACTTATTTTTTTTTGAAGATTTTATTTACTTATTTGATATAGAGAGACACAGTGATAGAGGAAACACAACCAGGGGGAGAGGGGAGGGAGAAGCAGGCTTCCCTCCAAGTAGGGAGCCTGATGCGGGGCTGGATCCTAGGACCCCGGGATCATGACCGGAGCCAAGGGCAGATGCTTAAGGACTGAGCCACTCAGGCACTCCAGCATTGTTTTTATTTTATGTGTATTCAGGATCTGACTCGTGGGGTGGTCATGAATGAGGGACATTTGTACTGAGGAGACCCTGTTCATTGGAACCTTAACAGGCAGTCAGTAAGTCTCTGGAAAATCAGTTCATTCAACAAGTATTCAGCATTTTCTAATTCCACCTGGTGATTTAGGCAAATTTCTGCCCTTACATATATTTTTTGTGGGGGAGAGAGGCAAAAAACATATAAGCAAATAATAAGTCACCGGTGCTATGAAGAAAAACAATCAGGGTAAGGATAGAGAGGGATCGATGTTATTTTTGATGGGCTGATCGGGGAAGGCCTCTGAGGAGGTGACGTTGGATGTGAGACCTGAAGGAAGCAAGAGCACATGCCACGTACATATTTTGGAGAAGATTCCTAGGTGGAGGGAACAGGAACGGCCAGTGTAAAGGCGTTGGGTTAGGAACATGTTTGGCAGAGAACTCTGCACGTGATCCCCAAGATGTGCGTGTCGTCCGTGAATGGTTAAGGTACACAAATGCGTGATTCTTTTTAATCTCTATTTGAATGAAAGTGAGAGCCTTATTTGGAACCTACTTTGTCAGTTTTTATTGAGTTGAGGGGAATTGCCTTCCAGATGGACATGTGAGAGGCACATGATCCTTAGGGCCGCCTGCCCTCCCTCCAGTGTCCCGTCCTTGAGACATGGTTACATTCGACTCGGCCTAGGGAGGAAAGGAACTCAGGGTTCTGTACGTTGGTGGACTCAGTTACTGTAAGTCTGTGATAAATGTCAATGTGAGCATTGTTCCTGTTCTGTGAAAATAAGTGAGCAGTTACCATAATCTGGAGGTGATATGTATTAATGCTGCTGACAGGAAGTGACGGTTTAGGATAGACTTTGAGAGATCAGTCATTTATCAGTGGGTTAGAAAAGGGAAATTTTAGACTGCAGGAGGGTTATCAAGAGGACACTGGATATCCACCTGGGGGCAGAGAAGAGCGGTAGACAAAGACAGGTGTTTCTTATTGGATGTTTGGCTAGGCGTCCTGGAGAACCTAGTTGTGTCACAGAAAGCCATGGGACCCGTGCCTTCGTATAGTAGGTGTGCAGTGAATTGGCACCTAGGACCCTGTATACAAGTAAACAAGTGACAGTTCGGGTTAAAACATAGGTCGTAATACATGTAGTACAGGTACCGTCAGGGGTATTTGATCTTCGTGATGGGGTTTGTTCATTTTACAAATATGTGGGCATTTACTCTGTGCCGGGTGCTATTCCAAGTGTAAAACAGAGGTGAGTATGACAGACGCGGTCCCTAGTCTGTGGAGCTTCTATTCAAATGTGTGAAAACTGACACCAAAGAAGTAACACATTGGGTAGTTTTTGTAGAAACGAGAGCTCTGATGGGGTTATAATCAAGTGTTCAGAAGATGGGGGTGTATTTTACGTATTTACAACAAAATAATTTTATCTTTTCCCCCTAAATACTGCTTTCAACTATGTTCTGTTGCATTTTCCTTCCCTGCTACTGGATAGATATTTCAACCCCATCTCCTAGCTTTCTGGTTTTTTTAAAAAAGTCCTATTGGTCTAAATTAAAAATTTTAACATCCAAGCCAAATTAAACCTAAATGCTTAAGCCCTTGGCTTCAGATCTGCGGAGAGGAATGGGCGAAAGGCAGTTTTCTTAGGTCGGTTTAGGAAGGCCTCCGGGAGGTGACCTTGACGCTAGACCTGAATGATCTGCCTTCTGTTCCAGGCAAAGGTCTGGAGGTGCTGCGGTGAGCGTGGCTTATTTGAGGAACACGTTTACAAGGGTGGTGTGGCTGGAACGTCGTGAGAATTGCCAGGATTCAGATATTATACTGGAGTTTTGTGGTTCTTTTGGTTAACAGGGATTGTAGATGTGGTTTTAAAATCCCATAACTGGGATAGCTAGTGGCTCGTAGACCGTGCAGGAACCCACACATTCAAATAGCCTTATGATTTACTCGGAAGACCTGAAATACACGAATTGGTTTTCTTTTGTAAAGTAATTAGAATGCCATCATTGGATATAATTCATAATCAGTAGTATAGGAACTTTACAGAGGGAACAGATACAAATTTTAAGTAATCTCCTTGTGTCATAGAAGGTTACAGGCATGAAAGTGTGCAGGTGATATAAGTGATTGCTACTAACTGTGTCCATGTCTTGCCTCCACTTGTCTTTTAACTTTTCTTGTACCTTTGTTATCAGGAGGATGTTACAAGAACATGTACAGTATTAATAACTACATTCTCTGTTTTCTTCCAAATGCAACTTTTAAAGTTTGGTTTTTTTTTTAGTAATCTCTACACCGACTCTGGGGCTTGAACTCGCAACCCCAAGATCAGGAGTTGCACACTCCACTGACTGAGCCAGCCAGGTGCCCCCAAATGCAACATTTTATATCATTATGTTGTCATAGGATTGCTTCTACAATTGGATCTCTTGTGTTTTGTCCCATATATTATGTAGGGATTTCTGGACATTTCAGGGCAAACCAATAGGTCAGTATTTGTGTTATTTTGTTGTAAAGTGAATAATTAAAAAATGATTCTAAGTACATTTTGCAAGGTAGTGGACTTTGCTGTTTTTGTTTACTCTCCTTCGTTTAAGCATTAATACTTTTTTTTAGCGTGGTACCACATTTTATATGTGCATACAAGGAATTATGTACCTACCTTTTTCTTGGGATTAAATAAAATGGAATTCTTGTAGATGAACTCATTGTTTGAAAAACCACTCCTGAATTTCAATAGGTAGTGTGTAGAACTTTTTAAATAACACATTTCAGAGAGATCAATATGGCGTTTTGCATTACTGCCCTATAATATTTCCCCCGACCCCAAACACATTACAAAAAATAAAACTTCTATAATTTGCTTTCTTCTTAATGCATGCTTGTTTTTCTTGGAAACAATCACGATGGCTATAGATAGATTGTAGGATTTGACCATCATTTTGTTTTAGAACTGATTATTCTGTTAGGGATACTTTTTAGATACAGCTAAATGTATTTTATTGGTTCTGTTAAGAACTAATAACAGTTCAACATGTTCTATTAAGAGATCCTGATTTCTTTATATCGAGTAGATGAGGAAAGGGAGCTAAGCCTTTTGTTCACCTATTTTTCTTTCTTTCATCTTTTTTTACCGAACTGTTTTCATCCCATCTTTCCTCTAATTATTTCTGAGAAACTTGATACTGATTTTTTTCCCTCAGCTTTGTGGGAGAGACATTAAGTAAAGAACAATTTAGTAGTGAGTATACTTTTATCTTATTCAAAATAAGGAGGAACAGTGAACACAGGGGGAAAAAGTGAGGACGAGAGTTAGAACTTCAGCATTTGCTTTTATTGGACAGTACATCGCAAACTGAACTTAACTACTTCTCCCAAATCACTCAACTCAAATGCATTCCTGCCCTGGCATTTCTTCTATGGTCGGTGCTCTGTCACTCACTCACTCAAGTCAGAAATCCGAGAGCCGTGTTGCATTATCCAATAGGCAGAACAAACACATGTTTAGGGTACCCTACTCCTATTAAAAAAGAGAAAAAAATGTGGGTTATATATATGATTTTTTTTTCAAAGATTTTATTTATTTATTTGACGGAGAGAAAGAGATCACAAGTAGGCAGAGAGGCAGGCAGAGAGGGGGAAGCAGGCTCCCTGCCGAACAGAGAGCCTGGAGCGACGCGGGGCTCGATCCCAGGTCCCTGAGATCATGACCTGAGCCGAAGGCAGAGGCTTTAACCCACTGAGCCACCAAGGTGCCCCTATATGATTTTTTGTTAAAGAAAATGTTTTGGACCTCTGATCTATATTTTAGAATTTAGTATCCTTTGCATTTTGAATTATACTGGGGAGTTCCAGTGAGGGGAGCAACTGATAAGTCATTTGAGAGATTAGTGTCTTAATACTGCTTTTGTCAAGTCACTTTCAACTTTCTTTCATTCCTACATCTAACTACCACCAAATCCTGTTTTACTCTAAGAGAATTAGAAGCAATAGTAGTTACAGTAGGAGTCCCTCGTGTAATAAAGATAGCCAGCACTTTTATCATATTTATTTCATCCATGTCTCAACATTTTACATGTCTTATTAAATCCTGTAACAACCCTTGCACATAGATCACTTTGTTAAATCCATTTTACATAGATGAAACTGAAGCACAGAGAGTTTAAGTAACTTACTCAAGGTCACACAGTTGGTAAATGGCTAAGTCATAATTCTTTCCTTATAAAACTGCTTCATGCCCATCTCACCAGTAGTACCTTGTCTCTGTGTAGGACTTCATCATGTATTGCGTATGTGGACTATTGTGGCCTCCTGTTAGCCTGTGCTAGTTTTCCCTTCAGTGAATTTATGGACGATCATTTAGAAGTTAAATGTAATCATAGGAATAGCTAGTGGCTACATTTTTTCCCCATCCAAAGAATTTTATTTAATGTGTTGTAATCTGTTACTGTCATTTATTTTGCTTAGATTAAATGTTTTTTTTTTTAAAGATTTTATTTATTCATTTGACAGAGAGAGAGATCACAAGTAGGCAAAGAGGCAGGCGTGGGGGGTGGGAAGCAGGCCCCCCGCTGAGCAGAGAGCACAAGGCGGGGCTTGATCCCATGACCCTGAGATCATGACCTGAGCCGAAGGCAGAGGCTTTAACCCACTGAGTCACCCAGGCACCCCGATTAAATGCTTTCTTACTTTCTTTTTTTTTTTTTTTTTGTAAGATAGAGTTATTTACTTATTTATTTATTTAATTTGGAGAGAGAGAGCATGAGAAGGGAGAAGGTCAGAGTGAGAAGCGGACTCCCCATGGAGCTGGGAGCCCGATGTGGAACTCGATCCCGGAACTCCGGGATCATGACCTGAGCCGAAGGCAGTCGCTTACCCAACTAAGCCACCCAGGCGCCCGCTTTCTTACTTTCTGACACAAAAAGGTGTTCCAGGATCATCTCTGCCGCAACTTTGGAATTAACATTTTCTCTAAGGAACCTTTTCATGGAATATAGTATTGAGAAATCAGGATCTGGATGTTGGGTATGCTGCTTGCTATTGGGGTGTTGCCTCTCCCAGGCCCTCCCATTGGGCTGCACTAGGACACACACACCCTGTGCTAATTTCTGTGTATTACCGAAACCAGTGAGTTCACCCCAGTCCTCCCAGTTCCAAAAAACTAATTTCTATCCTTTTCCCTTTCCGTACAATGTGACTTCTTTCTCTGACAGTGAGAAATCTCATTGATGATGGCTTTTAGACTGAGTTATTCAGGAAGGAAGGAAAGAAGAGAGGAAGCTATTACAACGTTTTTAATATGTGTAGATGTGACATTAGCTATAAATTCCTTAAATTCATAATTCTTTAATAATTAAAAGGTAGTTACCAGTTAAATACAACACTAAAAACTCAGTACTTTTTGAATGAACAACACTAGCGTGACAATTTTTCAAGCAAGATTTATTGAAATATGACCTGTATACAGAAGAGCCTATAAATCCTAAAAGTATAGCTGGATACTTTTTTTTTTTTTTTTGGACAGAGAAAAACATAGTGAGTGAGGGAACACAATCAGGGAGAGTGGGAGAGGTTAGAAGCAGGCTTCCCGCCGAGCAGGGAGCCCGATGCAGGGCTCTATCCCAGGACACTGGGATTGTGACCTGAGCTGAAGGCAGACGCTTAGTGACTGAGCCACCCAGGTGCCCCCTGGATACATTTACCTGTACGTTATAATCAGCACCCATATCTAGAAATAGAATATTAACAGTACCCATGAAAGGCCCCTCTCTCTTTTCCTGTCCTAGTCTGTAGTTTGGAGCCCCGCCCCAGGATAATCACTATGCTTACTTTTAATAACTGTAGATGTGCTTTCTCTGTTATGAACTAGTGTGTACTCTTGGGACTTTTTTTGCTTAACATGTCTGTAAGGTTCTTCTATATTACTGCATGTTAAATTTTTGTTGCTGTATAGTATACCACTATTATGAATATTTCACAGTTTATTCATCCTGGGTTTTTATTTTTTAGATTTTATTTATTTATTTGACAGAGAGAGAGAGATCACAAGTAGGCAGAGAGGCAGGCAGAGAGAGAGGAGGAAGCAGGCTCCCTGCTGAGCCGAGAGCCTGATGTGGGGCTCGATCCCAGGACCCTGAGATCATGACCTGAGCTGAAAGCAGAGACCCTAACCCACTGAGCCATCCAGGCGCCCCATATTCATCCTATTGCTGATGGACATTTGGGTTGATAATAGTTTTTTCTGTTGAGAATAGAGGTACGATGTGCTTTCTTGTCCAGGTCCTTGGTAGATGTATGTATGCAGCTCAGTTGGGAGTATACCCAGAAGTGAAATTGGTGCGTCACATATTATACATATATTTAGCCTTCATGGCTA
This sequence comes from Nasua narica, assembly GCA_028533885.1. Classification (NCBI taxonomy): domain Eukaryota; kingdom Metazoa; phylum Chordata; class Mammalia; order Carnivora; family Procyonidae; genus Nasua; species Nasua narica. The sequence goes on along the minus strand of CM052815.1, from coordinate 88,555,895 downwards.
CTGCTTTGTAGTTTCCTAAAATAGTTGTGCCAGTTTACACCCACCAGAAGGATGAGCGGTCTGGTTTCTCTAAGTTTTTTCTAATACTCGGTATTGTCATTCTTTTCTATTTTAGCCTTTTTGGTGGTGTGTAGTGATATTTCATTATGGTTTTAATATGTATTTCCCTGATGATTAATGATGATGGGTGCTTTTTCATATGGTAATTGGCCATTTAGATATTGGCTTTGTAGAGGGTCTGTTCAAGTGTTGTGCCAGGGGATTGGATTGGATTGTTTTTCCTCTCTTATTGATTTTTAGGAATCTCTACATATTTTGGATAAGAGCCTTTCTTGGATATATGTATTAGAAATAACTTCTTCCACTTTGAGGATAGCTTTTTCACCTCCTTAATGGTATCTTTAAAGGAACAAAAGTTCTTATTTTTAATATTGTACAATTTTTCAGCATTTTTCTTTGTGGCTAGTGCTTGGTTTTAAGGTCATACAAATGATCCAGACTCTACTTGTTTTAATATCTTATTTCATTTTTTTAAAACAAAAACAAAATTAAGAATTTACTGCTATGGGGCGCCTGGGTGGCTCAGTCGTTGAGCGTCTGCCTTCGGCTCAGGTCATGATCCCAGGGTCCTGGGATCGAGCCCTGCATCGGGCTCTCTGGTCCGCGGGAAGCCTGCTTCTCCCTCTCCACCATACTGTGTACCCTCTCTCGCTGTGTCTGTCTCTGTCAAATAAGTAAAATCTTTAAAAAAAATAACAAAAAAATTTACTGTTATATTTTTGAACCTCAAAAATATATCCTGGGACCCTTCCAGGAGTCTGTTAACCACAATTTAAGAAATATTTGTATTCGAATGTGAGTTCCTTGAAGACTTTTCATTTGTAAGTCCCAATGACTAGCATAATTCTTCAAGTACATTAGGCACTCAAGATCTTTGTTGAATGAATAAACAGAACAAATGAATGGTAAAGAAGCTCCCCAAATAAGTTTGGACTCTTTCACCAGTCATGTTACTTTTGTTATTGTCCTTTTCCTTAAAAGTAGTTGTTTGGGTTTCTAAAATTAGGCACTTAAAAACTTTTTTTCCCTGTAAAGGAAACCTAAAGGTTTTAAAGGGAATTGTAGTTTGAAATTTCTCATTTCATTGAAAAAAAGATGTTTGGCTTTTTGGAAAAGTGTTCTCTCTCTTCTGTACCATGTTTAAAGACAAATATGTCTTTCATGTAGTGGTGCTTCTGCCCGTGGTTTTTAGATAATTGCCACTGAACTTTTATAATTATAGATTTTTTCCCCTGCAGTTTTTTTTTTTTTTAATGAAATTAAGTCGTGGGTTGGATTCTGGCCCATAGGTTGCAAGTTCCTCCATTACTCATTCAGGAAAGACCCAAGGAGTAGTTAAGAATAAGGCTCTAACAGGGGCACCTGGCTGGCTCATTCAGAAGAGCATGCTACTTGATCCTTGGGGTCATTACTTCGCACTCCTTGTTGGGTGTACAGATTACTTTAAAAAAATAATAAAACCTTAAAAAAAATAATAAGACCTTAAAAAAAAGAATGAGGCTCTAAGCGAACTAAACTTCTTGAATCTGAAGCCCAGCTCTGCCACTTACTGCTATAATCTGAGGGAAATAACTTAATCTAATCTTAGGGTATAGTGGTAGTTGTTTTCATCTATAAAGGGAGAATAATAATATCACCAAACAGAAGAGTGTAGCCATAAAGATTAAATGAATACTTGTAAATATCTAAAACAGTATCTGACACATAAGTAGTAGTCCGATATTTTAAAGTAAAACGATCAAAGTTGATGGAGTGAGCTATGTTGAAGATTACATGGAACTTAAATAATAGAAGTTATAAATAGCTGAAATCAGATTTATTTACAGTTATTGGATATTCAGACTACCCAGCAAAATGTAAAGGAGCTATTTAGAGATAAGCAAAAGGAAATCCTTTTTTTGTATCACAGTTAACACATATAAAAAATTTATTGACTGGAACTCCAATTAGCTATAGGTGCCATATATTTTCAATGAAAGAAATAGTACAAAATATTGTAAGGGAATGATTAAACAAAATCAATAAAAATACAATGAGAAGTTTTTTTAAATTTTACCCTTCTATAATGTCAGTGTCAAGTATCCTACTCTGATTACCCCCTGCTGTCTTTCTAACTCATTTTATGTTCTTAGTCCGGTAATCTAAGGCCTCTAATTCATTGATTCTACCACCTTAATGTATTGTATCTTAGATCTGTGAGTTGATAGTTTTTATCAAATTCGGAAACATTTTCCCTTTTATTTCTTCAAATCTCACTCCCCCAACCCCCCACCCTGCAAGACTGTGGTTATATGTAAGTTAGGTCATTTGATGTGGGTCCATAGCTCCCTGATAATCATTTTTAGAAATCTTTTGTTTCTATGATGTTCATGTGTTCCTCTATTTTATTGAACTTGTGACATATTTAACAGCTGGTTTAATGCTATGCTCTACTGAAAACTCTAATTCATGTCATTTCTGGAGCAGTGTCTGTTGATGGGTTTTTCTCTTGATGGGTTATATTTTCCTGCTTGGTAATTTTTGATTGGATGCTAAACATTGTGAGTTTTACATTTTGGGGCCTGCGTTTTTAAAATATCCTTTAAATATTTTGGATTTGGCTTTGACACCATTAAGTTACTTGAAATCAGCTTGATGTTCTTGAAGCTTGCTTTTAAGTTTTCTTAGAGTGGGTCTGGAGCAACATTCAGAGTAGGAGTACTTTGGCCCCACCTTCGATGCAGTGCCTTCCTGAGGATGCTTCCTAATGTTAAGGAGCACTTCTGCGCTGGCTGGTAGGAGCACAAACTCTTCTTAGCCCTTTGTGAACCCTGCTGATTGTTCTAATGGACCTTTCCTCACTTTCTGATAGTTTTCTTACAGGCATGTGCAAGTCAGAATTCAGCCAAGGGCTCAAGGGGACCTCTTTGTATATCTATACAGAAAGGGTTCTTTTTCTGTCTGCGCCACAAATTTTTGTCATCTTGTCCTCTCTAAACTCTGGCTCCTAAGTGAAGCGCCCAGGCTCTTTGGATTCCCCTGCTTGTGCTGAGGCTTGGAAACTCTCTACCGTGGGCATTTGTAGGGCTTACCTACGATGGTTTTCTCAGGAAGTACTGTCTCCTGCTGCCCATGGCTCTCTAGTTGTTGACGCAGGTGGGGGAGACTTGGCTGTTGTTACTCCATTGTGGTTGGAAGAAGTCTCTGTCTTTTATCATCCAGATGTCCTTTCTCTCAGTCTTCTGAGTGCGAATTCTCTGTTCATTGTAATCACTCTCTTGAATACACTCTGACTACCTTGCTTCTCTCCCATTTCACTTGGGCAAACCACAGCCCTGGTTAAATCATCTCTCCTCCTTTCAGTGCCAGCACCTGTGTGAATATTGCAGGCGAAAAAGACACATCTGTGCTATTTTTTGTTCACATTCATGACCGGAGTCTGTAAGTGAGCCCAGTCACACTACCACAGTCATTTATTCTACTTCCTTAGATACCTGTTTCATATCTTTTCTCTGAGAATTCTAGTACCTCCTCCCCCATCTTCCAAAGCATTTTCCTTTTTTTTTCCTACATCACTGAGAAATTGAAGCAATCAAAAATGAAGTTTGCAGAGCGACACTTACATCATCCCCCCTCCTGCCAGCATCTGCACGTGCACCCTTTGCCTTCCCCTCTCAAGGTGCAGTTATTTCCTCCACCTGTATGCCGTAGACCCTTTCCCTCTTGCATACCCAGGGCAAATTAAATTTAAATTCCAATTCTCCAGCAGTTTTCCTCCTTTTCTCCCACATCTTCAATAGGATATCCTGGAACGTGCCCATCAGTATAAAAACATACTGTATTTATCGTATCGTAAAAAAAAATTTGACTCCCTCTCCCCGTATCAGCTCCTCTGCCATATCTGTGCTCCTGTACGACAGAAGTACGAAGAGTTGTCTGTCCTTTCCTGGTTTCTTCCTTCTCTTTCTCTCTTAATTCCCCTCCAGACTTTTGTTCTTAGTGCTCTATGAAATATTTTTCTATGATTAATGTGAAGTCTCTGACTTCCAAGCTGCTATTTCAAGAGTCCTCCTACATAATCTTTCAGGAGCACGAGCTGCACTTGATCACTCCCTCTTTCTTGATACGCTCTATTCCCTTGGTTTCCAGAATACCGGAGTCTTGATTTTTGTGCCACCTCTGTGGTTGCTCCTTCTGTCTCCTTTCCTGGTTCTTACTCTTCTTCTCACTCTTTAATGTTGAATGCCTAAGGCCGCGGGCCTCTTCTTCTCTCTTATGTTCACCGCCTTGGTCCAGTAACAAGTTTGAAAACCCATCTGTACTCCAGTGACTTCCATATTTTAGTTTACTGACCAGACCTTTCTTTTAATTGTAGCGTTGCTTATGAAGCTGTGTATTCAGCATCTTCACAGGGCTGTTGAGTAGATGTGTCAAATGTAGCCCATCTGAAACCCAACACCAGGGCTTTCCTGCCGAGCCTGTTCCATGTGCAGTGGTTTCCATTCCAGTTGATGGCAGTGCCGTACTTCTTGGACATGTCAAATGACAACTAAAGCAATTCAGTAACGAGTTTGATGTCCTTGACTCCAGGGAAGATGATTCATGGGTTGAGGGAGTACAGTGCCTAACAACCGGTGGAGACAGTACTCTTCCTGAAGGATGTAGGGCAAGGGCAGGGTTTGTGGAATGTTAGCAGAGGCAATAAAGAAACAGGGCCTGATTGGTTAGGATGTTGGAGATTTCCTTATGTGGCAAGCAGGCCCTCTTCTCAAGGGTAAACTAAGCTAACTAAAGCAGAGTGGGGGGACTGTGATTGGTGTTAGGTTTCCTTGATAGTGAGGTTTTCCCCACAAGTGTAGGCTGACTCAGAGTTAGATTTGTGACATGGGCTGGGCTCCTGGAGTGGATTTCCATTTTGTGGGTCTTGATACATCAGGCAAAAGTCCTGCTTTACTCCGTTCTCTCATCCCACATGCATACTGTTGGGAAATCCTACTTAGTGCCACCTTTAAAACTTAAAATGTAACTACTGCTCCCTACTTCCATAGCTGCTGTGCTGGTCCAAGTCACTGTCACTTCTCACCTTGCCACCTAAGCTTATACTCAGCTTTAGCTCTTGCCCCTTATAATGTATTTCTAACATTGCAATCAGGGAAGTTTTTAGATGTAAATCAGTCACGTCACTGCTTGCTCAGAATCTTCTCATTGTTCCTCATCTCACTTCTAATAGAAGCCACGGTCTTTATAATGGCCTTCAAGACCCTGCAAGATCCAGACCTCTTTTGCTTCCGTGACTTCCTCTGCTCTCTCTTCTGTCCTTACTCTGCTCTGCCTTGAATACATCAAGCATGCTTCTACCATAGGGTCTTTCCTGTGGCTGCTTCCTCTGCCGGGAACATTCCTCCCTCAGATACCTCTCATGACCTCCCCAGAGCCCGTTTGTGTGTTTGAAAAGAAGAAAGCCTGTGAGGGCAGTAGTTGGGCCGAAAGGAGTGAAGGATAGAGGGGAAGGGGCACGGCAGATGTTGAAATCCTGGTGGAAAAGAACTCGTGGGTGAGATAACCCTAGATATCCTAGCAGTTGGAGAGTACTGTTATTCTGAGCAGTAATGAGAAAAAGCAGAAGAGACTTTGTAGCAAATTAGTGGAGATGAGGAGGCCTTCAGTTAGCTAGTGGAAACGTTCATAAATCAGGGTTCATAATTTGAAGGTCCCTTCACATATTGATAAGGCCTGCTCTTTTGTAGGTAGTAGATCTGGTACCCTGCTGCGTGGTTATGGTTTAATGATATGCTCTTCAGTTTAACAGAGAATAGGCCAAAGACTTGCTCGAGCATCATTTTTTGACTATGAAAGATTAATAGAAAACATTCAGCTATTGAATTCCTCCTTTAATTCAGTATTAGAGGAAAATGTTTCTGAAGTTAGCCTTGTCTTGTCTGTTTCATCACACAGAAGAACCAAATGTGTTTCCTGTTATTTTGCAATAGCTAATAGGTTTCAGAGTCTAACCAAACACCTGTTTATTCCGGTCCTCTGTACCTTTCTGATTTTTTAATTGCAAGATTTATACTGTTTAATTTTATGAATTGCCAAAAATGCTAAGAGAAATAGACATAGTTGACATTATAAAGTATCCTCTAATTAAGGGGATATAAAATGATTCTTCCTGTCATAGTCCAGAAAACTTTCTATGGTTCTTTCAAATTTATTTGCGTGCTCTTTCCTCAGAGGGAACAGCAGAAAAAGTGAAGCCAGCCATAAGGTTAGTACACAAATTTTATGCCGTAGAATTACAGATCTGACTCTGAATTTCTCCATAGCCAGCTCTTAAGAGCAAAGTTACCCGCATGATTCACTGACGTCTATAAGGTAAAAACGAACTGGTTGTTCCGGGGAAAAGCACAGCTAATCCCAGTACAAAATTTGAGTGAATATCACTCGTGTGTGCTTATAATAAGAATGTTGTGATTAAAGTAAGTACCTGGGGCAAGACAGTACAGTAACTTTTAGGATCATCAGTATTCGTGGATATAGGTTGTGCGCGCGATCTGGCTGTGACATCTGTCACCTCACTGATCAGCAGGGTTGACGTGTCTGATCTGGCTGACCAGGCGGGTGTCGCCTTCCCGCCTCACCAGTCCGTGTGTGTCCCTCCTGAAGCTGCATGCTTGGCTGAAGACTCTCCCCAGTACAGGAGACCGTTCTTTGGTCAAGGGTATAGGAGTAGCTCTGCTCCCCTGCTGGAACCTCCAGACGAGCTCTCAGGGTTCCTTTGTAGACGAGCATAGGGTAGTCAGGCTTGCAGGCACATCCAAGTGCAGCCCTGCATGGGGCAGTTGGCCTTTTTTTATAAAGATTTTATTTATTTGAGAGAGAGAGAACATAAGCAGGCAAAGCAGGGAGAGGGAGAGGGAGAAGCAGGCCCCCACAGAGCAGGGAGCCCGGGGTGGGGCTCGATCCCAGGACTCTGGGATTACTACCCAAGCCGAAGGCAGACACCCAGCCAACTGAGCCATACAGGCGTCCCCTGTTGGCCTTTCTTAGGAAGTTTAAAAGAAAACAAGAACGTGTCCATGGATATAAGAAGCATCACTTGCTTTCACAAGTGTTTGTTAGTCAGTGGTTCTTAATCTGTTTTTGGTCATAGGCCCTCTAATATTTTTATGTAGTTTTATCATGAGTTTGCTAAATATGCTGATTCTGAACTCAAGAGGTTCTGATCCAGTAGGTCTGAGTTAAGTTTTAGAAACTTATATGTGAAACTGCCATACTGGGTGATTCTGATGTAGGTTCTTGTTAGACCACGTGTTTCAGAGACCTCTTCTGGGTTATAATTTTAGGGAGTTTGCAGATTCCAGGTAGTCAGTCTAGAACCTTATCTGATACAAGTGAGCAGCATCTTTAAGAACATTACGTATAGTAAAAATGATGAGTTCCATATGTGCATTTGGAAATTTTTCTTAGCGCGTTAGGAAATGAATTACTTATGTGGAAGGCAAGTCATGTGGCCACAGTGGTAATGACTGAACACGTATGGTGTCTCTCTCTCTTTCTCTATCTCTGAGTAATGTAATGATTTGATGACCTCTTTTTCTTCATGTCCAACCACTTCATATTCATCGGATAAACCATGTGTGATTATGAAGTATCATTCTTTTGATATGCCGCTTGTTTAAATTGCTAAGATTTATTTATTTTATGATTTTTCCACCTATATCCTTGATGAATTTATCTAGAGTTTCCATTTCTTGTGCTCTTTTCATCAGTTTGGTGTCAGCGTTTTGTTAGTATTTAAAAAGGGGATGGGTATTTGTGTGTGTGTGTGTGTGTGTGTTGTTGTTGTTGTTGTTGTTTGTTTTTCTCAGTTTTGAGAGTTTACATAGACTCTCAGTGAACTTTTTGTGGGGAATTTAGGGCAACTATAAAATTAGAAGGCACAGCCTGTATACACAGGACCATTCTCACTTCTGATACCAGCTATAAGTTTGGTGGGTTCCCAAAACCACCCTGAGGTTCAATAATTCATTGGAAAGACTCCTACATCTTGCAGACTCATAGATCATGGTATGGCTTCTTACAGAGAAAGGATATAGATTCAGATCTGCCAAAGAAAGAGACATACTGGGTGGAGTGTAGGAGGGTTCCAAGCACAGAACTTTCCTCGTCCTCACCCCTGTAGTCAGATTGTGTATCTCTCTTGGCCTTATTGTGTGACCATGTGTATGGAGTATTGTTTAGCCAGAAAACCTCATCCAGCCTTTAGTATCAAATTTGTTTTGTTGTAGATTTTTATTTTTAAGTAATCTCTATAACCCACCATGGGCCTCAAACTCCCAACCCTGAGATCAGGAGTCACATTCCACCTACGGAGCCAGCCAAAATTTTCCAGGGGTTTCGTTTTGTTTTGTTTTGAGATTTTATTTATCAGAGAGAGAGATAAAGAAAGAGTTGGGGGGAGGGGAAGGAGCCGAGGGAGAAGCAGGCTCCCTGCTGAGCCAGGAGCCCTGTGAGGACTGGATCCTAGGACCCTGGGGTCATGACCTGAGGTGAAGGCAGTTACTTAACTGACTGAGGCACCCAGACATCCCTTTCCAGAGTTTTTACTGGGGTTTTATTATTTAGGGATGACTGATTGATTGCTTGTGGATAATGTCAGTCTCCATTTTGGTTAACCCAAAACCACCTCCCAAAATTACAGTTGTTTTTCTGGATTGGTGAGCTCCAACCCTAAGGCCTCTTTGAGTCTGGCTATGTTCTCCCTAAAACATGTTTGTTAGATTATCTAGTTTGACCCAAAGTTACCCGGCAAACAACAACTCTTTTATCAGACACACACTCTGAGACCCCAGAGATTACCTACCAGAAGTCAAGGACAAAGACCAGACCTTCTCCTTGGGCATGGCCAAATTCTTTATATGTTTGCACAATTAATTTTCTTTTTTTATGATGTCTTCCTGTGATTTCTTGAAACCAGATTAAGTTTACAGGGATTCCATTAGGGAAAATTGATTGTTTTAAATTTCAAACCTTGCATTTCTCTAGTTAACTCTTAAAAGACAAAAATAACAGACACACTTTTGATTTAACTGGATTTCAATTAAACTACTCTTTTTTTTTTTTTAAAGAATAAAGGTTCACTTCAATTTGAAGACAAATGGGATTTCATGCGCCCGATTGTTTTGAAGCTTTTACGCCAGGAATCTGTTACAAAACAGCAGTGGTTTGATCTGTTTTCGTAAGTAATCCATTAACTCTTAACTTTTTGCTAACGTAAAAGATATTTTGGTGATGCGTTTCTATATCCAAATGGAATACTCACTTTAGACTGCACTGTTTATCTGTTTAGAATTATTATTACTCCAAGCCCTCTTCTATAGTTATTGATTTGCTGAGGAGGGGGTGGCGGGTCGCCATCATACACAGCTGTGGCTTATTATAGCAAAAGCATACAACACAAAAGCAGCAAAAAGGAAAGGCACATTGGATAAAGTCTGGGGAAAAACAGGCGCAGGGTTCCCAGAGTACTTGTAGAATCATATAGGACACAGTCTCTTCAGCAACAGGATTGACAACCAATGTGATATGTTGTCTACCTGAGAAGCTCTTGCAGACTCAGCAATCAGAGTTTTTATTGGGGACTGGTCACATAGGTAGCCTCTGCTTGGCATGTACCCAAATTTCAGATTCTCAGAAAGGTCAGGTGTTCAATGTAAACCATATAGCTTGTACATTTAAGGCACAGTCAGGAAAGTTTTATATCAGGGCAGGAAACTGTTGACCATTTTAAGTTAACTTATTATCAGTAGGATATGATGGGGCAAGGCAAGGCCAATCTGTAGTACTGAGTTCGGTTAGGTCTTTAGAGGTTCTTGATTTAGCTAGTGAAAATCCCGTCAACCATGGAGTTTATTTTAGGAAACCAGGTGGTTTTCTCCCTTCCTTTCTTTCTTTCTGATTTTATTTATTCATTTGAGAGAGAGAGCACAAGCAGAGGGAGAGGGAGGGAGAAGCAGGCGCCCCACTGACCTGGGAGCCTGACACGGGGACCTGATCCCAGGACTCGGAAATCATGACCTGAGCTGCAGACAGATGCTTGGCCATCTGAGCCACCCAGGCGCCCCTCTCCTTCACTTTCTACAGGAACCTTTTTTACATGGCCCGAGGCGTCAATTCAGGCACTGCCCAATTCTGGCCTCTAAGTTGAAGCCTACCCGAAAGCTTTGCAGGGTTAAAGCAGTGTCATGATCCTCAGAGCACATCCACGAAGAAGTATAATCTCAGAGGGCATGTGAGTTTACAGTTGTTAGGGTGTTCCAAGTGAGACATATGTGGTAGTATACGGTCATAGGAACCCCCCCCCCCCATTCCCTCCTCCCATAGGACCGTTAGCTCTAGATTCCTCGTTCCTGTTCTGTTAATTCAGTTCAGGCCTTGTTTTCACATGAACTGCCTGAAGGAATTTCGTTCTAAATGGTTTCATTGATTCCGTGACACCGGTTGCTTCGCCTCACTAGTGTGGATGCTGTTTGGGAGGGTTCTGTTTGGAAGGCAAGTGTAGGAGTTGGACTGCTCCCTGCTGTCTCCGAGCGTTGTTGGGTTTGAGTTCAGAGTACTCACAGCAGCATGGAAAACCAGTGCTGGGAACTTTCCTTCAGGAAGAAAACAAAGCTTTGAAGAATAATTCTGAAAAACAAAAATCATTACTGTTTTTCTCTTCCCCTGTGCCTTCTCAGGTGCCGTGTTTTGTTTTTTCTTTCTTGTAAAACCAGTATGTCCCATTCGGTAATGAAAACTTTTCAGTTTTTTCCCCAATAATCTGGACTTGCTAGAGGAGCAAACGCATTTTTACAGAAAATCTGTTTAAAAAAATATATATATACACACATATGTATGTGTGTGTGTGTGTGTGTGTGTATCCCTTAACTAGGAAGGTGTATTGTGTTTGGTCTGAATGAAGTCTCCAGAAAAATTCAGGCGTCTGAATGAAGTCTCCAGAAAGCGATGTGGGAGGTGACATAAACCTACTTTAAAAATTTCTGAAATTTTTAAAGTAGGTTTATGTCACCTCCCACGCCGTTTGTCCTGATCATTTATCTAGTGAGCAGCCTCGAAAAGATCCGCTCCTTTCTAGAGACAGCTGGGTCTAGCACCCAAATTGCCTTATTAAGGTGTATGTGCAAGGATGGTGAGGTGAAGGTGGGGGAAGTAGAGTGAGGTTATTATCAGTCCATCGTTGAGAGGTGAGCATGGGTCAGTCCCATTGAGCTCTCGCTGAGAGGGCGTCAAGAGGCCCATCTGTGAGGGGTGGGTCACTGCCCTCCCTCTGGCAGCTTTCGGCAGTCACCATAGGTTAGCCGTGCTGCTACTGTCTGCAGCCCATAACTAGAGCCTGTCAGCGGCTTGACTTCAGATGGCGCCATCAGAGAACACGCCATTTTCTGGAGGCATCTAGGAGTGATGCAGGTGGTCCAGCCAGAATCCAGGATGCGTCCAGTTGACAGCTTCGCAAAGGGTGCTGAAACCTGCAGCAGCTCTCGTGTCCAAGTCCTGCTTACTGAGCATATGCTCGCTCGAGTTCAGGTCGGCTTATGTGGAGCTGGAAACAGCCAGTAACAGACAGTCTCAGGTTTCAGCTCAGAGTCCCATCCAGGCAATTAAGATCTGTGAATTCAGGAGTCTAAAAAAGAGAGCAACTTTTCTTCTGCAGCCGCAAAGCCGAGATGGCTACAGACAGTCGCGTTCCAAGTCCAAGTGACCAGCAGGACTTGTCTAAGCTCTTTTTATCTCATCAGTCTTGGAGTCCAAATTGCTCAAGAACATGCACATCAGGCTGGAAAATCATCAGCCTCTAAGGGTCAGACATCTGATTTCACAGGAACTCAGTGGCAACCAAGAACTGCTTTTTAAAACTCCAAAAGTGTATTTTTGTCTAAGATTTCCTTTGTTTTTATGTTATCTCCCTTTTCTCAGACATACCAATAGGTAAAAGTAATAGTAAATATCACCCTTTACAGAGACATTTTCCATTCCATTATTGAAACACTTTAAATTACAGTCCTCTTACCAGCAGCTTAAAGCACAGAAGTTGTGTCCACTAACTTTTTGGGGGACAACCTTTGCTGAAAGGTACAATCCTGGTAGCATTTATGAAAGTACAAGCATACAACATTTTACATCTTTTTTGATCATACATCCAAATGCCATAGGCACAAAATACAAAGCCATCTTTTAAACCTCCCCTTTCTTCCCATTATAGATTTTTTCAAACCCCTAGCAGCATTGACAACATTAATGTTAGACTTGCTGGGAGATCCTGGCTGGAATGCAAGGAGCCTGGAAGAACTGCTTCAGCAGTAGCCTTTGGGCTGAAGAAACAGCTGGAGTGGTTTCCTCTTCCTGCAAGCACACCACCCCCAGCATTTTCTCTCCTGGTTTATCTAAAGCTTTCTTCAACACCAGGCGAGGTGTGTGTGTGTGTGTGTGTGTGTGAGAGAGAGAGAGAGAGAGAGAATGAGAAATGCCAACATTTGACATTTTTGGTTCACCCAAAGCATAACTTTAGGGCTTTTCTCTTCCCAGTTGGAGGTAAGAAAAAAACCAAAGGTGTTAGCCAGGCTGTGCTTTTTCTCTTGTCACTCAAGTCAGCATGGCCCAAAGCAGCCAGGGAACTGAGTGAGCCCACTCTCTGGAGGTTAGAGCTATTGTTTTCAGCTTTCCTAGGTAACTCTTCTCTCTTAAAACACATGCAACTCAACTCCTGTTTCATAACATGGATGACTTTCTAGCCACCCAAACAAAGGCTCATCGTTCATTCACTTCATCACTTCGTGCCCTCACCATGTTTCAGTGAGTCCCAGCTGTTCCAGTGAATCCCACTTCTGACACCAATTGTGTCAGCAGTCTTATGACTACCTTGAGGTTCCGTGATTGCTGAGGATATTCATAGGACTCAGATGTAGTCGTATTCATGGCTATGATTTATTACAGTAAAATGCAACAAAGAGGTGGCTCAGTAGGTTAAAGCCTCTGCCTTTGGCTCAGGTCATGATCTCAAGGTCCTGGGATCGAGCCCCACATCAGGCTCTCTAGTTCAGCAGGGAGCCTGCTTCCCCTTGTCTCTCTGCCTGCCTCTCTGCCTGCTTGTGATCTCTCTCTGTCATACAAATAAATAAAATCTAAAAAAAAAAGAAAAAGAAAAAAAGAAAATGCATCAAAGATGTGGGTGGCAAATCTGTGAGAACCAGGTGCTCATTTCTCCAGCGTGCTCTCCCATTGGAGTTACACAGGAGACCTTAATTCTCCAGCAACTGGTGATGACAGCACAGGGGAAAGTCTGTCTCCAGGGAAGCACATTAAAGACAGTGTCCAGGGTTTTAACTCTTGGCCGTCACATAGGTAGTCTCTGCCTGACATGAACTGAAGTCCCAGACTCCTAGATGACAAGCAGGAGTTCAATATAAATCAGATTGCTTACCTAAACGTTTAGGCACAATGAGTGATTCTCATCAGGAAATGGTGAGAACCTTTGCAAAATCCAAATTCCCAGATACCAGCCAAGAGCCAGCCTTCCAAGCACGTCTTCTGAGGATGGCCGTTGCAGATTCTGCTCTAACTTTTCTGTGTGAGCTTTAGTGGAATTCTGGGTCCATGGTTGTAGCTGTGTGACTGAATAATCCATACACATTAAGCTGTCCTCATTTTTTCTCTTTATCACGTAAGAAAAATCTAATTCCCCTTAATAATATAGAACTTGTTGCATAATATTAACTTGTATGTATGATTCTGCCTTTTGAAAAATTAAAGTTCAGTAAATAGCTAAGCCCTCTTAGAAATACATAGCATTCATGTATACTTACATTTTTCTTAAATTATTTGGTTAAACTATTTCATGAATAATCTGTGGACTGTGGTGGGGTTTTTTTTGGTTTGGTTTTGTTTCTGTCAATTTGTGTTGATTATGTCATTAATCATCTAGAGTGATGCTTGTTTTCTGTGCACTCCTGACTGGGAGGAGTGTAGTGTGACAGTGTTCCTTGCTTCAAGTGCATTTCTAAGCAGAAGTAGTCAGTACCTTTGTATTTGCTTTAGTTAGTGGTCTCATCACATCATTTTGAAAATCCTTGGTTTCTTTGGAGTTACCCAGGGTAGCTTAATATGTAGTCCTTTTGGGTTAAAGTATTCTTGTATATCTTAACATGTTATCACCAGAATTGCAAGACCTACATTAATTAAAACCTTTCGAGTTTTAGGGGTGCTTGGGTGACTCAGTCGATTGAGCATCCAGCGCTTGGTTTTGGTTCAAGTCATGATCTCACGTTGTGGGATTGAGCCCCGTGTTGGGCTCTGTGCTCAGCAGGGAGTCTGCTTCCCCTCTCCCTTTGCCCCTTCCCCCACACACTCTGTCTCTCTAAAATAAATCTTTTAAAAATAGATTGTAAAAAAATCTTTCCACTTTTAGCCTGTTTGATCACATAAATTAATAACATTTAGGTTGCTTATATCTTTCTAAATTTGAGGTACTAAAATATTGTTATTAAACTCCCATTGACTATTTGCTCCTTTTTTATCTCATAGATCCTTGTTCTCGATGAGAGTGCTTTTGGCATTTGAGGTGGTTGTAAAAGATTGTCTAGCGTATTGTGGGATGTTTATCACTTCTGGCCTTCACTGTAAGACACTCTAGTAGTGGACACTCCCTGTGCACTCCCGCCCCTCGTTAGTGAAACAAACAAACGAAAGCTCTGGTACTTTTTCAAGTGAGCTTCTGTGTGGATGGTATGTCCCTCAGTTGAGAACTACTGCTCTAGATACATATTTGGTTTGACTCTGGTTAGTGAAATTGAAGCCAGAGTTAAATCATAAATTATTTTCAACTTGTGAGACCTTATTTTTATTTTATTTATTTATGTATTTATTTTAAGTAGGCTCCACACCCAGTGTGGAGCCCACCATGGAGCTTGAACTCACAACCCTGTGATCAAGACCTGAGCTGAGATCAAGAGTTGGGCATTTAGCTGTTTGAGCCACCCAGGCGCCCCGAGACCTTATTTTTAAGAAAAATTATCTTCACTATAAATTTTTTTTTAAAGATTTTGTTTATTTGGGAGAGAGATCATGTGCCTGAGTGGTGGAGGGGGAGAGGGAGAAGCAGACTCCCTGCAGAGTGAGAAGCCCAATGGGGGGCTCCATCCCATGACCCAGAGGTTATAACCTGAGCCGAAGGCAGACATTTAACCCACTGAGCCACAGGTGCCCCTTTACTATAAATTATCTTAAAAGATATTTTTCTTGTGGGTGCCTGGGTGGCATACTCGGTTGAGGGTCTGATTCTTGGTTTTGGCTCAGGGCATGATCCCAGGGTCCTGCGATGGAGCCCGTGTCAGACTCTGCACTCTGGGGAGTCTGCTGCTTCAGAATATTTTCTCTCTCTCTCTCTCTCTCTCTCTCTCTCTCTCTCCCTCCCCCTCTCTCTCTTTCTCTCTTCCCCCTCCCCCGCCCATCCCCCTGTCACACACATTCTTTCTCTATAAGATAAACCTAAAACAAAATTACCAAAAAAGATATTTTTCTTGTTCCTGAATTGGTTTTCTCCTTTCCTGTCCTACTCATCTCCATCATGTAAGCTGACTTTTTGTTGTGTACTCCTTAAATGCTGGTTTCTTCCAGAGTCCCATTTTTTTCTTTTAACTGAGTTCTCCTGGCTATGGAAGCAATCCAGATTATTTTCCTGAGTCGAACTTCCAGACTTAAAAGGTCTGTTGTTGTTTCTATGTGTCTGTCTCTTCACTTCTGTAGGAACTCCATATTCAAAACGATAAAAATGTGTGGTTCATAGCATCAAACCAAAAATCTGAAAGCTACCATCGGCTTCCTGTTTTCTTCCTCCTTCATGTTCAGTTAATTCCTTGGCTTCATAGATTTTTATTAAATAATCTTGAAATGACCTTCTTTCCATCCCATCTTCTTCCCCTGCCACCATCTCATCTGAACGATTACGGTAGTATTCTGCCTCCTGTCTTTGTTGTGTCTCCACGTATCAGTTCTCCATTGCTGTGTAACAGATTGCTCTCGAGGTCAGCAGCTTGAAACGCTGCGCACTTACCTTGTCACCGCTTGAGGGTCAGGAAGCTGGTAGCAGCCTGATGGGGCGGGCTGGCTCAGGGTCTCTCGCGAGCATGCAGTGGAGCTGCGCGGCAGTTGTAGGCCTAGATTCGGGCAGGCCTGAGGGAGCTTTCAGGTTGCTCACAGGAGTGTTGGCCAGGGTCACTTCTACCCTAGCTGCTCAGTTCCTCACCATGCAGGCCCCTTCTTGGAGCAGTTTACATGTGGCAGCTTGCTTTCTCCAGGAAAAGAGAAAGGGTACTCCCAAGAGAGTAGAGAGAGGGTACTCCCAAGACAGAGCTCAGGGTGTTTCTGCCGTAGTTGTGAGAGTGACAAGCCACCACACGAGTCATGTTTTATTACTCACACATACAGGTGCTTGTACGCCGTAGGAGGGAACGGTACACAGGTATGAACGCCAGGAGACCAGGGTCATCGAGGGCCATCTTAGAGGCTGTACCTTAGAGTTAGAGGAAATAAATGATGCAAGGTTTAGAAAGAACTCTTTAAAAACTCCAGTTTATGTCATAGAGCTTACATTGAAAATGGAAGTCAAGCTAAAGAAGAGATCTTTGAAATACAGGATAAAGAGGTGAAACATAAAGAAGACCAAATCAGTGATTTGGATAATAAAAGGAGAGTTCTCCCTGGATGTAGAGCAAAAACAAAGTATGGACGTTAAAATAGAAATAAAGAGATGGGGAAGGTAGATCTCAAATTAGGTAAAAGCATGTACCCTAAGGAGAGAACAGAAATAGTAGAGGAGAAGATATAGTCCAAAAATACAAGGTGGAAACTCCCCGGGTGGAAACTCTTGTCCCTTCCCACCCATCTCCACAAGTCTTAATGTTGCAAGTGCTAGAAAACATGCTGAGTAGTTTCAGAATTCCAAGAATAAAGAAAATACCCTTGTTTTCTTGCAGTGAAGATAAACAGTTAACTCTCAAAGAAGATTGTGTTCAGCACTTTCCATTGGCCAAATTGGATGTAGGAGGTTGATGAAACATTCTCTTTAAATATTTGAAGGGAAGTTATCCCAAACCCAGTATTCTTCAGTCAAGTTTGTAATGAAGTTTAAGACAAGATAAGCATATTTTCAGATAGGTAAAGATTTAGAGGATTTAAGGATCCTGCAGGAATGAAATAGGAGCCTTTCTTCTGTTACCAACATTGGACATTAAGAAGTTGAGTGTTATTAAGCTTGAGTGAAGTAGGTGCTCCTAAACTAGGAATCCTGACCTTAAGATGAACATATGTAGGAAATGGCAGATGATCCATCCAAAACTATAAGAAAGTGGAAGCCAAACATTTTAGCTGATAAAAATTGTTCCCCAGAAACCAGCTGTGAAGCAGAAGAACACAAACACTGTGCTCCAAACTGAGTTTGGTTTCCTCATACAACCATTTAGGTTAATTTAAGAAATCTCGAATCAAAAATTCAAAAGCTGGGGCGCCTGGGTGGCTCAGTGGGTTAAAGCCCTGCCTTCGTCTTGGGTCATGATCTCAGGGTTCTGGGATCGAGCCCCGCATTGGGCTCTCTGCTCATCAGGGAGCCTGCTTCCCCTTTTCTCTCTGCCTGCCTCTCTGCCTACTTGTGATCTCTCTTTCTGTCAAATAAATAAATAAAGTCTTTAAAAAAATATGTATTTTTATTTGTCAGAGAGAGAGAGAGAGGTAGGCAGAGGGAGAAGCACGCTCCCTGCTGAGCAAGGAGCCCAACAGGGACTTGATCCCAGGACCCTGGGATTGTGACCTGAGCTAAAGGCAGACGCTTAATCAGCTAAGCCACCTAGGTGTCTCTATTGATTGTGTTTTTAAATTCCTCTTTGTCCTTAGTTTTTTTTGGTCTAGATTTTCAGATGTTAAGAGATCTTGGGATAGATACTGTTGACTAGCACCCATTCCTGGTTTTACGTGCCTTGTGTACTTTCCGTGTGGCTGCATATTGTGATATTCACTTCTTCAGCTTCCCTTACTGTTTGGGTCACCATGTGACACAGTTCCAGCAAATAGGTTTACAGGAGGGCTTCTGAGAAGGTGTTGCTTTTCCGATGAATTAAACTAATGTGCTTGGCGCAGTCCTCTTTTTCCACCTTTACCTCTCACAAGGATAAGAGGCTCATGTGCTTAAAGTGGCAGAGTGGAGAGAGACACATGCTTTTCTCAGTCTCTGACCGGACACTAGCAGCTGCCTACCTCTAGACTTACTAGTTATTCAAGAAGAATAACGTAGTAGTTGGAGCCACTGTTAATCGAATTTCACGTTTTAGCTAAATGCATCCTAACTGATATAAGTGAAGATGTTTTAAGTATTCCATTGTATTTATATCAAGTTCTTTCATTCCTAATTATAAATGTAACACAAAAATAATGTAAATAGTTGGATATATCTTCATAAATAATGCTTTTTATCATTACATAATAGTTCTGTTCTCTAGTTCTTTTAACCTTAAATTCCTCCTTGGATGATATTAATATTGCCACTCTGCTTTATTTTGGTTTGTATTTGCCTAGTATCACCTAAGACACACTGTCTTTTTTTTTTCTTAAAAAGTTTTTTTTTTGGTAAATTGTACATTACATAAAATGTACCACTTTAACCAATTCATTGGTACTTTACAATTCATTGTCATTGAATGCATTCATAATGTTGTGCCAACATCAGCATTATCTATCTTTTGGGACGTCTTCATCATGCCACACAGAAGAGCTGAGCTCTTTGCCACTATGAATTTGCCTATTGTAGGTACCTCGTATTAAGTGGAATCATACACTCTTTGTCCTTTTGAAGGACATACTGTCTTCTAATGGGATAATTTTTTGAGTTCATATTTAATATTATAACTGATATTCTTGTTTTATTACTTCTCTAACTTTTTTTTTTTTAATTTCATTTATTTATTTGACAAAGAGGAGAGAGAGATCACAAGTAGGCAGAGAGGCAGGCAGAGGGAGAGGGGGAAGCAGGCTCCCCGCTGAGCAGAAAATCCGACGCAGGACTCGATCCCAGGACCCTGAGATCATGACCTGAGCCGAAGGCAGAGGCTCCAACCCACTGAGCCACCCAGGCGCCTCTACTTCTCTAACTTTATCACTTAGTAGATATTTTTGTTTCTCATTTTTTTGTTTTCCTAATTTTTGTTAATCTGAAAGTTCACTTCCATTAGTAGTTACATTCCTATTTCTCACTCTCCATCAGAAGCAAATAGTGTTACTACTAATCAAAAGCAAATACCTGTTTTTATACCAGGGTCACACTTTTCTCTTTTACTTTTTTGTACCCAAGGAAGTTGAAACCTTTGGAATACCTCTTACCTCTTGCTTCTTCTCCCAGCCTTTCTCTCTATTGCCTTAAAATCCTTGAAAAACCTTTACTTTGCTCCTTTCCCACCCATCTCCCTCTCTGATTTTTCTAATATAGTTGAGTTAAAAAGAAGTTCGCTTACAACATATCCTTTTTTTACTTTTATTTTTTACTTATTTTTTTAAAAAGAT
>CM052815.1:88516127-88535757 GCA_028533885.1 Nasua narica | reverse complement strand
TCCGCTTGACTTATTTCACTCCGCATCATCTCTTCTAGTCCTGTCCATGTTGATACAAAAGTTGGATATTCATCCTTTCTGATGGAGGCATAATATTCCATTGTATAGATGTAGCACATCTTCCTTATCCACTCATCTGTTGAAGGGCATTTTGGTTCTTTCCACAGTTTGGCAATTGTGGCCATTGGGGCTATGAACATTGGGGTACATGTGGCCCTTCTTTGTACTGCATCTGCTTCTTTGGGGTAAATACCGAGTAGTGCAATTGCAGGGTCATAGGGTAGCTGTATATTTAATTTCCTGAGGAATCTCCATACTGTTTTCCAAAGTGGCTGCACCATATAAGTTCAGAGTTTTTGTATATCAGTTTAGGAGAGTTCTTTTTTATGTTTTGTTTTTTAAAAAGAAGATACAGTAGTAATTCATGTGTAAATATAACAAATATATGGGGGAAGCTAAGAGATTTGCTGGCGTTTAAATGACTGATTTTTTTTTAAAGAGAATAGTTTACATATATTGTGGTAAAGAATTAAAATAATTTATACTTCACATGAGAAAAAAAAATGATAGTGGTTAACCATTGGGTGTGGGATTTAAAGATGGGAGCATGCTTTTTTTTTTTTTTTTATACCATTTAGGATTTACTATCTCTGTAGGTGCTAACAGATTTTCATACATGAACTTTCAACCTCCTACCCATTTTGTAAACACTCTTTCATGTCAAGGTCAGTGGTTACAGGATTCTTTTATAACCCTCTAGTGTCTAATAACTGGCAGAACAAATCAATAAGTAGGTGCTCATTGATGTGGGAGCATGCTTTTATAATTAAAGATAAACAGTAAGTAGCAGAGATTTAAGGAGAAAAACAATGACAAAGTAAAATAAAAATAGAAACAGATTTGTGTGTCAGATAACTTAGGAAGAATTTATGATTCTTACGAATGGGTTCTCCACCCTCAGCTGTGTGCAGCATGGTCCATGGAAACTGTATTCCTACAGAACTTGATGTGAGTTTGTCTTTGTTCTTGTTCTAGTGTTTATGTTTGTTTACCTGCTTTATTTTTACAGGGATGTGCATGCAGTCTGTCTCTGGGATGATAAAGGTCCAGCAAAAATTCATCAGGCTTTAAAAGAAGATATTCTTGAGTTTATCAAGCAAGCACAGGCAGTAAGTTCTGTATCTTAGATTAAGTTTAAGATTTAGAGAATATCCTATTTTCTGATGTAGGACTTCCAGAAATAATTTTAAAATATCACATTGAGGGGCACCTGGGTGGCTCAGTGGATTAGAGCCTCTGCCTTTGGCTCAGGTCATGATCTCGCGGTCATGGGATTGAGCCCCGCATCAGCCCCGCATCCGGCTCTCTGCTCAGCAGGGAGCCTGCTTCCTCCTCTCTCTCTGCCTGCCTCTCTGCCTACTTGTGATCTCTCTCTCTGTGTCAAATAAATAAATAAAATCTTAAAAAAAATAAATAAAATATAACATTGACTTTTGACATTTTCTGATTAATTTTTTTTGAAGTTTATTTATTTAAGCAATCTCTACACCCAACATGGGGCTGACTGAGTCACCCTGGTGCCCGTATTTTATTCTCTTTGATGCCGTTGTAAATGGGATTGTTCTTAAAATTTTTCTTTTTGATAGTTTAAGTGTATAGAAATGCAACAGATTTTTGTATATTGATTTTGTATCATGGGTCTTTGCTAAATTCGTTTGTTCTGACAGTTTTTTGGTAGAGTTCATGATTTTCTCTATATTATGTTATCTGCAAATAGTGATGGTTTTACTTTTTTTTTCTTTAAAAACTTCTTCCTTTTCGACTTGGATGTCTTTTCTTTTTCTTTTTGATTGCTATTCCAGTACTATGTTGCATCGAAGTTGTGGGAGTTAGCATTCTTGTCCTGTTCCTGATCTTAGACTTTGATTTTAGCCGTGGTTTGTCTTATATTGCCTTTATTATGTTTAGGTACATTCCCTTTATACCACTTTTTTTTTAAGAGTTTTTATCATAAATAGATGTTGCATTTTGTCAAATGCCTTTTCTGCATCGATTTGAGATGATCATATGCTTTTTATACTTGGTTTTGTTAATGTGGTGTTTCACATAGATTCACTTGTTGAACTAACCAAACTTGTATCCCTGGAATAAATCCCACTTGATCATGGTATGTGATCTCTCAATGTACTGTTGAGTTGGTTTTCTAATATTTTGTTGAGTAGTTTGTATCTATGTTTTTTAGGGATACTGGCCTATAATTTTCTTCTTTTGCACCATCCTTATTTGGTTTTGGTATCAGGGTAATACTGGCTTCATCAAATGAGTTCGGAAGTGTTCACTCCTCTTCCATTTTTTGGAAGAGTTTGAGAAGAATTGGTATTACTTTTCTTTAAGTGTTTGATAGAATTCACCGTTGTTACCGTTTGGTCCTGGA
The DNA here is from genome assembly GCA_028533885.1 of Nasua narica. Taxonomy (NCBI): domain Eukaryota; kingdom Metazoa; phylum Chordata; class Mammalia; order Carnivora; family Procyonidae; genus Nasua; species Nasua narica. The sequence continues at coordinate 88,533,323 of CM052815.1, read as the reverse complement.
CTATAATTTGTTGGGAGGTTTTTCATTACTGATTCAATCTCCTTGCTCATAATTGGTCTGTTCAGGTTTTCTGTTTTGTCATAATTTAGTCTTAGTAGATAGTATGTTTCATGGAATTTATCCGTTTCTTCTGTGTTGTCAAATATGTTGGCATATGATTGTTCATAGGTGTCTCTTATGAACCTTTGATTTTTTTTTTTTTTTTTTTTAAATTAGGCTCCACACCCGAAGTGGGGCTTGAACTCACAAACCTGAGATCAAGAGTTGTATGCTTGGAGCGCCTGGGTGGCTCAGTTGGTTAAGCTTCTGCTTTTGGCTCAGGTCATGATCCCAGGGCCTGGGATTAAGCCCCACATTGGGTTCCCTGTTCAGCAGGGAGTCTGCATCTCCCAGTCCCTCTGCCCCTCCCCCCAACTCATACTCTTTTCTCTCTCAAATAAAGTCTTGAAAAAAGAGAAAGAGTTGCATGCTCTAGCAACTAAGCCATCCAGGAGCCCCAGTCCTTTGTATTTCTGTGTTATCAGTTGTAATGTCTTCTATTTTGTTTCTGATATGGTTTATTTGAGTTCTCTGTTTTTTTCTTGGTGACTGTGCACAGGTTTTTTATGAACTTCTTTTTGGACATAGATATTTATAGCAGCATTTTTCATGATAACCAATGGCTGGAAACAACCCACAAGTGCATTAGTGGGCAAAATAGATAAACAAAATGTGGTGTATCTATAAAATGGTATAGTGTTCAGCTGTAAAAGGAATTGATACATTGATATTGATACATCCTAGGACTTGGGGGACCCTCGAAACTATAAAATGAAAGAAGCCAATTTTAAATGTGTAGATTTTATAGGGGCACCTGGGTGGCTCAGTTGGTTAAGCTTCTGATTCTTGATCTCAGCTCAGGTCTTTATCTCAGGGTAGGATCAAGCCCTGGGTAGGGCTCTGCACTAAGCTTATGGTTGGCTTGGTATTCTCTCTCTCCCTCTTTCCCTGCCCCTGCTCATGCACATGTGCTCCCTCTGTCCCTCTTTCCCTCTCTCTTTCTCTCAAAAATAAATAAATAAAATCTTTAAAAAAATAAATGTATATATATTACATGTTTCCATTCATATGAAAGTCTGGAGCAAGCAAGTATATAAATACTGAAAGTAAATTAGTGATTGGTTAGGCCTGGGGAGGGGATGGATGAGAATGGTAGTTATGGGAGGATAAAAAGGTGATAGCTTAAGGGATACAGGGTTTTAGGGGTTTTTTAATTGAGATATAGTTGATGTGAAACATTTTGTTGGTTTCATGTGTACATTATGATTTTATGTATATACCAACATGATTGTCACAGTAAGTCTTTGTGAACATGTTTTTATTTTTCTTGGATATATTCACGTTTTAATTTCTCTTGGATATAATATAGTTTGTAGAATAAATGCATTTATAGCATGAATAGGTTCTATTATTCTTTCAGGCACCTATCTGTATTTATTTCGAATTCATACAATTCTTTTTTTTTTTCAGCGAGTACTGAGCCATCAAGATGATACAGCTTTGCTAAAGGCATACATTGTTGAGTGGCGAAAATTCTTTACACAGTGCGATATTTTACCGAAGCCTTTTTGTCAGCTGGAGATTACTTTAATGGGTAAACAGGGCAGCAATAAAAAATCAACTGTAGAAGACAGTATTGTTCGAAAAGTAAGTTAATTTTTGCATTTTTTACCCCAATATTCTTCAGAAAGGGCGATTTTACAACTTTAGAAAGTAATTCAGACCTTAAGTGGGTTTTTCTGCTTATGTATAAATCCCTTTTCGACTGTTGCTGGGTTTTACTGAATATCACGACCTCGTTTCCATCCACGTGTAACTGCACTCCTTTCATGATGTCATGTGTTCAGTTGTGGATCTGTGTCCTCAGATGTTAGCACCTTGCTTTCTCCTTTTCCTGGTTTTAGCTTCAATACTCTATTTCCTTCTTCTTTGTACTGTTTCCTTCCTGTAAATTACTTTTTTTCCTCTTTCAAAAATTTCTCAGTAGGTTACCTTCGTGTATCTTTGTGTTTAATGGTGGCTAAACTGTTGTTATCTTCATGATCTTTTTTTTTACTTGATTTGGGTTATCACGAACTCATTACATACTGTGTTTATTTTCATATTTTTGCATGGTTTCTAGTTAGAAGCTCTGTGTCCAGTAACTCCTCGTGATTTAATGGAAAGAATTCCGCTCTGAAAGTGGAATCTCAGGTTTTCTTTTCAACTCTTCAATCAGTAATGACCTAAACTCTCTGTCCTCATTTCTCATATGTATTCCTGCTTCTGAGAATGAAGTGGAAATGTAGATTTGAAAAGTAAAAAAATGAAAAATGCCTCTCGAACTTTAAGCATCTTGCTACTTGCTGTGATGGTTATGGCAGCAGAGCAGGTCTTCAAACAGTGGCGTAGGCATTTTTGCTCCTCCCCAACTTTGTGCTGATGCGGACAGGGATGCTGTGAATTTGGATACCCAGTGGTTCTCCGGTGGTAGAAATAACTGCAGCGTGAGGAATTACCCCTCTCCCCCCCCAAAAAAGAAGAAGAAAAATACTTCTAGATGCTTCTTAATTTGCAGTTCCGTAATCTTGTCCTGTCTTGTTTTTCTGTTAGTCTTTTAATTTATACCATTCCCTACTGATTATGGGAATCAGCATCACTTAATGATTAAGAGCAGAGATTCTGGGACCATACCTGTTGGATTCACATCCCAGGGTTGCCATTTCTGAGCTGTATAAGTGTGGGGAAGCGAGCTTTCCTCTCAGTACCCCAGATTCTACATTTCTAAAAGGGGAGAGAATAGTACCTGTTTATCAGTTTTGAGGATAAATGAGTTACGTGTGAAAAGTCCTTAGAGCAGTGCTGAGTGCTTAGTGACTGTCACATATCAGCTCGTGTCACCATTCATGCTGGTGCTGGTGTCATCAATGCATTTTCTGTATCTGACACAGTTTCTTGAAATGATAATACGTATGGATATGTGTATAAACGTTGCCATCATTTAAATTGAACATCTGTCAGGTGAATTTGTATTTTTTTTTTAAGGTCCAGTATCACACACATTTGGTGCTTTTTGCATTATTATGTGTTTATACCAACATGTACATGAGCATTCCAAATACCAGTATTCCTGCAGTTTAACCCTGTAACTCTGGGAGAGGTAACCTTTTCCACGTATTGCTATATTTAATCTTTACAACAACCACTTGAAATTTGTATTCTTATTTGTACTATTTTACAGATGGGAAATCCAGTTAATAAGTAGCAGAGCTGAAGTTCAAATCCAGTTACCTTGGTTTTGAAACTTGGGCTCTTTAACAGTTACCATGTGTTTCTAACCAAACTTAAATACGCTAGTTCACTCAAGTATTCAAGTGAATATAAGCCTAAGAATTTGGTTTCCTTTTTTAGTGGTTATAGTTAAATTTTTTGTGTCTGTATGGTAGTTGGTATATTAATAATTGAGATGATTGCATATTTCTTTTTTTCCTAGCTCATGCTTGATACATGGAATGAGTCCATCTTTTCAAATATAAAGAACAGACTCCAAGATAGTGCAATGAAGCTGGTACATGCCGAAAGATTAGGAGAAGCTTTTGATTCTCAGCTGGTCATTGGAGTAAGAGAATCCTATGGTATGTTCTGAGCTTTTATGAACATAATTTTTTAATGTTTTTTACGGACATTCAGAGACTGTTATAGAATAGTACAATTGGAGTTATGTGTGCTATCAAATAATCCCATCTACTTTGAGTGCCAGGTGCTTTTAAGAGCCCGGAGAAGGTATTAAATCTCTTCCAGGAAATGTAGAAAAATCCATATTTGTGTAATTATTACTGGTTTTCTCCATCTCACTCATTTCTTGGCTGGTAAATCCTTTAGTGACCTGAATTAGAGAAATGCAGATTTGAATCGACGGCTCAGAAAAGGTGGTACCTGGTTTTGTACTTACATTTTCAGGAAGTATGTTTATTCCACATACACATTCCTCTGTGACCTTTTCAGTTTCTGACCATGATATTCTCATTTGTTCTTTAAATCGGATACACTGTCTTCTCTGAGAATACTCATCCTCCCACTTTACTTGTAGCTTATCCTCATGCTGTTTGCTGGAGGAGGCCTTTCCTGATTCCCAGACAGTGTCAGGTCACTCTCGCATGGCTTCCTAGTACTGGAGACCCCCTGTCATCATACTTTAGTTAACTGTGTTGTTGGCACTGTATCTTTACTGAATGTAGAACGTGGGCACAAAGTATCCAACAAAGTAAGAGTTTTTTGTATTAATGAACCTTCAGTTATCTTTGCTTGGCTCTCTCTGTTGCCCCTTATTTCTTTAGGTATCAAAAAAGTCTTTAGGCTTTTGTTAGCTGGGTTGAGCTGTGTTGTTGAAATTTATTCCTTCTTATTTCAACTATCACCAGTTTATACTTTGTAAACCCTGCTTCTGGACTTTTGAAACAGTCTTCCTATAGTGATCTTACTGCTATCATTGAACCCATAAACTGCTCACAAGATTAATTTTTAAGTACTATTTCGTTAGTATTTTTCTTACCATTTAGTGACACACCATGCTGAAATCAGGTCACTTAGCCTGAGAGCTGAGGCTCTCCACAACCACTCCTAACTTCCCATTCCACCTTGTTTTCTGTTAACCTTACAGTCCACTCAGACAGCCTGGTCATTTCACCTTAACTTGGCCTTGTGATTTTGTACTTCCGAATACTTACTTACTTTACTAGCTTCTGTGTACATTCTAATTTTTCCTTAAGACTCATCTCATATCCCGTCTCGGCTATGAATGGTTTCTCGACCATCTAGTTGGAAGTCATTCTCTCTCCTATTCAGAAATCCAGTAGCCCATGTTACCTATACTATTTGTCACTTTAGTGCTTTGTGCTGTTCCCTTTTTAAGTCTCCTACAGAGAAGGAGTTTGTCTTGCATGATTTATGTTCTCTTGAGCATTGTCACAGTCCCTTGCACATGACTCCTTACTATTTGTTATTTCTTTTATTGTACTCAAAATACTGATTTGAAACATAATTATTAGAGTGAAATTTTATTTTCTGTTTTTCAGTTAACCTTTGTTCTAATCCTGAGGATAAGCTTCAAATTTATAGGGACAATTTTGAGAAGGCGTACCTGGATTCAACAGAGAGATTTTATAGAACACAGGCACCCTCGTATTTACAACAAAATGGTGTACAGAATTATATGAAATATGTAAGTCAGAACTTAGTATTGTGATAATTTGAACTCCTCTCTTGATATTCTTAAAAATGATTGCTATTTTGCTTCTGGGCAGGCAGATGCTAAATTAAAAGAAGAAGAAAAACGAGCACTACGTTATTTAGAAACCAGACGGGAGTGTAACTCTGTTGAAGCAGTAAGTAACGGTGTGATTGTATATTCTTGGAGATTACTTCCAGTATGGTAGCCCAGGGATGGCAAATACGTGATGCGAGTGTTCTTACTCATGCTTCTCACGCCTCTGACCGACGGGACTGACGCAGTTAGAACTCTGTCCCCGGTGCACCCGAGCACAGCCGCCGAAGCACCTGGTGCGGGACTCATTCGTCGTTCTTTTGAGCTAACGAGCAAGATGAGATCTATTTGCCATCCCTGCTCTAGACCTTACTACATTTCATGTACTTAATTTTTAGACCGTCTCCTTGTATTCTGTTTTATGTGTATCTGCAGTCAACCATTTTAGTGATTTTCATGTTGCAAGGAAAATATGCTCCCGAGAGATACAGTTGATTCATTCTTGTTATTCGCAGTGATTATGTTCCGTAAAGTGGCTGTGAACACCGAATTAGTACCGATCGAATCATTACTTTTGGGGGATATTGATTCTTGTTATGGGAGGATGTCTTCAGACTTGTCATGAGGTAAAATATTACATGATCAGGGAACATCAGTCTTTCTGTTGTTATTTTGTTTTTCTTTATACTGTTCCTCAAAAAACAAAACCAAACCGATCAGAGATAGTAGCCATGTTACAATATCTGTCCTAAGTGTTTTCATATAGAGAGTGACCTAAATGTGCTTTAGTAAGGAAAACAAGAGTCAAGCTTGCAGAGAGTCTTAGAAATTGCTCACATACAGCAAGGATATCTCTTCTAATTCCCTTCAGTCTTTGGAGCCTAGGAACTAGATTTAGTTTTACAGTCAAGGAGGCGACATTCCTATTTGCCTGTGACCAAACATTTTCTAACTATGGACGGATTTATTTATTTATTTACTTGCTTCTGACTTTTCTTTGGCTCTTCCATCTTGAATGATAATCGTGTTTATGCCTTGTTCAGAAAACACGTTGAGTTGGAATTTTTTCCCCCTTGGTTTTTTTTTTTTTTTCTGTTTGTCTTGCTTTGCATAATGTAAAGTACATTTCCTCTTTTAGTGGCTAAAATAATTTTCATATTGGCTAGAAAAGAGGGCTGATTTCATGGTTGTTTATAGAAATTCTCTGTAGAAATTTAAAGCCAGGCTTGTACTTCATCCAGAATGCAAGGAAGGGTATTGAGTGTTTTTTAAAACAAGTGTGCCATGCTCAGGTTATCCCTCAGGGGGATTAATCTGGTGACGGTATGAAAGATGAATGGGGAAGAGAGAAGAGTAGAAGGTAGGAGGTTTTTGCAATGATTCATGCAGGGGTTTAGGCGTACCACGTAGGATTATAGCAACTGGGTTGTAGCTGAGAAGAGCAGAGAGAAAAGACTTCCCAGAGGTGGAACAGGGGTCCTGTGGGTGGGGCTGGGTGTTCAAGGGAATGGAGTTGGCAGTGTTTCGGAGGCTTTGGCCTGGGGGGATTTCGCTGCTCTAGGAGGTGGGGTGGAAGAGGAAGTCCCAGTCCTGAGGAAGAAATAGGAGTTAGTATGAGGAGTTTGAGTTGATCATATGCCCACAGCATCTGGGTGGGGATGTTGCAGTTTTGTAAGATAGAATTATTGTTTTTCTCCTCTAGTTTATATGAATTATCATTGTATCATATCCATATGAAGATAGATGTCTGACTAAGAACAAGAGAAGGCAAGAAAAAGAGGATGAGAATGGTAGAGACAATCAAATACACATGGCAGTTTGTATAAAATAAGTAAGCCTCCCTTTCTACTTCATTTATTTTTAGTTTTTTGATTTTTTAAAGATTTTTATTTATTATTTGAGAGAGAGCAAAAGCAAGAGAGATCACAGAGGGAGAGGGAGGAGCAGACTTGGTGCTGAGCGGAGAGCCCGATGCAGGGCTTGATGCCAGAACCCTGGAACCCAAGCCCAAGGCAGACCCTTAATCGAATGAACCACGCAGGAGCCCCACCCTTTCTACTTTAGAAAGAAAGTAGTACACACACATGCGTGGAAAAAAATAAAACCGAAGATGTGAATTTGCTTTTCCACAATTACCGAGTTATATGAGCATCTCATCAAGCTGAATGACTTTAGGGCTCAAAAGATAAGTTTTTTTGTTACTATTTTCAACAGAGAGACCCTAAGTGCAGCACAGTATGCTTCCAAAGAAACTGTACTTTATTTGGGATGTAGGAGGTCTTTTTGTGTTGTTTGTATTTATTTTGTTTTGACTTTGTGCTTATTTTTAAAAATAAACTCTTGACTCAAGTATTAAGGTATAAATAGAAAAGTGCACAGAATTCTCAGGTATGCATTATTACAAAGTGAATATACCTATAAAATCACCATAACAAAAATTACTAGCAATTGAGAAATCATCCATCATGCTCCCTCCAAATGACTCTTACCATCTTTTTCTTCAAAGGTTATCACTCTCTTAATTTTTAATAACACAGATTAATAAGTAGTTTGTATGGCAATATTTAGTTCAGAGGAGAAATCAAGTACACAAAACGGTAGGATTAATTATAACATTGGGAATTTGGGGCTTAATGAAGATGCATTACTGCTTATATACCTCAGTGAGTTAAGGCCCTTATACTGTGTACATAACATTTATTATATATACTTGTTAATTTATAGTTTCTGTTTTCAAAGAGAAATGATCCATGTTAAAATGAAGTATGTTGTGATGGAAAGAACAGTAAACCAAAAAGTCACCAAGTCTTGATATAAAGTATGAACATCATTAGTTGAATAGTTGGTAAGAAACAAGTCATTTTCCATACTATACACTGTTCAGAACAGACTTACTGCCCTAAGTTCTCTGAGAAGAATTATCAGCCATCAGAACATGCAATGAATGGCGTATACTTTACCTTTTAGACTCTTCTTATTAACAGAGGACAGTTATGGTATAGGGAAGATATATTTTACTGTTACAGTCCCTTCATAGGGGGGCTATACTGTAGTGCACACCAGAATTTAAGATTAAAGTCTGTATGTTTTTGGCATTTATGTTTTTCTCTGTAAATTAGCAAATTCTTATGGTTAGTCAATTGCCTTCTCTGTATTTAGTTAGTATAAATCAGTACCAGTTTTTTCAACCTGACTAGTTTTTAATGTATGCAAAAGAACAAGTTTTTGGGGACGCCTGGGTGGCTCAGTTGGTTAAGCAGCTGCCTTCGGCTCAGGTCATGATCTCAGCGTCCTGGGATCGAGTCCCACATCGGGCTCCTTGCTCAGTGGGGAGCCTGCTCCTCTCTCTACCTCTGCCTGCCTCTCTGCCTGCTTGCGTTCTCTCTCTGTTAAAATAAATAAATAAAATCTTAAAAAAAAAAAAAAAAGAACAAGTTTTTGGACCTGTATTGTGTATAGTAGAGAAAATCTTACCTAGGTACTACCCGGTTGTAAGGCCAAGCCCCCTGAAGGTCAAATGTACATTTCAAGTAATGTTACTTTCATAATCAGCAGCTCACAGGATTCTTTCATTGTTTATTAGAGTTTTATCTTGGGTATTCCAAGCAGCTGATTACATCATTTGCAAATAATGATTTTTTTTTAATAATAATGATGCTTTTGCCTTTCTAATACTAATATTTCCTATTTCCTTCAATAGACTAAATCTGTTAATAGTTTTGGGGAAAAATGTTAACTATGGGGAATCCTTGCTTCTTCAGTCTTTGATGGAAATGCTTCCACGTTTTCATCATTAAGCATGGTATTGGATTTTGGCATAATGTATGCATTTTGTTATGTTAAAAAACTGTTCATTTGTTCTTCTTTTATAAAAAATATAATCATAAATATATACTTTAGTCCCAAAGCCAAAATCTTATTTAATGGAGAAACACTAGAGTCATTTCCACCAAGATCTTGAACAAGGGTGGATGCCCACTATTTCTGTTGCTGTTTAACATTGTATAATAGGGGGGTGGCTGGGTGGCTCAGTGGGCTAAAGCCTCTGCCTTCGGCCCAGGTCATGATCTCAGGGTCCTGGGATCGAGCCCCACATCGGGCTCTCTGCTCAGTGGGGAGCCTGCTTCCCCCTCTCTCTGCCTGCCTCTCTGCCTACTTGTGATCTCTCTCTCTCTGTCAAATAAATAAATAAAATCTTTAAAAAAAAAAGGAATTAAAAAAAAAACCATTGTATAATAGGTATTAGCCTCCGCACTTAGACTAGAGAAATCAACTGGAGGCACGAGAACAGGTGAGCAGAAGTAAAACCCTCAGTTTGGAGATGATATCATAGTATATTTGGAAAACTCCAGATAGTCGATGATAAAACTAACTCAATAGAGCAATTTAGAAAAGTAGTAAGATATAAAATTAACATATAAAAACAAATAGTCTTCTTATACACAAATAATAAACAGGATATAATATTAAGGAAAACATCACTTATGGTAATAACAAAGAAAATTAAATACTCGGGAATAAATTTAACAAGAAATTATGAAACTTGTAAGAGGAAAACTTTTTAAATGTTGGGAAAACACAGGAGTGACTTGAAAAAATGGAAAGACATCCCTCGTTCTTAAATTCTGTGACTTAGACTTATAAAGATGTCAGTTCTTCCGTAAATGAATTTATAAATTCACTGTAATGCCAATGAAGATACTAACAACTATTTAGTGAAGTTAAGACAAGTTGATGTGAAAGTTTGTGTGGAAAAATAAACATGTAAGAATAGCCAGGAAAACACCGGAAAAGAAAAACTATGTGGAGAAAGCCCTACTGAACATTAAAACATCATCTATAAAATAGTGTGGTAATTGCACATGAATGGATAGTGGACCAGTGGGATGGAGTTGACAGTCCCAAATTTTCTGTGACAAAGGTTGGATCTCAAATCACGGGGGCTAAAGATAGACTTAAAGATATAATTAGAAGGTGGTGATGGGACAACACAATAGCCATTTGGAAAAAGATGATCTTGTATATTACAGCATTCGGAAGAATAAACACTAAATGGGTCAAGGATTAAAATGCTAAACATGAAATCGTATAGGTACAAGAATTTCTCTTTTAACCTTGGGGAAATCTTTTTAATATGACTCAGAATTCAGAGCCAATAAAAGAAATTGATGAATTTGACTAAGTTTTTAAAATTGCAGAAAGAACCATAAACAAAGTCAGAAGAGAACTGACATTCTGGGGACGCCTGGGTGGCTCAGTTCTTTAAGCGGCTGCCTTTGCCTGTGATGCCCGGGTCCTGGGCTCGAGCCCCGCATCCGCTCCTGGCTCAGCGGAGAGCCTACTTTTCCCTCTCCCTCTGCCTGCTTCTCTCCCTGCTTGTACTCTCCCTTTCTGTTAAACAAACAGACAAACTGACATTCTGGGAAAAAAATATTTGCAATATATATCACAGAGAAAGGCCTATTAGCCCTGCTATATAAAGAACTTTTAAAAATTGACGAACAAGGGTGACTGGGTGGCTCAGTCATTAAGCTTCTGCCTTCGGCTCAGGTTATGATCCCGAGGTCCTGGGATCAAGCCCCGCATCAGGCTCCCTGCAGGGAGTCTGCTTCCCCCTCTCCCACTCCCCCTGCTTGTGTTCCCTCTCTCGCTGTGTGTCTCTCTGTCAAATAAATAAAGTCTTCTAAATTAAAATTTAATAAAAAAAATAAAATACATAAAAGTTGAGGAACAAAAAGGGTAAGAACCTGATAGAAAAATATTGGGAAAAGATACAGACAGATGACACAGATATGTACCTATACTGGCCACCAAACATTTGGAAAAGGCTCAGACTCATTCTTACAGAAGAGTTCCACCTTACAAACATGGAGGGAAATTGACAATCACTATTAGGCAAATATCACAGTAATAACTGTTATAGATAAGCTCTGCTAAGGGATATTAAAGTTAATGGCTAAAAGTGTGAGGTAAAATGGAGTACATTAACAGTTTCAAAATATATTCCCCAAGATATTTACTAAGGGAAAAATCAGTGGAGAAGCCCAGAAGACACTATCTTAATCAAGTGATTAAAATTAACATCAGCAGTAATAGACATACTGACATGGTGTATCTCTTGATACGATGCACTGAGAATACTTCATTCCTGTGGTATTCTTATAAAAAATGCATAACCTTATTCTAATGAGAAAAGATTAAATAATCTCTAGTTGGAGGGCAGTCTACACAGTAACTGACTACCATTCTTTACAAGTGTAAAGATCATAACAGACCAAAAAAGTAAAGAGAGAGACACAGACCAAGGAAGTGCCACAGACTGGGGAGAGTAGGAGATCTAAGCAACGACTAAATACAGTGTGGGTTTGTAGACAGGATCCTGGAGAAGGAAAGAGACAGTGGAAAAACTAGTGAATTTCTCATAAGATCCATAGTTAGTTAACAATGGTGTACTCTTTTCCTGGTTTTGGTAGTTCTACTGTAGTTGTGTAAGACATTACCATTAGGGGAATGAGGTGGTGGATAGATGGGCCGGGCCCTCTGCTATTTCTGCAACTTTCCTGTAATGCCAAAATCAAAATAAAATAAAAAAATAAAAACATGTTATGAAGAATGGCATTTTCCTCCATTGGACTAATTCAGTAAATCACATTAACAGAGTTCCTCACATTAAGCCATTCTTCCGTTTTAGGAACAAACACAATGTCCTGTTTTTTAATGGATAAACAATTGTGCCCCAAAGGGATATTGACATATCCTATATCGCCGCTAAAAGTTACTCCCAAGGTTTTACTCGCATAATTTTGGGTTTTTTTTTTTTGTTTTGAGAGAGTGAGAGCGAGCTATAGCAGGGGAGGGGCAGAGGGAGAGAGAATCATAAATAGGCTCCACTCTGTGTGCAGCACCCGATGCAGGGCTCGATCTCACGACCCTGAGAGCATGACCTTATCTGAAATCAAGAGTTGGATGCTTAAGCCACTGAGCCACCTAGGTGCCTTTCCTCTAAATTGCTTATATGTAAAATGTTTAGATGTTAAATTTATTATGTAATGAGAATAACATCTTTAGGATCCTTTTACAGATTTTTACTTAAAATTGCTTATCATTAATACAGTAGATTATGACAGCGATAAATCAATGGAACGTTAGTCATGCTGTGAATTGTTTAAATATCACAACATGAAGATGCCAGTAAGCAAAAGATGGGGAAAAAGTGGGGAACAGATAAAATATTTTTTCTGATCCCTGGACTGTGTTTCGGAAAATTTTGGAAGTTAGTCTGAAAAGTAGAGGGCAGATTTCAGCCTCATTGTGGAGAACATTTGAATTCTAGATTAATATTTTTGAACTAGGCTAATATATTTTGAACTGAAATTTCTAGGCGAAGGATTTTCAATGAAGGCAACATCTACCTCTAGGAAATAGTATACAAATTTGTGGAGGCTTTTTTTGGTTGTCACAGAGGTTGACTTTTAGTGAATGAGGTCAGGAATGCTACATGTCTCACAACATCCCAAAAGGACTGAGTCAGTGGTCCCACTGGCCACACGGGTCAGTGAAAGTCTTGTTTCTGCCTGAGTCTAAAACTGAATTGTATTTTACTTATAAACCAAAATGTTTTTACATGATATTAATAATACACTGTATTTTCCAGCGATGATATTGTTGTTTAAGTTGGGGAAAGATAGTTTGTTGGTTTTTTTTGTTGTTTTTTTTTTTTTTTTTGCTGTTTGGGCTTTAGACACATTTTTACTGCAGAAGCTCTTGTCGCCCGTAGCGGTACTGCCCATGTATGTGGTCATCGGCGTATCTGCCGCGCCGCGTGAGTTATCCGCTCCCGGTGATACCACACACAGGTGCAGGTGGCTGACTGCTTCCCTTATACCTTCCCGTTCGGCTGTGGCCACGTCTTGACAGGTTGAAATACAGATTGACTTATTATAAAGAACTGTTGGTTTCTGCTCCGTATTATGATTGGAGATGTACATCAGTGTTCTTGAAGTAATATGTCAGTAAATTTCAGTTTGAGGTTTGCTGTTGAAGGGAGTGTTGTGTCTGGAGGGTGTGAAAACCAGCGCTCCGGTGGTGGAGAGCTTTGAACGTCTGTGACTAGGGGATCGAAGTTGCGCTTTGGGGGAGTTCATCTGCTGGCATGTGTATGACAGGGTTGAAAGAGGCAATAGACTTGCTTTTAGTTGTCACGGATGCAGTAAAAGGGGTTCAGCTAGGTACATGATGATAAACAAATGGGAACAAAAAGGGATGTAAGAGGCATTTTGAAGAAATCATTAAATGACATTTTATTTATTTTTAAGTAAGCTCGGTGCCCAACATGGGGCTTGAACTCATGACCCTGAGATCAAGAGTCACATGGTCTACTGACTGAGCCAGCCTGGTGCTCCCTAAAAGATATTTTATTTTCAAGATTTTATTTATTTATTTGACACAGAGAGATCACAAGTAGGCAGATGCAGGCAGAGAGAGAAGGGGAAGCAGGCTCCCCGCCAAGTAGAGAGCCCAATGCGGGGCTTGATCCCAGAACCCTGAGATTATGGCCTGAGCTGAAGGTGGAGGCTTTAACCCACTGAGCCACCCAGGCGCTCCCTCTAAAAGACATTTTGATGGCCTGTAGGATGATTGGAAGGTTTGAGCCTAGTTCTTAGAGTGATTGGAGTAGAGAGTCAGGGGGGAGCTAATTGTGAGAGGCCTCTCAGATTCCTAGAAGATTGTATACTTACAAGAGCTGAAGGACTCCTTAGAAGTTTTCAGTTAGAATTTGGGGGAGGGTAGTGTGTCTAAATAATAATCACCCTCCTTGCACAGCACTTTGTGAGAGGTAATGAGAAATTATTGTCTTTGGTATCACTAAGTAATGGTGAGTTAACAGCTTGTCTCCTGGCCCCAAACTAGTGCTTTCCCCCACTGGACTGCTTTTCTTCCAGTGTGATGGGCCGTGGGATATGGGTCAGAGTAGATAATCTAAGCATGTGTTTGTTTGCTGGTGAGCATGCCCTGGATATATGAGGAATGGGATCCTACAGCCAGAGATTACAATCCTCTAATTGTTTTTTTCTTAATTAAATCATTTGACCTCTGTTTAGTGAGCACTCATTCACTCAGAAAATACGAATCTAGTCTCAGTGGCGAGGCAGGTAGAAAGGGGTACACCATGAGCAAAACAATCCTTGCTCTTACAGAGTTAACATTCAGATAGAGGAAGACTGGTAAAGACTAGTAAACCAAAAAAATCTTTTTTTGAAAATTTTTATTCAATTTATTTAAGCTAAAAACAAGTTACATTTTTCTCAACCCTAGCCCCCGCCTCTTGGAACCACAAATCTCTTCTCTGTATCTTTGAATTTGGGGGTTTTATTTCTCTCTCTCTCTTTTCTGTAAAACTCCACATATAAGAGAGATCTTATGGTATTTGTTATTTTCTGCCTTATTTCACTCAGCATAATGCTCTCAGGGTCCATCCAAGTTACTGCAAATGACAAGACCTCATTCTTGTTAGTGTAATACTCCGTGGTGTATATGAGTAATACTCCGTGGTGTATATGTATCACAGGGTCTTTATCTTTTTATCCATTGGTGGACACTTTGGTAGTTTCCATATCTTGTTTATCATAAATGATGCAGTGAACAAGGGGGTGTGTTATCTTTTCAAGTTAGTTTTCTAACTTGTTTTCTTTGCATAACTACCCAACGATGTGAAATTGCTGGATCACATGGTAGTTCTGTTTTTAATTTCTCAAGTAACCTCCATACCGTTGTCCACAGCAGCTGCACCATTTTACTTCCCAGCAGCGGTGCCCTGGGATTCCCTCTTCACAGCATCCTGGCCAGTGCTTGTTATTTCTTGCCTTCTTGATACCGTCCGGTCTGACGGGCGTGAGGTGATAGTTTATGTGAGTTTGATTTGCGTTTCCCTGACGGCGAGTGACGTTGAGCACCTTTTCGTGTGTCTCTTGGGCATCTGTGTGTCTTCTCTGGAAGATCTTCTGCCCATTTTTCAGTCAGGTTGTTTATTTTTGGCTACTGAGTTGTAGGAGTTCTTTGTACCTGTTGGGTCTCAGCTCATCGTCAGATCCGTGATCTGGAGTGATTTTCTCCCTTTACAAGGCTGTCTTCATCGTGGTCGTGGTCCCTCTGCTGTGCCACAGTTCTGGAGTTGGAGGCGGTCCACTTGTTTGTTTTTGCTTTTGTTGCTTTTGGTGTCCTATTCACAAATCACTGCCAAGACCTCTGTCGAGGACCTCACCTAAGTCTGGGTTTTCTTCTAGGAGTCCTACGGTTTCAGGTCTCGGGTTCAGGTCTTCAATCCATTTTGAGTTAATGTTTGTGTATTGTGCAGGCCAGGGGTGCGGTTTCATCCTTTTGCACGCGGCTGTCCAGTTTTCCCAGCACCGTTTCTTGAAGAGACTGCCCTTCCCCGCTGCATAGTCTTGGCTCTTTTGTCGGGACCGGAGTGTGTACGTGCAGGTTCACTCTGGGCCCTGTCCTGCCCCATGGTCTGTGTCTGGGTTGAGGCCGGCGCCGCACCGCGGTGCTGAAGCTCGACTCTGTGCCACTGTTCGGCATCAGGGAGGCGATGCCGCCGGCTTTGTCGCTCTTCCCTAACACTCTTTGACTGTTCTGGGTCTTTGGTGGTCCTCCACGAGCTGTGGGATTGGTGGTTCTTTTTCCATGGAAAATGCTGTTGGGCTTTTGATTGAGATTGCGTTGCGTTTGTATGTTTTTAGTAGTGTGGACATTTTAACGCTCTTATTCTTCCATTCTGTGAGCACCGAATAGCTTTCCTTTTTCTCGTGTCTTTTATTTGTTTCATCCATGTCCTAGAGTTCTCGGTGTACAGTACTTTCACCTCCTTGGTCAAATTTATTCCTAGGTACCTCATTCTTTTTGGTGCGGTTGTAAACGGGATTGTTTTCTTAATTTCTCTTTGTGATAGTTTGTTGTTAGTGTAAAGAAATGTAACAGATTTTGTATATTGAATTTATATCCTGCAGCATCACTGAATTTGTTTATCCTGACAGTTTTTTGGTGGCATCTTTAAATAGTGAACAGGATATAAAATATCCTGTTCTCTGTAAATAGTGGAGTTTTATGTCTTCCTTTCGTTCAGCCCTGTCTTAGCTCTTGTTTGTCTCTCAAATCTTTATGCTTGTACAAGGAGCCGATTATATTTCTAATAGTGCCTAGGGAAGTATGTACCAAGTCCTTTCGGTGTCCCCGTGTCAGTGATTCTTTATGAAATAGACGAATGCCGGGGCGCCTGGGTGGCTCAGTGGGTTAAAGCCTCTGCCTTCAGCTCGGGTCGTGATCTCAAGGTCCTGGGATCAAGCCCCGCATTGGGCTCTCTGCTCAGCAGGAAGCCTGCTTCCCCCTCTCCCTCTGCCTGCCTCTCTGCCTACTTGTGATCTCTCTCTCTCTCTCTCTCTCTGTCAAATAAATAAATAAAATATATTAAAAAAAAAAAAAAAGAAAAAAGAAATAGACGAATGCCACAGAGAGTGAATTGGCGCCGGTAATGCTCTTACTATCACTTTTGCTTTATGGAATATGGTCAGGGAAGGTCATTTTCAGGAAGTGATATTGGAGCTGAGACCTAAATGATAGGGGTCTAGCCGTGTAAAGATCTGGGATAGAGCTTTGCAGGTGGAGGGAAGAGCGAGTTTAAAGGCTGTGAATCAGGAAGGAGCTTGGCTTGTTTTAGGAGCAGAGAAAGGTTAATGTGGCCACAGTGTTGGTGGGTGAGGGGAGGAGAGCGGTCCAGCGGGAGGGACACGGGAGCAGGAGCCCAGTGCAGTGGGCAGCTGTTGAAGGATTTTAAGCAGAGAGCCGATGTGGTCTAATTTTCATACTGCAAAAGAGCATTTGGGTCACAGTGGGGTATTTGGTTTATAAACTATAAT
>CM052815.1:88466393-88515627 GCA_028533885.1 Nasua narica | reverse complement strand
AAAAAAAAAAAAAAAGTTTGGCTCCAAGCTTTTAATTAGCCTGCCTCTACTTGACCCAGCTCGAATTGAGGGACCGAGCTTGGATCTCACTCATGCTTTCTGTGTGTGTCTTTGCCCCTGTGTGCGTGTGTGCTTCAGTCAGTGTGTATGTGTCTGAAGTATGTATAAAAATAGTAGAATTTGACTTGTCCAGAGGACAGCCCTTAGAGCAACTTGAGCTACTTGCTCTTCAGTGGAGAACCTGGAAAGTCAGTCAGTCCAAGAGTCCCGGGCGGCTCAGTGTTGCGGGAGAAGCCTAGAGGCCCCCGGTTCTGGTTTTGCTTGTGGGAGAGCCACGTAGCCCCCCTCGGATCCAGTTACACACACGATAGCGGTGGGCGGGATTATCATTGGA
Organism: Nasua narica; assembly: GCA_028533885.1. NCBI lineage: Eukaryota > Metazoa > Chordata > Mammalia > Carnivora > Procyonidae > Nasua > Nasua narica. Next base: position 88,515,233 of record CM052815.1, on the reverse strand, counting down.
CGGCCCTGTAGCCCATGAGCAGCAGTGGCTGTGAAACCCGGAGAGGCTTTGAGCTGTCTGCTGAAGGGACAGCACTGACAGGAGAAGGTGAAACATAGTAAGAAAAATGGGAGAAAAACACTTAAACTAAAATAACTTTAAAAGTTTTTCTATGGCTATTCGTATTTTAGGTGTTTGTCCTACATACCTTGGCATTCCCTGAGGGCATTCAGTTCGTGTTTATTAGGCACTTAAAATATACGGCCCCGTGTGGGTTGTGCTAACACTGGAGATCTGGTTCCTGTCTTCAGAGTGACACTAAGATAAAATAGTTTGTTCATACAACAGAGTAATGGCATGGAGAATGGATTGGTCATGGTAGGTCTCCCTCTCGTCACGGTGACCAAGGCCCTGACGAGGAGGCAGTGTATTCTAGAAGTTGGGGGCGTACATGTTGGAGTCAGATGAGGATTTGAATCCCTTTGTTATCTTTTTACCAGCAGTGCACTCTTTGGCAAGTTATTCAGCCTTTGTAATCCGTTTCCTTAACCGTAAAATGGGGTGACACCCACATGTGTTGTCACAGTTTAATAAAACACTGTGCCTGGGATGGTAGTTTTTACTGTTATGTCTCAGGTTTGGACAAAGTTGCTGATTCTCAGACAGATAGGAACTACCTGACTGTCCGTACAAAACACTGATTGAAAAAAATGAATTAAAAAAAATGAATTAGCAACCAGGTCACAAGTCACAGATAATTAACTTCAAAGTAAGTATTTGTTAACCTTTAGTATCTTAGTATCTTGAGGGTGATTTCGAAAAAGTCAAGGTGAGTAAGTCTGAGTTTTCATTGCTCTCTGTAGTTATTGTGTAAATAGTTTAGAAATGAAGGAAGTACCACTAGTTATAATGGTAAAATAAAGAAATTTTAACCAAGCTAGAAAAGCCAAGGGAAATTAATTTTGAGAATAACCTACCACGCATAGAATAAATTAATTCTTGAATATGTTACAGATACCCTTATACGGTTAAAGACCTTATAATGATAAAGTCTTAAGTGGAGAAGCCTAGGATCATTTTTAGTTCATCTCCTATTTTAATTTTTTTTTAAGATTTTATTTATTTATTTGAGAGAGAGAGAGAGCGAGAGAGAGCATGAGAGAGGAGAAGGTCAGAGGGAGAGGCAGACTCCCCGCGGAGCCGAGAGCCTGACGTGGGACTCGATCCCGGGACTCAGGGATCACGACCCGAGCTGAAGGCAGTCGCTTAACCAACTGAGCCACCCAGGCGCCCAATTCATCTCCTATTTTACAGTTGAGCTAAAGCAACTTTTTACTTGCACAGATTTAAATAACTAATGAAAATTAGAATTATTCCTGTTGCTTTGTAATAAATTTTAGTGAAGTAGAATTAATTGTGCAAAAAGAGGACACTCCTCCATCACTTAGCCTTCCTGTCGCACCTTTCATCCTCAGACCTGTACATCCATTCATTCAACAAGTACTGAGTGCCTGCTGTGTTTTATGGCAGGCGTCATCTTTGAAGAGTTTTGCTATAGAGGAAGGTAAAACATCAAGCACGTTGATAGTTAAAGTGTTTCACCTTGCAGACCTCTGGGGAGAGATTTCTGTGGATTTAGAAGTTGTGCTCATCTCAGGCAAAATACAGGAGTTGATGGCATGTGGCAAAAAGTTTTTTTCTTCACGGAAGCTAGCAAAAGGAGACAGAAAGGGAGTACAAGGTGAGAGAGATGGTTTATCACTACCCTTTCCCTTCGAGATGTATTTTTCAAATAACGAGTGTATGTTTAGGGTTGACTCTCTATGCAGTGTTTCGGTAAATGATGGGAAAGAAACTTGAAAGAGTAACATGGCCTCAGCCCTCATGGAACTGACCTCTTGTTAAAACAAGACTCATTTGCAACAAGGGGAAAACCACCACACAGTCTCCCTTTCTTCTTTTTGCCCACGTGAGATAGTTTTCTAAAGGCTTTTTCATCTCACAAGGATTTAGGCCATCATTAATCTCTTTATTTAAAAAAAAGCCTGGTTATGACAGTTTTCAAATATTTACAAAAGTGGAGATAATGGTACAACGAACCCCAGCCCCCCGCCCCCGCCCCCGCCAGCCAGCCTCCGGTTTCAGCCGCGATCATCGTTTTGTTCTGTTTGCTCGTTCCTTGCCTCTTTGCTTTGCTTTGCTTTGCTTTGCTTTGCTTTGCTTTGCTCTGCTCTGCTCTGCTCTGCTCTTCCCTTCCCTTCGCTTCGCTTCCCTTCCCTTCCCTTCCCTTCCCTTCCCTTCCCTTCCCTTCCCTTCCCTTCCTTTTTTCCTTTTATCATTTCAGAGAAATTTATGATGGCCTGCATATTTTACCCTATGTAACACAGACGTGTATTATTTTCAATGCCTGTATTTTATCACAGACATTAGTAAATATACCTAACCTATTGTCTAATGATGGGCATTTTCATTATTGTGATTATTGTAGTTTATTCCTTGTGAATCTTACTTCCTGGGACATCCCTTATATGCCTTTATCTCTTTAACACTTCTATGTACACATGAGGCATTCTCTTGGAATGGAATTTATTGGAAATGAAATTGCGAAGCCAAGGATATGCACCATTTACAAATCTCTACGTAATACCAAACCAGTCTTCAGAAATGCAGTAGTTCTTACTTCCATCAACAATGTGCCTGTTTATCTTTGCTTATCTGGGTTTTGTCAGCATATTAATTGTAACAATCTCCTAGTATCGTGGATTTAAAAAAAATTTTATATGCATTTAAAAATTATTTAGGCTAGACATCTGTATTCTTCTTTTGGACCATTTATATTTCTTCTTTTGTGAGTTCAGGCTAATCTTTCATAAACATCACTTTCATTATTCTTACTCAGAAACCATAGTATCATTATTTCTTATATCTGATGTTCAAGGCTCTTCATAATTTGGCCGTAACCTATTTTTCTAACTTAATACTATCCAGCGAGAGTTATTCTACTCCAATAAATAGTTCCTCATTGTTAAACATCTTCCTATTCATTTTTTTTCTTGGATTCACTTTTAAGAATTTTTTTTACTTGTTTTCTTAATATTTTACTTTCTCCTTTCCCTCTGCCTGTTTAAATTCTTCAGAATCCTTATAGTCCCTCTTGTGATAAAGTCACTGCAAGGTCTGTAGACTTCATCAGTTTCCTCTTACTTAAGTTTCCACTGTACCTATTGTTTCTACCGCTAGATTTAGTAGTAAATTATAGACTACTTTGTTGTGTTATTTATCGGGCACATGCTGTGGCTGGGGCAGTGAATACACAGCTGTGGATGAACATAGTCTCTGTCCTTGTGAAGTTTATAGTATCATCATGATGCATTTATTTCCACATCTTTGCCTTTAGTGAGCTGAACTTCTTTCAGTGTACCTCTAGTATATGGAAAGTATACACGGATTTTTAGATGTGTACTGACATGTCCCCAGCTGGACTATAAGATTATTGAAGGTATAAACCATGTTTTCTACTTCTCTGTTCCTTATAGCACTTAACTCCGTTCTCAGCATGTAGCCATCGCTAAGTATATACTCGCTCTGTTAACGTAGTAACAGAAGTTGTAGACTTGTAGTCACCTACCTGGCCTCATGTGACACTGACTGTAACACTTGTAAGTTACTTAGCCTCTCTGAGCTTGTGTCCTTAGGTGTTAAGTATCTGCTTTCTAAGGTCATGTATGTAAAGCATTTTAGCGCAGCGCTTGGTACAGACTAAGTGCTCATTAAAAGATACCTCTTCTTTTAACAGTTAAACCCCTCACACCAGAAACTGTCTCAACAGACTCCCTAGCTCCTGTCATCTAAGACTTACTAGATTCTGCTCAGTTTCTTCAATTATCTTGTCCTTTCCTTTTAATCCTCATTGTAACCCACAATAAAAAGGCATTTTATTTTGTGGTTTAGTATACACTCTGCTTATTTGCCTGTATCTGAAACAAAAGTTCTACGAAATAATGGTCACTGTTACTATGTATGACACACTTTGTTTTTTCCCGTTCTGTGTTGTTTAAGAAAGCTGATTACAGCCATTAACACATTTTAGAACAACAGTTCGAAACACACGCTGGATTTGTGGAATTTGCAGAAGTCGGACTACTGCCCAGTCACACAGCTGTGACTTTTCAGTGAAGGAGAAACTGGGGATGAAGGGACAGAGGCTCAGGGCTCTTTCTGACTGCACGTTCTCTCTCTTCCGCCTGTGTCCGTGTGGTTAGATTCCCCTGCTGTGAGTCTGGCCTCGCTGCTGTGGGCAGGGGCGCTCAGTGTGCACAGTCCAGAGCTGGTTGCAGAGGAGATTACCCGGGAGTTGGGACAGACCTTACCACCTTGGCAAGGGAGAAATTGCTCAACCACTTCTTGTGGATATTGTTTCTCTTAGGAAATCGACATCCATGGGTTTTAAAATGGTTAGCATAATTCTCAAAAAAGGGCCCGAAAGAAAACTTTTTATTACAGAAATTTTTAAACATTTAAAAAGTAGACAGAATAGCATAATGAATCCCCATTACCTAAATTTAGTTTCAGTCATTATCAACATTATGTCAATTCCAAGGAGAATTTTTAACAAAGAACTTTTAAGACATACTAATTCCCTTCCTTAGTACACACAGATGATCTTTATTTCAGAAGAAACATATCAGCCTTAGTGTACGTACTATGCTGGAGTGCTCACAGCCTATTCATTTTACTTGATGCCTGCAAGAAGAAGTAATTCTCTGGCATGAGGGAGCAGGGGTGGGGCGGGGGGATTCTACTGAGGACTGCTGAAACACCAGCCCCTGGCCATGTTACCTGGACTATTTCAGCGGCCTTGTTGACCAATCTGCTCTCAGGTAGTAGACATTCATTACATTTATCTTCTGCTGAAAACCTTTGATTCTTTGTTCCCTACCCTACCTATACAACAAAAATCCCAGACCGTTGATTTTGCTTCATAATCTGGCTCCAGCCTACCTTTCTAGTTTCTCTTCTACTCTCTGTCTCTTCCCTACCATATTCATTCAGCTTCTTATTGCTAGAATACTCAATCCATTTTGGGCTTGTAATTATTTTTCAAGATGCAATTTAGATTTCGTCTTGTAGGTGAAAGCTTTTTAACTACCCCAAAGCATGTAGTCCTCTACCTGTTTTTTCGTTTGTTGGGTGTGAGAGAGAGAGAGTGTGTGTGTGTGTGTGTGTGTGTTTTGCCACTTAACTGAGTTGTATTTATTAGTTTAGGTTTGCTTTCTTCCCTACCCTTAATTAGACAGCGCTTCTCCTCCAAAGCAGGGGTTATATCTTAGTCTTCTGTCTCCTAACCACTTCTCTGCCGCCTGCACATAGTAGGTCTCCAGTGATGGTTTGTTGAATGACTGTATTTAGAATTTTAGACTCTGATTTTAACACGTGTTCTCTCCAGATAAGAATTCATCAGAGTGGTTTTTTGTTGGTGGTGGTGGTGGTGGTTTTTTTTGTATATTTTTTAGTTTTTTTTGTCTTCCCCTCCTTGGGGACTTCTGTTAAAATTTCTAAAGAGAACCTAAGTTCTGTAGCCTTTTTCTTGGGGTAAATATACCTTGGTAAACTAGTATAAAGTACCCCTCTTCTGTGCTCCTGTAGCAAAGGTAAGTAAGATCTACTTTCATTATACTTAATTTTTTTGCTGTTGTTGAACAGTATGATTTTATGGAGCTTAAAAAGCAAAGTGGGGTGGAATAGGTTTGTGCTTATAATAGACTTGACCAATTTCTGATATATTTCAGCTCATGGAATGCTGTGTAAATGCCCTGGTGACATCCTTTAAGGAGACTATCTTAGCAGAGTGCCAAGGCATGATCAAGCGAAATGAAACTGAAAGTAGGTAAAACATCACATAAAGTTCTCATAATCTTTTAAGAGGGTATCTTTGAAGCAGATTACTTTTAATAAGCTGCTGTTAGATCATCCTTTTCTATGTAGGTATATTTGTAACAGTAAACTGTGCTTAAAGAAAATAATAAAATATTTAACACAGCAATACTGTAAAGAAGGTTATAAATTTACATTTTAAACATTCCACCCTTCGGTATCAACACTTGTTTGTAGAGGATGGGAGTGGATTTCAGTTTGTTCTCAGATGTAGGGCTCTGCTTTTCAAGACTGATTAAAATGATAAATATCTGGGAGAGACTGGAATCAGGTATTTGACTTTTGTATGGAACTTTATGGTGAGTATCTTTAGAAAGTAATACAATACTCCATGTTAATCTTCATCCCTTTTCCCTAAAATAGGTTACAATTTAAGATTTCTGCCAGTGTCCTTTTTTATTACAGACATGTTTTCTTAATAAAGATACATTTTGGAAGGTTGTGAATACATTACAACCAATGTGGTAAAAGTCACCTATGTTTCTGCTACACGTGATAACAGCTTTTAACACTTGGATGTATTCCTCTTCAGGTTTCATTGTGTGTAATTGCAAGGTCCTGTTTAATCTCTAGTTGCATTTAGAGTATGCATTTTGTTCACTTAGGTTCCTACACTTGTAGTTTTGTAGTAAAAAGCTCATTGGCATAAATGAAATATTAGAATTTGTGTATGCCGGGCTAAATAGAGTTATTTCTGATCCATGTTGGGCTCCCTTCAGAAGGATTTATTTAGTGATAACCAGTTCTGTGCAGTAAGATTTTTGTGAAGGTCAGTTAAATGGTGTAACATGGAAAAGTGCTTTTATAAACTGAAAAATTCCCTATGAATACAGTTTTATATTATCTCTAATATACTTTTATAATCACTTGGAATAATCTGATGATATGGGATTTTTTTTTTTTTTTGCCACTTGATGATGTGGTGCTATGTATTTAATATTGTATTTACTTTATGAAATATACTATCCTTCTGTGTAAACTTTTGTACTACTTAGGTTTAAAAATACTCCATTATCATATGATCTCACTAATATGGGAAATTTAAGAAACAAGGCAGAGGATCATAGGGGAAGAGAAGAAGAAATGAAACAAGATGAAACTAGAGAGGGAGACAAACCATAAGAGACTCTTACTCTTAGGAAACAAACTGAGGGTTGCTGGAGGGGAGGGAGGTGGGGGCCTAGGATAACTGGGTGATGGACTTCGGGGAGGGCATGTGTTACAATGAACACTGGGTATGCTGTAAGACTGATGAATCGCAGACCTGTACCCCTGGAACAAGTAATAGATTATATTTAATTAATTGAAATTAAATTTAAGAAAATAAAATAAAAAATAAATAAATAAAAATATTCCATTGAGATGACTCACCTTTTAAGAGGAGTTAGGTTTTGTGATTTTTGATCACTTTTAATTAGAGTTTCTTTTAAAAATAATTTTTGTGAGAGCAGGTGGATCAGTAAGTTATAGTACTTACTAGAACAACTCCTAATTATACCCACAGAATACTAGTAAGGTTTTCAATTTCCAACTAATATTTCTCCAGACTTTCACTGTCCTAGGAATTCTAGACCCAAGATACAAATCAAAGAGAAAATTTATTTTGGTGGATGAGTTGATGACTTGAGTGTGTCCTATCGTTTCAGAATTACATTTAATGTTTTCACTGATGGACAAAGTTCCCAATGGGATAGAGCCAATGTTGAAAGACTTGGAGGAACATATCATTAGTGCTGGCCTGGCAGATATGGTAGCTGCTGCTGAAACTATTACTACTGTGAGTGTCCTCGGTGGCCATGATGTGTGTATGTCCGGGTTGTTCGTTAAATGCGAGATTAGGTATTTAAAATAGTAATTGATGACAAAACAGTAATGTTGGAAAGCGTTTTAATGTCCAGAAAAGAATTTTTCAGAGAATTTCTCAAATTTTAGAGCTATAGTGTTTTATTAAAATTTTGTTTATATTTTCTCATTTTTTGGTATTGTTTTCTTTTTTAAAAACCTCAATTGAGTATAAAACATTTTATTTTTAGGACTCTGAGAAATATGTTGAGCAGTTACTTACATTATTTAATAGATTTAGTAAACTCGTCAAAGAAGCTTTTCAAGATGATCCGCGATTTCTTACTGCAAGAGATAAGGTATATATTCTTGTATATTAACAGTATTGTCATAATTTACTTTAAAAAGGAACTTGCACCATTATTCTACTAAGTTATAAACTAAAAACATAGCAACTCTGATTTGTTATCAGTGGAGGACAACCATTTTTATTGTATTTGGTGTGTTACATGTTTTTGTAAGAATTGAGTATGCTTGTGAACTAGAATCTAGCTAGAAAATTTCTTTTCATTTTTTTTGAGAGCTTTTTAAAATATTGAGTTCCTATTCATCCGTCCTTCAAGACCCACCTCAAAGTATGCTTCTCCTGGAACTTCCTTGATACCCTGCGTCCCCTCGCATCCTGTCCTACAGCAGAGCTGATTCTTCTGTCTTCTGCCCTTTTCATAGGACTCCTGGGGGTATCATGTCTCATTTGTCCTGCTTTCTTACCCTTTTTTTCCTGTCCTTACTAGTATGGGATAATAATGAAACATGGTGTTATTCTTAGGGTTTTATCTTCTTAAGATTTTTTTTTTTTTTTAATTTAAAGAGAGAGAATCCCAAGTAGACTCCTCACGGAGCGTGGAGCCCCACACAGGGCTTGATCCCACGACCCTGAGATTACAGCCTGAGCCAAAATCAAGAGTTGGGACACTTAACTGACTAAGCCCCAGGGTTTTATCTTTTTAAATGTCATAAATCTATCACTAGAAGTCAACATCAGTTTTTTCACTTTGATCTACCTTTCTTATTTCCCAAGTTAGATTTTTTTTTTCTTTCTGAAACTCTAAAAAGACCATCAGCTTTCTCCAGTAGCGTCCCCCTCCTCCCCATTTTTAGGTAAGTAGGTAGGTAGGTAGGTAGGTAAAGAGAGAGAGTAGGAGAAGCATTAAGGGCGGATGGAGGTAGTGTGAGTTAGTTCAAAATACTAAATGGAGTGGCCAGCAAAGGCTTTGTGGAGGGGGCATTTGAATCAGGATTGAAAGTGATTAAGAAATAAAGTCATATGGCTATCAGAGGGAAGAGTGCCCAGCAAAAAGGAACAACTTAAAAAGCTGTAAGGCGGGAATTTACCTGTCATATTCCAGGAACAGGAGGAGTAAAGGTCACTGTGGCCTGAGTGGATGGAATGAGGGGAAAGGAGTAGGAAATGAAGTCAAAGATAATAGGAGGCCAGATCACATAAGACTCTGAGCTATAGAAAGAAGTTTGGTTTTCACCCTGAGTAGATTGAAAGTCATTGGAAAGTTTTGAACAGAAGGGATATAACTTACATTTTAACAGGATCACTTGGTTGCTGCAAAAAGAATAGATCGAAAGGGGGGTTAGAGAAGAAGTAAGAATATTGGCTAAGAGCCTCTTTGAGTAATTAAGAAAAGTAAGGCTGGAGGCTTGGCCCAGAATGATAGTTGGTAGAAGGAGTCACAATTGGCTGGATACTGATTATGACAACAAACTACACAAGATTTGCCAGTGCATCAGATGCAGAATATGATGGAAGGAGACTGGTCAGGGATGACATTTAAATTTTTGTTCTGATTGATTAGAAGCACATGCTTGCTGAGATGGGGAAGATGATAGGAGAGGCAGGTTTGGGGAGAGATGGCCATCAGGAGATTAGGAACTCCATTTTGGACAAGTTAACTTTGAAATGTTTATTAAATATCTGTGTGGCAATGTCAAGTATGGCGTGTAAGGGAGAGAATAGATGTGAAATAATAAATTTGGGAGCTTGAGCTGGCATTTAAAGCGCTGACACTGGCCATAATCACCAGCGTAATGAGTGAGGATGGAAAAGACAAGAGATCCAGGATCTGGCCTGAGACACTGTCCGTTCCATTATGAGAAAGATGAAGAACCAGCTTTTGTGAGGAGAGAGCAGAGTGAGCGGAATGACCAGGAGAGTACAGTGTCGTAGACAACACGGGGGACGAGCACTTTCAGGAGGAGGGCCTGGTGTGCTGGTGTAAAGTCCTGCTGCAGGGTCTCCTGGGGCTTAGCCGGGGAAGTGGCCGCCTTCGGCTCAGGTCATGATCCCAGGGCCCTGGGATCCAGCCTCGAGTTGGGCTCCTTGCTCAGTGGGGAGTCTGCTTCTCCCTCTCCTCCCTGCTCGTGCTCTCTCTCTCTCCCTATCTCTCTCTCTCAAATAAAAAGTCAATAAAATGCTGCTGATGTTTCTTGTAAGACGGGCATTAGGCATTGTCTTCCGCGTGGAGGTCGTGAGTGACCTTGGCAAGAATGAGCGGGTTGAGCCCTGCCACCAAAGCCTGGTTGTGTGGAGAGTTTTTCCATTAGGAATGGCGGTAGAGAAAGTGGAGACCATGCGTTAGGTAACTCATGCGGGAAGTTTTTAGCTTAGGGAGATAAATGATGCAGGCCCTGGAGGTGAGCAAAGGCAAGAGAAAAAGTTAAAATTTAAATAATGAGGGGCGCCTGGGTGGCTCAGTGGGTTAAAGCCTCTGCCTGCAGCTCAGGTCGTGATCTCGGGGTTCTGAGATCGAGCCCCACATCGGGCTCTTCTGTTTGGCGGGGAGCCTGCTTCCCCCTCTCTCTCTGCCTGCCTTTCTGCCTACTTGTGATCTCTCTCTCTCTGTCTGTCAAATAAATAAATAAAATCTTATAAAAAAAGATTTAAATAACGATATGTTTGTGTGTCTAGGAACAGTGGACGGGGAAAGATGATCTAGGAGAAATGAGAGGGACTTCTGTTCACCTCGGTTTTATTTACAAAATAGGGAGGCACGTCCTCTCGGAAAATCTCCCTGGGGAGGAAATGGGGGAGGCTAAAGGGAGTGTGCACAGAGCCAATGGTATGGCCGTCAGGCAGCACTGAGACCCTGCTTGAGAATAATGACAGTCCTGACGTGAGAGGGAGCACGCTGAAGTCGTGGCTTGAAAAATTTGTCAGGCCACAGACACCATTAAAATACCAAACTGATTTTAAATATTAAAAATAATGTTCATTTCATTGTAAATTTTTTGCAGGCGTATAAAGCAGTTGTTAATGATGCTACCATATTTAAACTTGAGTTACCTTTGAAGCAGAAAGGGTAAGTTTGTAAAAATCATGTTTAAAATTCTTAACTTTTTTGGAGTGTATTAGATGTTATCGGGTATGTGTGGTGCCGTATCTCCCTAAAATCTATTAGGTTTGATTTTTGTTGCTGTTGTTTGTTTTCTTTTATGATTTTTGCTGCCTTTGATTATTAAGAACTGTCTTAGTTTTTAACTTCATATTCTCTCCCATGGTGATCAAAAATGTTGATCTTAGTTTTTAAGTAGAAAAATGTTCTTAATCTTTTAGAATCTCTGTGTGATTTTTTTCTTCCTTATTAGTCACTCTAGTTACTTTATTAACTATAAAAGCATAGAATGTAACTCAATTCACTATACTAAAAGAGGGAAGTCAATTTTAATGTAAATATTTATTTTGCCATTTAAAAAATCAAAATTTAATGAATTAAATGGACACATTAATAAATTTATAAATTGATAAACTTGAGCTAGTTATGGTACCTTTAGAGTTGATTGGAAAAATGTTTTGATCTAATTTCTAGCTAAGAATTGCTGTTTTAATAGCAATAGCAATAGCTATAGCTCAGATGCCGGGGCGTCCGCCTTCAGCTCAGGTCATGATCCCAGGGTGCTGGGATCAAGTCCCACCTCCGGCTCCCTGCTCAGTGGGGAGCCTGCTACTCCCTCTGCCTGCTGCTCCCCTGCTTGTGTTCCCTCTCTCTCTCTCTCTGACAAAGAAACAAATAAAATCTTTTTTTAATAAATCTTTTTTTAAAAATTGGTATTTTTTTTAAAGATTTATTTATTTAAGGTAGTGCACACGTACTAGTGCTTGAAGGGAGAGGGGCAGAGGGGGAAAGAATCTCAAGCCGACCCCCCCGCTGAAGTCGTCCCGTGTGTTCATCTTCCTCGAGAATGACCTCCTGGCCAATCCGGTCAGCCCCACCCCTCTCTCCTTCCTGAGGCAGCCACTGTTCTGATTATCACGAGATAGATTACTTTTGCCTGACCTAGGACTTTATATAAATGGGATCATACAATATGTACTTTTGTGTATGAAGTTCCTTTCAGTGGAGCATAGTGTTTTTGAGATTCATCTGTTTTTCAAACTCACAGTGGTTTGTGTTCCCTAGTGTTTGTACTACTTTACCCTCCCACCAGTAAAGCGAGGGAGTGCCAGTGGATCCTTGTTTTTACCAACATTTAGTGTTGTCATTTTAAAATTAGTCATTCTGGATGTGCATAGTGATTAGCTCGTTATGGTTGTAATTCCTTTTCCCTCATGACTTACTGCTGTTGAGCACTTTTTCTTGTACTATTTGGCCTTCTTATATTTTACTTTATAAAGTATCTATTCCACTTTTTTGCCTGTTTTTTTTTTTTTTCCCCTCACTGCATTACTCCTTTTCATTAGGGGACTGTAAAAGTTCTTAGATATTCTGTATATAGACTCTTTGAGAGATACATGCTTTTCTTTTATGGTTTTTGCTTTTTTATATTTTGTCTAGAAAAGCTTTGTGTCTACCCCTATGACACGGAGATAATCTTTTTTGTTTCTTGTAGAAGCTTTATAATTTTAGCTTAAGGATCCATCTTAAATAAATGATTATTTATATTGTAAGTAGAAGGTTAAGTGTAATGATTTTTTCCTTTTCCAAATAGATAGCAACTGGTTTCATCATCATTTGTTGGAGGTACTTAACCATCCCCACTGCATTGCTTCACTGCCTTTTGTCAAAAATCAAGTGACTTAAAAATATGTGTGTATTTCTGGGCTGTATTTTATTCCATTGATTTATGTGGGTATCCTTAGGCCATTACTATGTAGTTCTAATTAATACAGTTCTGTAGTAAGTCGAGTAGTTTAATTTTGTTCTTTTTTTCTATTAACTCTTTTGATGTTCTGGTACTACTTGGTAGATATATAGAAATACAGTTAATTTTTGTATATTGATTTTATACCCTGTTGCCTTCTCAAAGCTATTAGTTCTCGTAGTTGTTTTATAGATTTCTTAAGAGTTTTCTATGTAAATAACCCGTGTTGTCTGTGAATACAGGCAGTTTTTCCTCTTTCTGATCTTCATACCACTTAATGCTTTTTCTTGCCATGCTACACTGGTTAGGATCGTAAATACAGAATAGAAGTAGTTAGAATGGGCATCCCTGTCCTTTTTGTCAAGCTTGGAGGGAAACTAATATTTTATCACTGAGTGCAAAGATAGCTGAAGATTTTTCATATATGCCCTTAATTAGATTGCTTTTTATTTCTAGCTTATTAAAAGTTTTTCATAATGAATGAGTGTTGACTTCTATTAAATGCTTTTTCTGTGTTGAAATCACTGTAAGGTTTTTCCTCCGTATTCTTCTGATGTGGTAAATACATTGTTGTTGTTGTTGTTGTTGTTGTTTTTAAGATTTTATTTATTTATTTGACAGAGGGAGAGAGAGATCACAAGTAGGCAGAGAGGCAGGCAGAGAGAGAGGGAAGAAGGCTCCTTGCTGAGCAGAGAGCCCAATGCGGGGCTTGATCCCAGGACCCTGAGATCATGACCTGAGCCGAAGGCAGAGGCTTTAACCCACTGAGCCACCCAAGCGCCCCTGTTGTTGTTATTTTTTAAAGATTTTATTTATTTATTTGATAGAGACACAGGGAGAGAGGGAACACAAGCAGGGGTAGGGGAGAGGGAGAAGCAGGCTCCCTGCCAAGCAGGGAGCCCGACGCAGGTTTCAATCTCAGGACGCTGGAATCATGACCTGAGCTGAAGGCATACACTTAACTACTGAGCCACCCAGGCGTCCCAAAAACGTTTAACCAAGGTTGAATTGCTAGGATAAACTCTATTTGGTTATGATATATATTATTCTTTTTATACGGTCTGGCATTCAATTTGCTAATTGGTCAGATTTTTTTTTTTTTTCATCTATATTCATGAAGGATTTTATCTCTTTCTTTTCTGGTCTTTGTGCCCTGTATAATTTTCATTTTTATAATGTCTTTGTCATTTTCTGATATGAGGATTATGTTAGCTTTGTAAGAAGGATGGAGAGTTATTTCCTCCTTTTGTATGTCCTAAAAGAATTAGTGTAATTGTTATTACTTCTTCCTTACATTTTTTTAAATTTATTTTTATTTTTTATTTTATTTTATTTTATTTTTTTTAATTTTATTTATTTATTTGAGAGAGAGAGAGAACGAGAGAGGAGAAGGTCAGAGGGAGAAGCAGACTTCCCGTAGAGCTGGGAGCCTGATATGGGACTCGATCCCAGGACTCCAGGATCATGACCTGAGCCGAAGGCAGTCGCCCAACCAACTGAGCCACCCAGGCGCCCTATTTTTATTTTTTATTTATCTGACAGAGACACAGCGAGAGAGGGAAAACAAACAGGGGGAGTAGGAGGGGGAGAAGCAGACTCCCCACTAAGCAGAGAGCTCAAAGCAGGGCTCGATCTCAGGACTCTGGGACCATGACCTGAGCCACCCAGACGCCCCCATGTAATGTTTGACAGAATTCATAAGTAAAATCATCTGGGCCTGAGGTTTTCTTTATGGGCAGATGTTGATCCCAGGTTCAACCTCTTTAGATTTCTTATGTAACCTAGTTTTAGTTGTGGTCAGGTGTGTTCTTCGAGGATCTTGTTCATTCTAAGTTGTCATACTTACATTTTAGAGACTCATTAGGATAAGAATTATATCCACAAAGAAACAAGGCCAGATACTGTAGTTGTAAATGAGTATTTGTATCTCTAAGTTTGTCCACTGAGAGGACCTAGAAACAGTTGACACGATACCCCAAAAACAATGAACACAACTAGCACCAGATCTAGTCCACTAAATATTATTGTCTACTGAAAGAAGTTAGGGCTCTGTGAAAAATGGCTGATTCTACCAAAGATAGACTTTTTCTTAACAAAACTGCAACCCAGCCCCTGGTTGAATTAAAGTGATTGGCCTCCTCCAGAGCAATACAGAGTGTGAACCTACTCTTAATGGGAGATGACATCATCTGGTGCCTCCGTGATGCTTTCATATGTAGTGCCCAGTATTCAGTGACATTACCAGGCTTGTGAAGGCAGAGACACTTATGATCAATTAAGAGAAAAACCATTTTAGAAACAGACTCTCAGATGATCCCAATATTGGAGTTGGCAGATAAGGACTTTAAAATAATTAAGATCAATAGCTTAACCACAGTGATATACCACTCATACCCACTAGAATGGCTAAAATTAAAAAGACAGTAACAAGTACTGAGAATGTGGAGAGATTGGATTCACATATGGTTCATATATGCAGCTACTTTGGAAATAGTTTGGTTGTTCTTTAAGGAGTTAGCATATAACCCAGAAGTTCCACTACTAGGTATGTATCCAAGAGAAAAAAACATACACCCTCTCAAAAATTTGTGCTTGAATGTTTGTAGCAACATTATTCTTAATAGCCTTTCCCAAAAGGAAACAACCCAAATGCCCATTGACTGATGAATGGGTAAGCAAAATGTGGTATATCCATGCAATGCAATATCATTCAGCCATAAAATGGAATGTAATTCTGATACATGCTGCAACCTGAATGAAACCCTGAGAACATGCTAAGTGAAATCAGCCACATACAAAAGAACGTATTTTCTATTGTTCCACTTATATGAGGTTTCGAGGATAGGCACATTCATTGATAGAAAAAATAAAATTGACATTAACAGGGACTGGGAGTGGAGGGAGTAGACAGTTATTGTTTAATGGGTGTAGGGTTGCTGTTTAGGACAGTGAAAAAGTTCTGCACATAGATAGTGATCATATTTGCAGAACATTGTGAATGTACTTAATGCCTCTAAATTGCAAACTTAAAAATGATTAAAATTGTAAATCTTTTTACCACAATAAATAGGTAAGTATTTTTTAAAGTGAACTACCAGTATATGTTATGATAGGGATGAATCTTAAGAACATTATGCTAAGTAAAAGAATTCAGTCACAAAAGGCCACATACCATATGGTTCCCTTTATTGAGATGCTCAGAATAAGGAAATCCATAAAGAGAGAAGGCAGATGACTTATAGCCAAGGACCGGAAGGGAGAGATAACTGGAGAGTGCTCTCTGACTGCTAGTAAGTATAAGGTTTCTTTTGGGGATAATGAAAATGTTTTAAAATTTCATTATGATGGGGTGCACGGGTGGCTCAGTCGGTTAAGCGTCTGCCTTCAGCTCAGGTCATGATCCCAGGTCTTGGGATCGGGCCCTGCATTGGGCTCCCTGCTCAGAGGGGAGTCTGCTTCTCCCTCTGCCTCCCTCCCTCTCTCATGAATAAATAAAGAAAATCTTCAAAAAAATTTTTTATTTAATTTCATTATGATGATGGTTGCACAAGTTTGTAGATATACTTAAAAAACATTGAATTATATACTTTAAATGGATGAACTACATGGTATGTGAGTTATATCTTAGTAATAATCCTAAGTGTGTCATAGTGAAACAGCTAAGAACTGAAAACAAACAGACAGGCTCCGAGACAGCCCTGGAGGGAAATGACATGGGACCTTCACAGAAACAGCCTCGAAGGCTGACTGCCGTCTTCTCAGCAGGCGTGTTGGAAGAAGGGAGACAGACGGGCAGAACCCTGCAGGAGGGCCACGGTTCCTGCGGCAGTGAGGCATATATGTGAAGTCAGTAGGAGTAGATGCGAAGAAATAGAGGGATTCTGGGGAAGTAAGTTAGTGGTCTTCCAGTTTCAGAAACACCATCTCAAAGCCGGCCCTGTGGATGCTGGAAATGAGCTCTGGGTCCTCTCCCACATCTGCTCTCCTCTACACCGGAGCCCTCTGGTGGAAGTACCTTTACCGTTTGCCCTTTCCACTTCCCCAGTTCATCTTCCCTGCTTTACAAAGAAAGGGGCGCCTCTTTCTTACTGCGATGTGTTGTCTTGAAACATAAAAAGCCTCCAAGTTGCAGAAGAAGGGAATATTTTGAAACATTGGGGTTGATGTACAGAAAATGAATTTCTGGCAACTCGGTGTCAGAGCCTTTTGCAAGTCACGTGGTTTCCATTTCTTGGCTTTCCACACAATTGAGGGCTAATATCATGCATTACTAAAAATAACCTTTTTTTGTTAGACCTGTATATATTTTTTAAGCACATAACTCAGGAGGTTCTCAAAGAGTGGCGTAACATCAGAAAACCTTCTTCCACTCCCATCTAATTGCTTATGTGAATAATATTTTTCGGGACAGACATACAGTTATAAAAATAAAAAGTAGAAATAAAGTTGATTGTAGTTTCTGGATTCATTAAGTAGGAGGGAAAAAAGTTTCATCTACCTCATTAAGATATCGTGTATGTTTTATATACACAGACACAACATAATTATTCTGTTTTGGTAAGTTGTGTACTTAAAACAATTTGAATAACTTAATTCTGGGACACTTGAGTTTTATACACACAAATTTCAGAATGTTGAATTTTAATTTATTTACATTCATAATTTAGAGAAGCCAGATAAAGAATAAATGCGAGACTTCCAAGCATAAAAATACAATACATTCAGAATTATTTTTAAGAGAAACCGGAAAAAAAAAACCCCAGTACATTGGCTTTTAAATTTTGTTTTAAAGATTTTATTTATTTGACAGCAAGAGAGGGAACATAAGCAGGGGGAGTGGGAGAAGGAGAGGAAGCAGCCGGCTTCCTGCTGAGCAGAGAGCCCTACAAGGGCTCCATCCCCCAGGACCATCGGACCATGACCTGAGCTGAAGGCAGATGCTTAACTAGCTCAGCCACCCAGGCACCCTGGCTTTTAAATTTTGTTAGCAAAGTAAAATAGAGATGCAAGCTCTTCATTGTTTCAGAAAAGTTTGTTTAGTTTTCTAAGATGGATGGTGGTAGGTATCACATAAATGTGGAATTTAGGTTAACTTGGATACATTCCAAAGAACAGGTTTTTTTTGATATATTAATAACAAAAAGTTCTAAATGCTGACTTACAAAATATGCAGGGATTTATACAATGTTTCCAAAAGAATTTAGGAAGTTAGTGCCTGAATAAAAATTTTTAAAGATGATTGACGAGGCCACCACTCGAGGCAGGGGGCGCAGGGCGGTACGTGGGGTATAGAAGACATGTGGGTCTCACTGGGCGTCCTGCAGGGGCACCCGTGGGAACTTAGGAGTAAGTGCCTCTTTAAGTTCTGCACCCTCCTTGTCTTGCTCATCCTCATCTCAGCCCTGATCACTGGGTTTACACAACCTAAGAAATTTGTGAAAAATTGGCTTTAGGAAAAATATTTGCAGATATCGTTCACTTTTCTTCAGCTGCTTTTAATTTGTTTTTTAGGGTGGGATTAAAAACTCAGCCTGAATCAAAATGCCCTGAGCTGCTTGCCAATTACTGTGACATGTTGCTAAGAAAAACACCGTTAAGCAAAAAACTGACCTCTGAAGAGATCGAAGCAAAGCTTAAAGAAGTGGTACATATTTTTTTAATTTCAAAAATTTTAATTACCTCACTTTGAATTTGTGTTGTGCTTTTAAGACTTTGTGTGGTAGCAGCTAATGTTATGAAATTTTACAGTGTAAGATCTCTAGAGGGCAGTTATTTTTCTTCCTGGGCATTTTTATTCCGTAGCTTCTAGAGATGGGAAATAGTATTTAATTCTTCCTCTTTCTTGATTCTTGTGAAGGAATTCAATGCTAGCTCCTATTAAAGGACAAAGAAACGGAAAATGGAGCTGATGGTGTTTGGAATGATGGTAGAGAGACTGGGAGTTTGTCACTTCTTTCTTTTTGTGAGAGCTCGAAAGAGAGAAATAGAGATGAGTGAGCGTAGATAAGAATTAATTGCATTCATTTTTCTCTCCTGGCTGTCAGTGTAATTTGCTATAAGCCCAGGAATACAAGGAAGAAAAAAAAGTAAGAAGATAGAAAATATAGATAAAAAAGCTTAGAGAGATTAGTGTCAGATCAAAATGAGAAGGCTATATAGAAGAGAAATTTTGGGGAAAACCCTTAATTTTCATGTAAAGGTTTTTTATTACATTATTTATTAAATCTGAAAAGTTGATGTTTGTAGGAACTAAAAGGTTATTTGATTAAAATTTCAAATTTGCTAGTTTTTAAAGTAGTTAAGTAGGGTATTGGGACTGGTCATTTTTCTGAGATGGGCGGTTTAGTAGGCTCTATCTCTATATTCTTACGTAAATTTCTGGATTTCAACATTGGGGGTGTGGAGAGGTCTCTGAGAGAATTGGCTAAGAATATACATGAATTGAAAGTAACTTTGTTTTCTGTACAGCTGTTGGTACTTAAATACGTACAAAATAAAGACGTTTTTATGAGATACCACAAAGCTCATTTGACACGACGTCTTATATTAGACATCTCTGCTGATAGTGAAATTGAAGAGAATATGGTAGAGTGGCTAAGAGTAAGTAAATTTTGTAATATGTGTATTTTTTAATACAGCATATCGTTCTTATGTGTGCTTAAGTAATACATTTTGGTGATGTTAGTGTCAAAGAAGTAGGGGACATTTTATAAGAGCATGGCATCAGTTATATAAAAGTGATATCTAATAAAGTTTATTTTCTTCATAGAGGCTTTTAGTGAAACACTTTTGCTCTTGGTTTGCTTCTGATGTTTTGCACCTTTGTCTTTCCACTTTCATTTGAATTGACCTTATTAAATGGGTTGGGACACATTGCATTTTTAAGGTGTTTCAGTACTAAATGCTTAACTGTAGGGATGTTTGTAAATAAAGACTTTTATATAGCTAAAAGAAACAATACATAAAAGATGATGGCTTATTTAGGGTTATCAGTGCTAATTTAATTATGATTAAATTCTCATATCAAAGTATTTTAAGTCTGTTCCTGGCAGTTCACTTAAATAGAATTTGAGTTATATTAAAAGGAATGTCTTTTATTTATACATGTGCTGTTAATATATATAATATGATTATATTATATAAAATTATATATTGTATAGTTATATATATTTTATATATATCTTTAACTTATATATATTTCACAATACACATTTATAGATTGCCCTGCTTTGCGTGATACTATAGGATAGTAAAAATTACTTTGCAGACTGACAGTGTACAATATGATCTTAATGTTAACAGTCAGTGGGAAAAATTACTGTTTTGTGACTCTGAGAAATTTCTGTTAAAACATTAAAAACTGTCTCTTACCTAGGGAAAAAAATTTGTAAAATGAGTACATATTTAGTACATTGTAATTTAAGACATAAGAAACCTTTAAAACTAAAGTACTATTTCTCTGTAAAAACCTAACATTAGTTAGGAAAATATTTGTAATGAATATGTCCAATACTATATCTAGAATACATAAAGAACTCTTACAACTTCACAGTAAAAAGACAGCTAAGTTACAAATGGGCAAAGAATTAAAATAGACATTTTTTTCCAGAAGATAACCACATGGCCAGTGCATGTATCAGAGATTTTGGACATCATTAGTCATTAGGGAAACACAAATCAAAACCGCAGTGGGATACTTTACTCCTGCTTTTCTCCCACTCTCCTTTACTCCCCCTACAGTAGCTAAAATTAAAAAGAAAACAACAAGTGTTGGCACGGAAAAGGAGAAATTGGAACCCCACGCACAGCTGGTAAGACTATAAATCAGTGCAGTTGTGGGGAAAACCATTGGGCCGTTCATAGAAGTTCCACACAGAGTTGGCCCAGCAGTTCTCCTCCTAAGTAATTGTGTTCAAGAGAAATGAAAGCATATGACCACTCAAGAACCTTGTCTGTGAATGTTCACAGTGGCATTATTAATAAGAGCCACAAGGTGAAAACAACCCAAAATGTCAGTCAGCCGAGAAGGGATAAACCAAATGTGGTTTGATCATACAACGGGACGTTACTTGGTTACAAGAAAAGCAGTCCTGACACATAGTACAACACGAGTGAACTTGGAAAACACTAAGTGAAAGAATTCAGTTACAAAAAACCATGGTGGCCAAATCCAGAGACCCTGCAAATACACTGAAACCTACTTAATTGTACACCCTGAAGGAGTGAGTGTTGGGGTAGATGGGTCATACCTCAGGAAAGCTGTCCTGTAGATGAAGAGTAGTTTGACCAGCCTGGGCCCTCTTGTCCCATGACTTAGAATCGCGCGAGCATCTTCCGTGTGCCCGGAGCGCCGTCAGCCCCGTGTAAGCTTGCGTCAGCCTCCAGCCTGTTGTCTTTCGGGCTCTCGATGTTGTGAAAGTGTTTGCTGGTGTCACTTCTGCTGAGGCATCTTGTTTTTTTTTTTTTTTTGTTACTACTCCTTTCTCACTTATGTTGATAATTTACCTTCAGTAAATTTACCTTAAGATAATTTACCTTAAGTTCCTCTCCCTGTATATTTAGAGTGTTCAGCATTTGGTAAGTTGACCTCAGTCAGCTCTCCTAGAATGCCATTTATGATCTATTAGAGTATTTTCTTTCCAGCTTTATTTTTACCTCTGTGGTGTCCTTTTATCAGCGTCTTGGCCACTTAGCTCTCTTGATTATCCATTTTTATAAAATGTCAAGTGGGTTTATCCCTAGAAGGCAAGGATGCAACAAAACTGTATGCCTCGCTTTCTGTGGGTAAACTGGATTAACAGATGACTAACAGATACTGAAAAAAAGTGTGATTGGTCACTGATGAGAATGAATTTTGTCGTTTAGGCATTCCTCACATTTAATATATGGTGATAACTGAGAGTTGACGTGTGTTGTTGAGGGACAAGTGTTCTTGAACTCTACTCAGTGAGTAGAACTTGAACTCAGTGGTGACTGATTCCCGTCTATTGGAATCATGCAGAGAAAGTCTGAGGACCTGTACGCTCTTGTTTAGTTTTTAAGAATCAAATTTAATAGGTATTAGAATATAAATATTCTAATAAAGGGGAATGATTTTACATTAAAGCATCTAAGACTTAGTTTTCCATTAAAAGTTTTTCCTAATAGTGTATCAGCTTATATATTATTATTCATTACCTCTTTTGTTTTTGCCTTTCATAGGAAGTTGGTATGCCAGCAGATTATGTAAACAAGCTTGCTAGAATGTTTCAGGACATAAAAGTATCTGAAGATTTAAACCAAGCTTTTAAGGAAATGCACAAAAACAATAAATTGGCTTTACCAGGTATTATTTTATAATTATGTGTGTGTATGTATATATACATATATATTCATATATATGTATATATATATACCTTTTTAAAGAGAATATTTTTGTTTTCCAGTATATTAAAAATGAACCCTAGCTGTAACAGATACAAAGATGTTACAAAGTCCACATTCCTTGAAGACATCCAGCAAAACAGAATTTAACAGAATTTAGATTTGCTAATCCTTATTTTTATGTATGTATGTATTTTTAAATTATTTTTTTATTATTTTTTAAGATTCGTTTATTTATTTTAGAGAGAGAGCATGAGCAAGAAGGGCAGAGGGAGAGGGAGAGAGAATCTCAAGCTGACTCTGTGCTGAGCTCAGAGCCCAACATGGGGCTCAATTTCATGACCCTGAGATCATGATCTGAGCTGAAACCTAGAGTTGGATGCTCAACTGACTCTGCCACCCAGGCGCCCCTATTTTTTATTTTTTCAAAGTAGCCACCACTCACTGCCTGAGCTTTACACGTTTCAGATCCAGTCATGTGAAGAGACTAATTTACTTCTTTTTTATTTTAAGATTTTATTTATTTACTTTTCAGTAGGCTCCATACCCAACATTAAGCCAAACAGGGGGTTTGAACCCATAACTGTGCGGTCAAGACGTTGGCCGAGGCCAAGAGTTGGATGCTTAACCGACTGAGCCACCCAGGCACCCCCTCTTTTTTTTTTTTTAAGATTCTGTGTATTTGAGAGAGTGAGAGAGAGAGAATGCAGGAGTGGCAGGGTGGGGGAGGGAAGAAGCAGACTCTCCGCTGAGCAGGGAGCCCAATGCAGAGCTCGATCCCAGGACCCTGGGATCATGACCTGAGCAGAAGGTACATGCTTAACTGACTGAGCCACCCAGGTGCCCTTCTCTTCTGTTTTTTTGTTGTTGTTTTTAAATTTTTTACGTAGTCTCTACAGCCAGTGTGGGGTTCAGACTCATAACCCCAAGATCAAGAGCTGCATGTTACCCCAACTGAGCCTACCAGATGCCCCCCTAATTCTTCTTCTTATTTTTTAAAAAGGACACTTTTAACAAAATCTTTAGGGCTTTGTTTATTTTTCATCAATGCTTACCCAGTATATATTTATTTCTTTTTAATTTTATACATTTTCAAGATTACTTATTTCGTATTTTCTAATATTCTTGCCTATAGCTGATTCAGTTAATATAAAAATTTTGAACGCTGGCGCCTGGTCAAGGAGCTCTGAGAAAGTCTTTGTCTCACTTCCTACTGAACTGGAGGATTTGATACCTGAAGTAGAAGAATTCTACAAAAAAAATCATAGTGGTAGAAAATTACATTGGCATCATCTCATGTCAAATGGAATTGTAAGTAGATGGTGTGTTAGTTCGATATTGGTTTGACTGAAAGTTCCAGGACTCCAAATAAGAGTTCCTTAAACAAGGGAGATGTTTGTTTGTCTCATATGTACAAGTTTGAATAGGCCTCGTGGATCTGGTCCATGGAGTCGTAGGGATGTGGGCTTCTGGTTGTATTAGCACACTTACAGTATTGCTCCTGTCTGCAGGTCCAACATGATCCCCACTGTGGCTGATTTCCAGCCCAACAGGAAGGGAGAGATGAGAGTATACGTTACGTCGGGAGCAACTTCTGGAAGTTGCCCCATCATTTCCACTCACATCTCATTGGGCAGAACTGGTCACATGACCACACTTTGTCCCAGGGAGAGCTGGAATTTGAGCCTTTATGCTGGGCAGTCATTAAGGTCTGCTAACATTTTGATTGCCATGTAAGAAAGGAAGAATGGATATTGGAAGACAGCTAGCAGTCTTTTTCATGTTTAATCTCATGAAAGGGAGGGTATGGTAGAGAGATGGTAATCATTCTGAAGAGAGTCTCATCTTTATATTATTTTGTCTGTCATAGATAACATTTAAGAATGAAGTAGGTCAATACGATTTGGAGGTAACAACGTTTCAACTGGCTGTGTTGTTTGCATGGAACCAAAGACCCAGAGAGAAAATCAGCTTTGAAAATCTAAAACTTGCAACTGAACTCCCTGATGCAGAGCTTAGAAGGACTTTATGGGTTTGTTTTATGTTTTTTGTTTTTAAAGTTGTATCCACTCACAAGGTAGGAAATATTTGATGGCTTGCTTACAATAAACTTATGAATTTATAACACTCTGACAATGACCTTTAACCAAGAAAAAAATACGCTAATGAGAGAGATTAGTGCACTAATGAGGTATTCGTGGTAAAAAAGAAATTGAAAATAAGCAATTTACCAACTTGGTGAAAGACAAGAAAAAAAGAAAAAAAAAAGTGAGAAAGATTGAGTTGGTGTTTAAACATTACCTGTGAAGACATGTACCCTGGGGCAAATAATACATTATATGTTAATAAAAAAATAAAATAAACATTACCTGTGAAGAGTGTGACCAGAGATTCTATACTGAGAATGTGTTCAAAGATTTTATGATGACCAAAAATGTAAGAATTAGAAAACTTTGGTCTTTTTGAGAGCCTGTACCATGTCCTTGTTAGTCTCCTGCCCACAGCTACATTTTACCCCGACCTCACAGACCTCTTGAAAGTTTCAGAATAATAATGGTCCAGAGGAAAATAGCTGGCAAGTTGCTTTTGCTGTGATCGCCTCTGACCAATCCCTCTGGTCTCTTGTCCTACTACTGTAAAGAGATCATTTATTGCTTCCTTCCTCCTAACCAACTCTTTCTCCTTGTTCTTTTCTCAGTGTACATTCACACTGTTGCATTCATTGAGGTACCATATAAAAGTTGAATTGTGATTTTGTGCTTATAATTTGTTCTCACTTCTTTTAGTCACGTTGTAGAATTGATCTTAGTATTCCGTACTGTTAATAGATGTTAATTGTGTTCTCTTTATTCTTCATAGTCGTTAGTAGCTTTCCCAAAGCTCAAGCGGCAAGTTTTATTGTATGAACCTCAAGTCAACTCGCCCAAAGACTTCACAGAAGGCACCCTCTTCTCAGTGAACCAGGAGTTCAGTTTAATGTAAGGTTGACGTTGGTTGATGTAAGATAAAAACACCTTGTTTGAATTTTGGTGTTTTACTGTTAGGGCAATAATTATTTTCCTTACATTATATGTAAAACATCACTCTAGGGTTATGCCGTTTAGTTGTTTATTAAGCATGGTAATGAACTGGAGATGCTTCTTATTTGTCAAGGACACATTTTGGTGTGTGCTTATATTGCTTTTCACCTTTAAACATCCCATTGAACTCTTAAGAAGCTTTATTCACACAAAGCATTTTTCCCCCCTAAGATCTGTTTAGATAATAATGCTGAATAGTAGCCCATATATCTTCCAACTATCTAAGCACTTTTGTGGCAGTATAAATTATATTAGCTCTGTTATTACAGGAAGTATTGTCACCCAGACATTATTAGCTGAGCTTTTGTTGTTTCGGGGAAATCAGATGGTTCATTGTAAATAAAGCTGTAGGTTGATTATTTGTTACTTTTCCTTTCCTTTAAATAGTTCTGGAGAGTAATCTTCAGAATATTTCTAAATCTTTTTTCTCAGACATTATTGCTATAGTATGATGTCAAAAGGCTTTCAACTGTAAAATATTTGATTCAATGTTTTTTACAGAAAAAATGCAAAAGTTCAGAAAAGGGGTAAAATCAACTTGATTGGACGCTTGCAGCTCACTACAGAAAGGATGAGAGAAGAAGAGAATGAAGGAATAGTTCAACTAAGAATACTTAGAACCCAGGTTTGTATAAGGCAGAATGTCTATACTTTGAAAAACTTTTGTTCTTTTTTTTTTTAAGATTTTTATTTATTTATTTGACAGAGAGAGATCACAAGCAGGCAGAGAGAGAGGGGGAAGCAGGCTCCCTGCTGAGCAGAGAGCCCAATGCGGGGCTCGATCCCTGGACCCTGAGATCATGACCTGAGCCGAAGGCAGAGGCTTTAACCCAGTGAGCCACCCAGGCGCCCCACTTTTGTTCTTTTTTTAATCTTCAATTTTTTATTTTTAATTTAAAAGCATGTAGGCATTCAAACTGTTTGTAAAAAAGAGCTAATTTTCGTTTTACTGAAATTTAAAAATTGCGTTGCTGGCATTCTCTTAGCTGCTGAAAGAGACGTCCTGTATGTCTCTGATGACCTCTGGTAGATTGTATTGGTTGGGCAAAACCTTGGTTTTAAGTTATGTCTTCCTTTGATCACAACTGACTAAATGTGTGTCCACAATACGTCATAATTCTAGGATTGAAGTATTTAAACACTTAATTTTAAGACATATAATTCCATTGTAATATGAAATTAGGGAACACTTTTGAAAACTTTTTTTTTTAAGTTTTATTTATTTATTTTTAGCAGTCTCCACACCCCAATGTGGGGCTTGATCTCATGACCCCAAGATCAAGAATCTCATCCGCTTCTGACTGAGTCAGCCAGGCGCCTCTATATTTATAAATTGTAAAGCTAGGATCGTGGTCCCTTCTGAACATGATGAAGAACACTACAGTAAACTGATGTATGTTCATTTTAACTTTAGAAATACTCTTATTAGGTACGCCTGGGTGGCTCAGTCAGTTAAGCCTCTGCCTTTGGTGCAGGTCATGATCCCAGGGTGCTGGGATCGTGTCCCGCATTGGGCTCCTTGCTCAGTGGGGAGCCTGCTTCTCCCTCTGCTTGTCACTCCCCCTGCTTGTGCTCAGGCTCTCTCTATCTCTGACAAATAAATAAAAATCTTAAAAATATATATATATTAGGGCGCTTGGGTAGCTCAGTTGGTTGAGCGGCTGCCTTCGGCTCAGGTCATGATCCCTGGGTTCCAGGATCGAGTCCCGCATCGGGCTCCCAGCTCCATGGGGAGTCTGCTTCTTCCTCTAACCTTCTCTCCTCTCATGCTCTCTCTCACTTTCTCTGTCTCTCAAATAAATAAATAAATAAATAAATAATCTATCTATATATATATATGTGTGTGTGTGTGTATATATATATATATACCAAGTTATCCCACTTTCACTGTTTTTATTTAATACTATTTGAAACTGTTGGCCAATTCAGTAAAATATGAAACAAGAGGAAAAGATTAAAATATTTCATAACTTCTAGATCATATAGTATGATAAATGAGCAGAGAAAAGATGAATAAAAATCTGTTACTTTTCTATTTAGCAATAAATAAATTTTAAAAACTTAGGAGAAAGGGACACTTGGGTGGCTCAGTTGGTTGAGCATCTAACTTGATTTTGGTTTCGGTCATGATCTCTGGGTTGTGAGATGGAGCCCCTGTTTTGCTCCCCGTTCAGCAGAAAATCTGAGATCCCCTCTCTCTGCCCCTGCCCCACTTGTGTGCTCTCTGTCTGCCAAATAAATAAGTAAATAAATAAATCCTTTAAAAAAAACTTAAAGGAAATATAAAAGAAGAAACCATAGAATTCATAGGCTCTGTGCTGTTTCACAGATGGCATCTGGAGGGGTCAAGGGTGAGAAGAATTCTCTTGACCTCGTAGTGACAGTGAAGGAATCTGTCTTATCCTTGTGACAGTGTCCCGGGTTCTTGGATTTTTTGGGTGGTGCTTTATCTGTCCTCTGCGGGCACCTGACTTTCTCTTGCTCTCTGATGCTGATGTCTGTAGCAGAGGAGCTCAGGTTCCTTCTTTTTCCAGTTGGTAGGGACCACATGGGCTCTTCCCTGCACCGACTGCCTGCCCTCTCTTCTCAGCGAGCTTTTCAGCTCTCTCCCGTGTGACTCCCTGGCCTGTGTGCCCTCTGTTGCTCTCACCGGCTGCAGCGGGATGACTCTTGCCTGGCACTAAAGGCCTGCGGGGGTTGGGGGGGTAGTTGTTAGCTCTGCACCCCATCTGCATCACATGGGAACTGGAGGAGGGTCGGGAGTGTGCGCTCTTTCCATCCTGTCAGGCCGCGTCTTCCAGTGACGTCCGGCTGGTTCGTGCAGGGTGGGGCCAGCGCCCCTGTGCTCTGGTCCCCTTGTCCCTCCTCTAACACAGCCACCTTCCTCACCTCTTCCAAAGCTTGAGACACCTATAGTTGGTCCTCCTCCCTGGCTCCCGAGATCTTCACGTGCCTGAAGGCTTCCCCCCTTCCATCTTTCCCTCTGCACCCTTGACAGAAGCCCCTCATCGAGAGCCTGGCATCTGGATGCATTGAGAATGGGAGGACTTCACTGATCTCCTCGTGACAGGGGAGGGATCCTCATGCCTCTGCTGGGGAAGTAGAAGAGTCTTTTCTCTTGTCAAACAGTGCGTGGCACTCAAGCCTGTTACTGCTTTGCAGCAAAACTTGACTTTGAATGTGAAAAGTCATTATTACCTCTCATTTGCTGCTTTCACATTTCTTTTTTAACAAATTCTAATATCCACTAAGGCCTTTGGTTTGCTAAGGACAGAGCTCATATGGGAAAAGCAAAAGAGAAAAGAATATGTAATAATTTCTGAATTATCCTTATTACAAGCTTAATGGTAATTAAATCATCAAGGAAATATTTATAACATTGACTTAGGTTAACAGTGCTTACTCCTGTAGAAAGTCAGAATATTTCATTCAATCAGTAAACTGAAGGTAATATTTATAGCAATTATAAGTTATTATTCTGGTTTTTAGAACTAGACACTAGCTGGCATGTGCTTCTCTACACAAAGAAATAACTCTGCCTACAATGGAAAAGGGTGTGTAAGGGGTTTGTTATATATTAATTGATACTTAGCATAGTACCGGGTTATATACATATTGTGTTCATAGGTAAGAGAAATGTTTAAATGTGCATAGTGTGAAAAAAAGTAATAGAAGGAAATATCCCAAAACATTAGGTGTGGTTTTCTGCAGAGAGGTTATGGGTAATTTTGCTTTTCCTCATTTTTCAAAATCTTTACAATCAGATTTTCTTTTACAATGAGTGAAAAAAATGGGTTTTTATTTGTTAAGTAAAAGCTGCTGGTCTCAAGATTAATCTAGTGGTTAGTCTTTTGGATGGATGTTGGAAAGAGAATGAAATACATAAAAAGTCATGTTTTGTTGTTAAAATGTAATCTAATGTTCTTTCATTTGCATTTTTCTTTTAGGAAGCTATCATACAAATAATGAAGATGAGAAAGAAAATTAGTAACGCTCAGCTGCAGACTGAATTAGTAGAAATTTTGAAAAACATGTTCTTGCCACAAAAGAAAATGATAAAAGAGCAAATAGAGTGGCTAATAGAGCACAAATACATCCGAAGAGACGAGTCTGACATCAACACTTTCATATACATGGCGTAATCTTGAATATCATGGACAACATTAAGAACCCAAATTTCAGAGTGCTTGGGCAGAAAGTTGTAACAGTTTGTGCTGGAGGAAGGTTGATTTGGACTTGGATTACATAAATAGTAAAATCTCTGCCTTACCTGACATAACAACTCTATTTTGCCAATCACATTAGTTCGCATGATGGCTTCCCCGTCATGTTGCGCACTGTGTAACAGCATGCTGTTTTGTGGAGAAACTTGCATTCACGAAGAGCCCATGATGAACTTGTAAAAGTAAATTTGATTTATATCCACCAGAAGAAATAGTTGGGAAGGGTGAGGGCGGGGTTCTTGTTGCTTTTTTTTTTTTTTTTTCTTTTCCTCTTTTTTTTTTCCTCTCTTACAAAAATGTACTTGCACAAGGAAGGATCTTCAGATATTCGTGCACTGAATAATGCTGTTATGTTTTGTTTTTTAAAATGCGATTAAAACTAGAAATAGCACTCTTGGTTTCTTTTGATCAAAAGAGGGAGCTGGTTTACACAGCACTGGGGGAGGGCGGATGTAGGTGAGAAGATAAGTATTTAATAGTGTAACACTATTTGTTCACGCCCTGCTTCAGTATAGTAACTGGATTTAATGGTGACCTGAAAATGATATCAGATTTTTCCAACTTACATAGGTTGGCTTTCTTTAAGCAGGAGACTGCTACTTTAGTTGTTTGTTGTTAAATAAGGAGTTTTAAAATCTTATGTGGCTGGAGAGCTCGTTTTGAAAAACTGAAGCTTATATTAATTTGTTGCTCCAATTGTTTAAAAAAAAAAAATGTATGGAGATAGGTCATTTCAGCCGCAGAGTCAAAATAGCAAAACAAAGATAGTGTGTTCACCAACACACTTAACGTGTGTATACCTAATACTTATGCCAAATTTATTATGTCCAAATTTATTAAAAACAAGGCAGAGATCTCTCATATAATGCAGTTATGTAAGTGATCTCTTGATCTGTAGCATAGAAATATTTTGGGAATTTAAAGTCTCATGATTAGGGATTTATAGCCTCAGGTTTCTGGAAAGGAAGACATTCTGTTGTAGAAAGGAGTGAGTGTCCGCTATGGAGGGAGAGAGGAACCACAACATAAGACCTGAAGAGTATAAGCAGAATTGTTGCAGTCCTAATATGAGCAGGAAACTTGCCAAATATATGTACATATATAGTTCTATATTTTAAAAATAAACGTTTTTAAAATGTTCAGAAGGCAACACTTAACCTTGTTCCTTTCAGTCAATCCAAAGTAGCAACTTACTGGTTGCCAGCAGCGGAGTACCTGGAGTGCTGCCGAGTTCAGGATCAGAGGACCCGGGCCGCTCGGCGGAGAAAAGCTTATTCCCTGTTGGCAAAGAGTGGCTCTGCGTGGACTTTTATTCATTATGCTGCACGTCTCCAGTTTTTTGGCAAATACTTTTCTATCTTGTTTGATACGAAGTAATACTTTAATCCTCTGATTTTGGAAATAGTAGGAAGTGGAGGCTGAGCCTTGGAAGGTGCACAGTAGACAGTATTATGCAAGGTGCTCCCAGGAGCGTTCCATGGACTCTGTCCCCAGACCCAAGAGGCGTTGTGAGCCGCCTGCTGAAAGGAAGGAGAGCAAATTCAAAACATCGAAGGTGTCGCTGTGTATATTCACATGACTGTTCTGAAACTCATAGGAAATTGGAATTTTGTTTCTAATTTAACCTAATCTTATTTAATCTAACCTAACCTAAGCTAAATCTTACATTTAGCTCTGGGGGCAGCATGTGTCCGTTATCAGACCGAGTGTGTGGTGGTGAATTAAACTAAATTGATGACTGCGGACGATGGATACATTTGAAATTAAAAAATAATTTGTAATAATTGTGGCCCTTATGTTTTACAAATAGTTCAGGATCGGGCATCTTTGCTTGTCCCATATAAGAATGCCCATGGGAAAACAGTGGAAGAGAGAATTACAGGTCATTTTTTTTTAAAGTTTCAGATTTGTTGCTTTAAACCATAATTGTTCTCAGAACGTGTTTGGAATGTCTCATCTTTCTGGTCACTTAATTTAAGAATAAGAGCCATGATGTTTTGATTTATAAAGGAAAATTTAATTACAAAAGTGGGTAGCTCTAAATCCATAGCAAAGTTTTCTATTAAATTTTATAAAATTTTAATAGCTAATTATGTCCTAATTGTATTTTGGGAAATTGAACAGCAGCAAATATTGTAGACTTAACAGTTTTAATCTTTTTTTTTTTTTATGTATACAAAAGTTTAACCACATTTTGGTGTTTATGAAAATGATTTAGGTGATGAGGTGCCTATACCATTGTTAAGTTTTCTTTAAATGTGTCTGGACAATAGATTTGCTAATTAAAAAAAAAAAAGAATCTGATAAAATCCTTACCAGCAATTAGCAAAAGGTACAGAATTACAGTTAGTCTCCTTCATTAAGTCCCTTCTCTCTGATTGCACTTAAAAGTGGTGCTGTGTGAGCAGGGATGAAACGAAATAGTTGGGGGAGAAGAATCCAGGCCACCAGGAGGAGGGTAGTGCGACGCACCACAGGTTAATTCAAACTGTGAACACTAATTTAAAAGATGGAGCCATCTGGAAAATGTTAACCTTTGTCGTCCTCATTGCCAGAGTAAGTAGACATGAAGCAAAACTTACAAAGTAAAAAGAACAATTTTAATGCTTACAACGAGATAAATATTAGGACATTAGTGTTCCAGTGATTTAATGAGGATCTTGGAATAAATTATGAAGTCTTCCAATTTTTACATTTATTGGAGGGGTCCCTTGCATTGTCAACCTGTTTATTTAAGTCTCTTACTCTTATTTTGTGCATAAATGTCACAGTTTCCAAAAATGAAATGTTAGCTTTCTTGTTTTTACTTCTTATTGAACTCAATACAAATATATGACCAGAGTAGTTACAAAGTATTTTGCATTACTTGCAGTAGGATGTCATTAGCCCGGCTCACAGGGCAAATTTTAAAAATTCAATTTGGGTGAAAGATTTGCTAGTTTTCCAGAAAGATTTGCTATCTTAAACTCAAGCCGTTTTTTTTCTATTTTCATGTAAATGACTGGGATGCTATCTTCTAAACTCTTCCAAGGTCATGTTTGTGAAATCCACATTACATGAGAGCTTTCCTGTCATCTACACTATGTTGTCTGGAGTGTTGAGCAAATTTGCGTTCCTCAGTTGTACTCTATCTTCGTATGGTATATACGATTTTGAATGTGTGCCACTACATACTGAGATGATAATGCTGTACAATTTTAAATGGTAGCAGTTTCTGTATGCAGTAGGCTGAAATATTTTGATGAACTGCTTAATTTTTGGATTTTATTTTTTAAGTTGTATAATTTATTTTCTTGCAAAATAAAAATGTAATATAAAAGCTTTCCTCTATCCAGAAAATGTTGATGTTCTATACTATTAAGTAGTTTTTAAGAGTTAAGTTTGTGTAATAAGTATATTTATATATTTCATGGTGACCTAGTAAATCTTAGCCTTAGGAATCAGAAACCTTGAAAACCCACTAATTTCTTTCACATTTCAAATTTTAGTCCATAGTAAAACCTGTTAGGAATGTAACATTCTCAACGATGATAACAGCCTAAGGTTATCATGCCTGGAAAAGAGAAACTATTTCAGACCTAAAAGTGACTAATGCATTCCTTCATCAGGTTAGACAGGCCATGTCATAACCACGATTTGAATTTTATATCAGATAAAAGTAAAAAGAAATAGACATAGAAGACAAATGATTACATGTTTTGTGTTTTCGTGAAAATTGGTGAAATATTTACATTTCGAAGCTAGGGATAGTTTATAATAAGGTCATGAGGCTGGATAGTGTCTTTCACAAAGTGCAATAAACTGGGTGGCCTATCAACAACAGAAATCTGTTTCTCACAGTCTCGGAGCTGGAGGTCAAAGGTGAAGAAGGTGCTGGCGAGGTGGGTTCTGGCGCCCCTCCCCTTGCGTGGGCCCGCCCTCTGCTGCCTTCTGGGTGCATCCTCACTTGGAGGAGGGAGGGCTCAGAGAAGGGTCTCTGATAAGGGCACTGGTCTTTCATGAAGGCCCTGCTTCCTGAGCTATTCACCTCTCAAAACCAGTGCCCCGCCTCCGAGTACCATCCCTTTGGGGATCAGGTTTCAACCTTTGTTTTGCGGGGAGACACAGACTTTAAGTCAGGGTGGGGAATTGATGGAAAAGTATTCACTTAAACCTAGAAGTACATTTACCATTAAACCTAGGCTTCTGGGCCCCTTACTTGCTCAGCCGCCCCCGGCCCCGGGCCCTAGGAGTTTTGTATCAGCAAACCTCACTGCACTTTGCTTTATTACACTTGGCAGATGAGTTTGGTTTTTGGGGGGAGGGGTTTACAAATTGAAGGTTTGTGACGACCCAGCTTAATTTTCCAATAGCTTTTGTTCACTTTGTATCTGAATCACATTTTGGTGATTTTTGCAATATTTGAAACTGATTATATTTGTTACGGTGATCAGTTATCTTTGATGCTACTTTTGTACCGGTTTCAGGTGCCCCAAAGTGCACACACGTAAGGACGGCAAACTCAACCGGTAAATGTCGTGTGTGTTCGGTCTCCTCCACCAACTGACTGTTTCCCCATCTCCCTCTCCTCAGGTCTCCCTATTCCTGACACAGTATTGAAATCGGACCAATGAATAACCCTACAGTGGCATCTGAGTGTTCAAATGAAAGAGTCGCACATCTTTCACTTTAAATCGGAAGTTAGGATTGATTGAGCTTGGTGAGGAGGGCGTGTGGAGGTCGGAGACAGGCTGAAAGCTAGGCCTCTTGTGCCAAGCAGCCAAGTTATGAAGGCAAAGACAAAGTCCTTGAAACCAAAAGTGCTCCTGCAGTGAACACACGAATGATAAGAAAGCCAAACAGCCGTATTGCTGATAAAGTTCTAGTGGTCTGGATAGAAGATCAAGCTAGCCATAACTCCTTTAAGCCAAAGCCTGACCCAGGGCAAGGCCCTCACACTTCAGTTCTGTGAAAGTGGAGAGAAGAGGCTGTAAACGTCTGAAGCTAGCACAGGTCAAGTGCAAGGTACAGCGATGGGTGCTGACGGTTCCAGCTGCCACAAGTTCTCTGGAGGAATTAACGAAGGTAGCTCCACTTAACAGATTTTCAATATGAAGGACCCGGCCTCCTCCTGGAAGAAGGTC
Organism: Nasua narica; assembly: GCA_028533885.1. Classification (NCBI taxonomy): domain Eukaryota; kingdom Metazoa; phylum Chordata; class Mammalia; order Carnivora; family Procyonidae; genus Nasua; species Nasua narica. Next base: position 88,480,598 of record CM052815.1, on the reverse strand, counting down.
CATCTAGGACTTTGACAGCTAGAAAGCAGAAGTCAGTGCCTCAAAGCTTCAAAGGACAGGCTGGCTTAGGGGCTAGCTCACGCAGCTGGTGAATAAGTTGAAGCCAGTGCTCGTGTGCCACTCCCCAAAATCCTAGGGCCCTTTAAGAATTACACTGCATCTCTTCTGTCCATGCCCTACAAATGGAACACCAAAGACTGGATGGGAGAAGAGTATGTTACTGGCACAAGATTAGACACGTGAATCAATGGAACAGGGTAAAGAGTCCAGAAATAGACCTTTGCCTATACCATCAATTAATCTATGACAAGGGAGGCAAGAATATGCAATGGGGAAGGAAGTCTTCTCAATAGATAGTGTTGGCCAAATTGGACCACTTTTTTTTTTTTTTTTTTAAGATTTATTTACTTACCTGAGAGATGGGGAGGAGCAGAGGGAGAGCAGGAATCTCAAGCAGACTCCCTGCTGAGGGCAGAGCTCACGCAGGGCTCGATCCTACGACCCTGAGATCATGACCCTGGGGCGGAACCAAAGTCAGATGCTCAACTGACTGAGCCACCCAGGTGCTCCCAAACTGGACCACTTTCTTACACCGTACACAAAATGAAGTGGTTAAAGACCTAAATGTGAGACCTGAAATCATGAAACTTGAGACTATGCCAAAATGAAGCAAAGGAAGCCATCAACAGAACAAAAAGACAACCTAGGGAACGGGAGGAAATGCATGTAAGTGATATATCCAATGTAGGTAATAACTAAAATGTATAAGGAGCTCATTCACCTCAATATGAAAAAAATCCAGCTGGAAAGGACAAATTTGCAATTTTATATAATCTTTGCACTGAGCCGGGTTGGAAAATCAGCACCTGTCATTGAGACAACATGTACGATGCCCGTGAGCAAGAGTGGGATTTGGGGTTTGGGAATACTTTCACTCGGTCCTTTTCCTGTACTTTACCTTCTCCCTTCTCAGCAGATGACCTTGCTCTGGGAAAAAGGAAACGGGGCCTTCAAATGTGAACTTGCGTAACTTGCCTTCCCCCCACCTCTAGGCTGTCAATCACTGCACATCTTCACCTGCCTGCCTGTCTCAGGGGAGGAGCTCCCTCGCTTCTTACGCAAGGACAACTATTTTACTATCTCACCGAAACCCAGCTCCTGCTTCCTGTGCTTTGCTCCAAAGATCCCTGGTTCCCCTCTACCTTCCAGACATCCTTCTGGTTACTTCTTCCTTAGCCTACAACCGCGATTATCATAGTTTCAGTCCACAGACCAGCAGTATTATCCCTGTTTTCCCCAGAGAACTTGGAAAAGCACATCCTCAAGCTATACCCCGAGAGATCTGTGGCTGCAGAAAGTCTTCATGTGGGGCCCAGCAATTTGAATTTCAACCAGCCCTCCAGGTAAGGCTGATGCATGCAAAATTTGAGACACTTCCATGTATTACTTAGTGCTCATCACGACAAGTGCAGTCCTTTGTCCCCATCACCTGCGTCATCCTTCCCCCAAGCCCCACTCCCCTCTGGCACCCACCAGTTGTGTTCTCCGCGGTTAAGAGTCCGGCTCTTGGTTGGCCTCTTTGTTTACTCCCTGTGTTGGTCTGTTTTGTTTCTTAAGTTCCACACACAACACTTGCATCTTGAACCCTCCCAGTTAACTTGTTTGAACCCCTGGTGTCTAAGATGCCATTCCCGCTTGTCTCACGCTTCCCTCTCTTCCCTATGTCCCTCTCCTTCTCCAGACCTTCCTCTGGATTCCCTCCTCTTGCTGAGCCACACAATCGTAGGGAGTGATTTCATCAACTTCCCTAGCTCATGCCACCATCTCCATGTGGGCGCCCCAGACTGTCTCCACCCCAGGCTTTCCCTGCCAGCAACTTTCCAGATGGTTCTTGAACATTTTATCATGAGTCACATGCTTGCTCCACTTAGGAACGAACTCAGCCAACCTCCCAGGTCAGCACCCCTGATTGAATTCTCTACTGCTTCCCTCTCCACCCCACTTACTAACCCTACTTCTTTTTGTATCTACAATCTGACCTTTGTCGACCTTCACTTCTACTGTGTTCGCTGAATGTTAAACATTTCAGGGCATGCTTCTGCCATGTCAGGTGGCTGCTGGCTTGCTTCTTGGCCTGCATCTTGAAGTGGACTGTCTACATGTACAGAGTGGTAAGTAGTGGTCAGTAAGATTGCTTGCTCTAAATCTGTGACATTTTGGGGGCACATGGGTGGCAAAGTCTGTTGAGCTACCGACCCTTGGTTTCAGTTCAGGTCTTTATCTCAGGGTGGTGAGACTGAGCCGTATTGGGCTCTGCTCAGTTCAGAGTCTGCTTGAGATTCTCTCCCTCTGTCTCTCCTGCTCATGTCCTTTCTCAAATAAATACATGTTGAAGATACATGGGCCTCACATGCACATACACAGAGCTTCGGCATGGGTACATATTGTAATGATTTTCTTTCAGTAGCTGTTGAAGCAAAAGGTATGAAGAGGTTTGTGCTTGGCCTGGAGGAGGCTCAGCAAGAGAAAAGGCATTGAGTGTGATTTTCAAAGGAAGGAGGTGGGACTTAGTGACCTTGAATATAGAGGCTCTGGTAGGTGAAGGAATCAAATACTCCTTTAAGGGACAACCTGGGGTGCCTGGGAACTTATAGATATCGGTGCTGTGTGGGCGCCTGGGTGGCTCAGTGGGTTAAAGCCTCTGCCTTCGGCTCAGGTCATGATCTCAGGGTCCTGGGATCGAGCCCCGCATCGGGCTCTCTGCTCAGCGGGGAGCTTGCTTCCCCCTCTCTCTCTGTCTGCCTCTCTGCTTACTTGTGACCTCTCTCTCTCTGTCAAATAAAAAAATCTTAAAAAAAAGATAGGGGTGCTATGTTCATCTACCGCTTTATTTAAAAAAAAAAAACTAACCCCAAATATAGTGGTTTAAAAACAAAAACAACCATTCAATTTCTTTCATTGGTTCTGTGGATCATGAATTCAGGGCACAGAGAGAAGGCTTATCTCTGCTCCATAATGTCTGGGCTTTCAACTGGAAGGGTTGAATGCTGGGGACTGGCATCACTTCGAGGCTTTATATCCATATTTCGGCCTAGACCTACCCTGGGAAGTCACACAGCCTCATTTCTGCCATACCGCACTGGTCCAGGCAGTCCGTGTTCCGATTCCAGAGGAGGTAGCACAAACCCCACTTCTGGAGTAAGCATCAGTCACGTAGAAAGAAGAGCTTGTCGGGTGGGCTAATTACAGGTGTGGCCATCTTTGAAAAATACAATCTCCCTCAGCTGCCCCACAAAACAATTTCAAACAAAAGGTAATGAAGGGTGGGAATTTTACTTTAGGAAAAATAGGGGCTTGGGTAAGTTGTATGTTGTCACTCCTCGTATCTTCTTTTTAAAGAAGATTTTATTTGAGAGAGAGAGAGCACGTGTGTGCACGAGCTGGGGGAGGGGCAGAGGCAGAGGAAGAAACAGATTCCCTTGCTGAGCAGGGAGCTGGATGTGGGGCTCAATCCCACGACCCTAGATCATGACCTGAGCGGAAGGCAGACACTTCACCGGCTGAGCCACCCAGGTAGCCCACTCCTTGTATCTTCTATATGACAATAAAAGAAAATGTTAGAGACACAAAGATTTGCTGTCTCAGATGAAGATTCAAGGTTAAGTAATGGGTTCCCAAAATGTGAGGACAATAATCATAGCTAACATTTCCATGGTTCTCTGGGAAAAGAAACAAGAAAGTGATGCAGTGTAGACATAATCAGTTCTGACCCCAGCTCCACCACTTTGTGTGCAACTGTGACAAAAAAGTTAACTTCTTAGTACTTCAGTTAGCTCCTTTGTTAACTGATGGGTAATAATAGCATGTAATTCATGGAGTTTTTGTGAAGATTAAATATAATTCTTTTATTTTAAAGTTTCATTTATTTATTTTAGAGGAGAGAGCACGAGTTGGGTAGGGGCAGAGGGGAAGGGAGAGAGAATCCCAAGCAGAGTCCCTGCTCCCTGGGCTTGATCTCACCACTTCAAGATCATGACCTGAGCTGAAATCAAGAGTCCTACCCTTAACCACCTGAGCCACCCAGACACCTCAAGATTTATAGGATTCTTTTTAATTGTGTGGGCACCTGGCTGGCTCAGGAGGTAGCACATGCAACTCTTTTGTTGTTTTTTGTCAGAGACAGAGCACTAGCAGGGGGAGGTGGAGGGGCAGAGGGAGCAGCAGGCTTTCCCGTGAGCAGGGAGCCCCCATGGGAGAGACTCTATCCCAGGACCCTGGGATCACGATCTGAGCCGAAGGCAGACCCTTAACCCACGGAGCCACCCGGGCATGCAACTCTTGATCACTGGGTCTGAGTTCGAGCCCCATGTTGGGCATATATCGATTACTTAAAAAAAATAAGTAAACTTAGTTTAAAAATTCTTATTAATTGCTTAGTAAAGTTAGCTATTAACATGTATTCTATTCGCCCTCTTACTGAAATATAGTTGCAAACGTTATCTCACCATGAATTAAAAGCTAATTGGGGAGGCGCCTGGGTGGCTCCCACCATTCCCATCGTTAAGGGTCTGCCTTGGGCTCAGGTCATGATCCCGGGGTCCCCATGGAGTCCTGCCTGGGGCTCCCTGCTCAGCTGGGAGCCCGCTTCTCCGTCTGCCTCTGCCCCTCCTCTCTCGTGTGTGTGTGTGTGTGTGTGTAAGCCCCCGCGCGCAGTCTCTCTCTTCTCTCAAATAAATAAAAGCAAAAAGCTAATTGGATTGCTCAATAACCTGTGAATGAGCTGGATGGGTCTGAGCTCCATGAGCGGAAAACGCTCGGGTGACACCTCCACCACCGGCGTGGCAAGGTCAGAAGCGGGGAAAAGGGACTGGCGGCCAGCCACTTGAGGGCCAGACTCCCTGAGGGCGCCTCGGGCCAAGTCTGTCCTCCGAGGCTCCGCCCCCGCCCCGCCCCCTCTCCCGGCCAATAGCCACGCACGCCGTAGCCTTCCGAGGCCGCTTTGAGAGGGCGGTCCGCGGCGCCGGGAGTTGGCTTCGCGCATAGGCCTCTCCTCCTGCGAAGTCTGTTTAGACGGCCGGCGGTCATGGCTGTGCTGACAACACTAATGCGCTGTACCGCCCGGGGGCGTGGTCCCCTGCTCCAGAGACCGCTGCAGGTGAGAGGGGTTCGGGCCCGGACCGCGGTGTGCGGGTCCTCCTGCCTGGACGGGTCCCCGCTCGCGGCGCGCGGAGCGTTGCGGGGAGGCCGCCCGCCCGCGCCGGGGAAGCCCACCTGCGCCGCGCACGCGCACACGCGCTCGCTCCCTGGCACCTGTGCGTGCCCGGCGTTCGCGGGGTCTCTGCCGCCCCTTGCTGCTCACTTACGCGTGGGGGGCACGGGGCACGAACCTCGGCAGTTAGAAGGGCCCAGCCCGGGTCCTGCGTGACCGGAAGCCCGGGCCATACGCCTTCCCCGGGATTTTCTTTCCAGCGTGCCGGTGTTCACGCAGTAGGGCATCAGTGGGCCTGCAGGCGTGAGGCCCTAAGGGGGAACGAGAAGATGCTCCTGCTCTGATGCGGCCTGGCCTGACGCCGGGGAAAATAAGGGCCTCTTCCGCAAACAAGGAATAGTTTGTACTTGGGGCTGGGCGCTGAGGGCGTCCAGGGGCGTGCTTTGCTCCCGCTTGTTGTGTTTAGGGAACGCGGGAACCAGGGCCTTGAAAGGGAGACTGTCTTCCCGAGAGTGTCAAAGCAAGGGAGCCTGCGTCTTAGATTTGCGGCCCGGCCAAACCTGGGGAGTAGTAGAGGACTTTTTTTTTTTTTTTTTTGAGTGTTTTGGCCTTTTAGCAAATGGGCAGACTGAGGATGACAGAGGTTGAGGGGACAGAAGCCCAAGGGAGGGGATGCTTGTGGCTTCAGCAAGGAGCAACAGACTTTAACTAGCTCTGGATTAGGAGGATGGGTCCTTTTGTATTATTCTTCCCACTTTTTGGAAATGGAGTATTCTGGTAACCTCTGCTGCTGGACACAATGCGATGGAGTTTATATAGGCTTTGAGACTTGTAATGATGAAGCACACTCTTGCCCTGGTGGGGAACTTGGGGCCTCACCCTTCACCCTGAAATTGAGCACACGTAAGAATCACTTCAGGGAGCTGGTTCATATCCAGATGCCCAGAGTCTGCAGTGGGGCTGGACATCTGGATGCCAAGCAAATCAGATCGATTTTAATACTCAGTTGACCCTGATGGAGATAATACTCAGATCTCTTTTGGGAAACATTGCCCTACACGTTCAGATGAAGAGAGACAGATAGCTCATGTAGCCACGTGGACCAGAAGTGACCTTAGAAGCCCTGGTCATCAGAGAGCAGAGGCTTTTGAGTCTTTAATTATAAATGACATCACGTGACTGAGATACCTTCTCTGTTCTCCAAAACACTTGGGCATCAACTCACATTCTGGGACACAGGTGAGGCTGGTGAAGCATGACTTTGCCAGGTGGGTTCGAGTCGGACACTTGGAAATCCACCCATGTTGTAAGAGTTTGAATCTGACCCAAGTCAGTGGAAACCTTTGATGTTTTGGGTTTTGTCAGAGCCAGGAGGTCAGGGAGGGTTGAGGTGTGGGGCGAGGGCGGGGGGACATCGTTTTGGCGTGAGGTAACGTGAGCTGTATGCTGGCAAGAGGAGGTGAAAGGTAGCAGCATTATGCAAGAGATTTGTTAAAGCAAAAATGTAGAACTTGTGTGGGTGGCGGGAGCCAAGAGGAAAAGGAAGAGTCCAAATAATTCTGGGTGAAAGGAGGAGAGGGTTTCCACCGAAAAGGAGTTCTTTTTTTTCTTTCCTTTCTCCTCTAGCCTAGCGGCAGAGAGGAACTGGGAAATGTACCCGGATCAGTTCTCTGTGAGCATATTCGGTATTTATTGGGGTGATTTGGGAAATAAAGGAAATATAAGTAGGTTAACTTGGGTTTCAACCAACGGTGACCAGGTGAATTAGGTGAACGAGGTCCTCTAAAAATACCAAAACGATTGCAAAACCCTGTTAATTTACAGTTTAATTAAGAACTTGAGATCAAACACATGTTGCTGATGACAAGACTGGCGCTGTAGTTTATACAGCATATGATTTATGGTGCTCATTGTATTGAATTCTAGGAATCAGCATTGGTCTTTATTTGAAATAAGCGGTGGTTTGCTGGAAACGGGTTGTGACAGGATTTTCCATATTTAGTGGCAGTGTGTTGAATGGAGCTTGATCTTCACCGATTTGACCTTTGCCTTCAGATACAGAGTCTCCCTTATGGTCAGCAAAGTAATGGACTAATTTATTGGAGCTCGTTGCCTTGCCAGCTGTAACCCCCCCTTTTTTTTCCTTAAGTATATCCCCTTTCTCTTTTAGCCTCTAGTGTTAGATTTCTGTACCTCTCATTTGAAGGATACCAGCGCTTTTTTGGGTGGGTGTTTATTTTTTTTTTTCAACATCTTGATCTTACACTGCATTTGATACTCCTTCAAACTGCTCTGTTTTGCTGTTTTGACCCTAAAGTGTTGTTTGTTTTAATACTCAGACTTGTAAAAAAATTTCTTGCACTGTGCCAGCCCTCAGCCTGTTTGCTCCCAATGCCTTTCCCTCCTCTTCTCTGTCCGTGTGGCTGTGGGGCTGACCCTTGCAGGTGCAAACATCACAGTGTCAGTTGGCCCTGTGTGTGCTAATGCCTTCCTGGTGCTAATCTCTACTGCCTGCCTCCTGTTGTGCTTAGCTTTTCTCTCACCTGTATATTTAATTGATGCATTAAATTGTGTTTGACTTAGAATGGTTTTTATATTCCTGGTTGAATTCTGCTGGATAGTGGATAGCCTCACTAATTTTACTCCCTTCCCATTCCCTTTCACCTTGTGGATTTTTGCAGTCCTTGGGCCTTTCCTCTTTTTTTTTTTTAAGTTTTTTTTTTTTTTTTTCAGTGTTCCAAGATTCATTGTTCATGCACCACGCCCAGTGCTCCATGCAATCCGTGCCCTCCTCAATACCCACCACCAGGCTCACCCAACCCCCACCCCCTCCCTTCCAAAACCCTATTTGTTTTTCAGAGTCCATAATCTCTCATGCCATCTCCCCCTCCGATTTTCCCCAATTCACTTTTCCTTTCCTTCTGATTTCCTCCATGTTATTCCTTACGCTCCACAATTAAATGAAACCATATGATAATTGACTTTCTCTGCTTGACTTAATTCACTCAGCCTTTCCTCTTACACAGGACAAAAGAGAATGCTATGGTAAGCCAGCAAGTATTGATAGTAATTTGAAGTGGGAGTAAACACAGGCAGAGGTGGGTAGATACCAGAGATAGCCGGGAGGGGGACTCTGGGCTTCAATGACTGATAGGCTAAGAGGAGCGAAGTGAGGAGTTGGGTATGATTTGGGGGCCTTGGCCTGCCATTTAGGTGGACAGTAGTGGCTTTCAGAGGAACAGATGTGGCGGTAGAAAGAAAGTGATGGCTTGTATTTTGGACTTGAGTTTGGAGTTGCCGGTTTGATGACTAAGAGAACTCAAGGAAATCAGGATTTGGGAATCACCAGCTGCAGATGACAGTGGCGTCCATGGGCCTTGAGGAGCTCCCCGAGAGCAGGTGTAGAGAAGCGGGGAGGGCTGAGCGCGGGGATTTTGGGAGACTCGGTGTTTCAGGACAGGCTGGAGAAGCAGAACCTGCCAAGGTGTTTCTGGTAGTTTGCTGGTGATCTTTGGAGGACCTTGGCTTGTAGATCGGTCATTCCTACCCTCCATCTGCACGGGGGCAATCTTCCCCCGTCTTCTCTTCATCTTCCGTGCTTGTCTTTCTCTGTGTTAATATTTTTTCTTTTTATGAGGACATCAGTCATACTGGATTAGGGCCACCCTGATGACCTCATCTTGACTTGATTACTTCTGTAGAGACCAATATTTATAAATACAGTTACATCCTAAGGTACTGGGGGTTAGGACTTCTCTTTTTTTGTTGAGATTGGGAGGCACAATTCAACCCTTAACAGCACTCAGTGCTGTAAAAATTTAATATAACAAAGGAGTTAGGTAAGATTTTAAGAAGGGATTTATATAAATGAAATATCTAAATGAAAATTGTTGATTGAAATTAGCAAAACTCTTTAATACTTGGAGAGCTTTTTTTTTTTTTTTTAAAGATTTTATTTATTTATTCGACAGAGAGAGAGATCACAAACAGGCAGAGAGGCAGGCAGAGAGAGAGGGGGAAGCAGGCTCCTCACCGAGCAGAGAGCCCGATGCGGAGCTCGATCCCAGGACCCTGAGATCATGACCTGAGCTGAAGGCAGAGGCACCAACCCACTGAGCCACACAGGCGCCCCTATGTAAGGGAATTTTGCTTTCCTTACACAGACAATAATATGTATAAGCACGAGGTATTTTAAATACTAACTGCTAAGCTCTCTATACCAAGAACTTGAAAAGGTCTCCAAATCGTTTAATCAGTTTTCTCAAATAGTTCGTTGATTATGGCTCAATTTCTAACTCACGTGGCTCATGTTTATAGTTATCTTGGCCTGTAGATGTTCCCTGTGAATTTGCCTGTCTCCTGTGGTTCTACCTTTTTCTACGGTGGAACAAGGAAACATTAGTGTTCCTGTCGACGCACTTGATCAGCAAAGTATATCATAAACAAATCAGTTCCTGAAAGGTAACGCAGGAGTTTGGAAAGTACTGGCTCCAGCTTCCTAAATTTTATTATTATTTTTTAATAAACTCATATGTATAATGTGCCTTGTGTCTATTATACATATAAATGTACATATCTAAGTATAAATACATATACACGTATGTATAAATAAAGTCAGACTGCTTAGATTGGAAATACGGGCTCCCCCCTCACTGGCTGCACGACTCTGGCAAGCTGCTGGAGCCGACTGTGCCTTCTGTGACCTCACCTGTGAATGCGAGTGGCTGGACAGGCTCCAGACTGCGGCCTTGTTCCCTGTCCTCTCCCTCATGTGCCAGGTGTGTTCATAGTTCAAGGCCTTGGTTCTCTTCCTTCCCTGTTGCCAAGTGCTCCTTTGCTAGGTCTCCCCAAGGCTGCTCTCGACTCACTTCTCGGCCCCGGGGCCCTCCGCAGGAGCCCTTCTTTGACTCCTCCACGTAGGGTCGGCCCTCACCCCCTCGCTTGGTAGCCGATTCACCGGCTGTGGGATGTGCTTCCTGTCTGCAATGTTTGTCACGCTTGCTGGTAAGCTTCAGATTTACTCAAATATTTGTTTGATGTCTGCTGCTGTCACGGGGAGAGAGACTGTAAATAACCTGTGTCTCTTCTCGCAACTCAGTGTAGTGCGGAGACAGGTCACCCAGGGGGCACGAAATTGTGTGTTCTGGAAAAAGTGAGTGTGCCCCGGGTGCCGTGGAAGCGGAGGCCGGCCTGCCTGGCTTGGGCTGGTGAGGTCTCCAGGGCGGCGGTGTGGCCGAGCGGCCCCGAATTGCAGAAGACGCTCTGCCGGTTGTGTTCATCGTGTGCCTACCAGTGACACACTGTCAGCCGGGGAGGCCAACTTCTGTGGGGTGGTCGGGGAGGAGCACTGTGGGGCAGTCAAGAGTGGAAACGGGCCCACATGGGGAGCAGGGGACGGGCTGTTAGTGGTGGCTCTGGGCGGTGGGGCAGGTTGAGGACAAGGCACAGGGTGAGAGTGACGTGAGTCTGGGAGGAACAGAGGAGCTAGGGCCCTCTGTCATTTGGATGTCATTCCAGGAGTGATGGAAAGCTGTGGAGGGATGAATTAGGGCAGTGAGGAAATCTGGTTGACATGTCTAAAACCGGCTGGTCGGCGGGCAGAAGTCTGGGGTGACAGGAGGTGCGTCAGGTGCCTGTGACGCCAGCTAGAGAGGCGATGGGACTCGGGCGGGGATGGAGACAAAGCCTGAGGAGGAAGTGAGCTGTGTTTTGGACCCAGAGTTGGCAGTGTCGGTAGTCCGTGGGTTTGATTGAGGGCAGGACGAGGGGCGAGTGCTAGGACTGGGCCTCCGGCACCGATAGATGCTCTGAGGGGGGACGTACTGGGAAGAAGCTGGTTTCCTGGGGGGAATTGGGTGTGGTGAGTGGGACATTGGATGGAAGCCGTCCCTGGGTCCTGGGACTGTGAGTCAGAAGGTCAGCGGAGAAGGCGAGGCTGGAGGTGCCGGGTTCGGGAGTCAGGGAAGCAGAGGGGAGGGGGGGACGCTCCAGTCCCGAGAGAGGGTAGAGAGAGGGTAGGCGGGGGCGGAGGGGACGCGTGGCAACCTGCGACTGGGGTGGGGGTCAGCCGCGGGGGAGGCAGGCACGGGGAAGCAGGCTCCATGTCCCAGAGTGGGGAACTCGTGTCCCCTGGAGCCAGGAAGTGAGGGGACAGCTCCGGGAGAATGCAGGTTCAGGGGAGGTGGCCTGTGCTGTTCGGTGGGAGGAAGCAGAGGCTGTGTGTGCTCCTGGAGTCCTCCACCGAGGAGTCTCCTTTTGTCCCTTGTAGCGGGCCAGGCTCCTCTCCCTTCTTCCGCCTGAGTATTTTTGCTCCATTCTCTTGTTTCTCCGCTTGCTCCTGGCTTCTCTCCCCGTGGCCACGGCCCCTTTGACATGGCTGCGGTTGGCTGTGGTGCCCACTGGCTGCAGCACCTGCGACCGGCCCTTCTCAGCATGCCGTCATCCCGCCGACCCAGGCCCTCGTCACCGTCCTCCTGGCCCCATCCTTCTGCTCCGGCTGCGTGGGCGGCACGGGAGTCCGAGGCCCGGGGCTGTCCCTTCGCAGTGTACTTGTAGAGGCAGGGATTGGCAAGTGTGCCACCAGTAGGGATGTGTAAAAAAAATCCCCTGCTTTGGATAGGGCCCACGAAGGATGATATATACCATTTCCACTAAAAGTGTATTAGTGTCTAAATACTTGGGAGTGTAAGTGGGATTTTTTAAATTAACATGTAATGTATTATTTGCCCCAGGAGTACAGGTCTGTGAATCATCAGGCTTACACATTTCACAGCACTCACCATAGCACATACCTTCCCCAGTGTCCATAGCCCAGCCACCCTATCCCTACCCCTCCCACCCCCCAGCAACCCTCAGTTTGTTTCATGGGATTAAGAGTCTCTTATGGTTTGTCTCCCTCCCCAGTCCCATCTTGTTTCATTTTTTCCCTCCTCCATGACTCCCCACCATGCCTCTCAAATTCCTCATATCAGAGAGATCATGTGATAGTTGATTTTCTCTGATCAACTTATTTCACTTAGCATAATACCCTCTAGTTCCATCCACGTTGTTGCAAATGGCAGGATTTCATTTTTTATGCTTGCATAGTATTCCGTTGTATAAATATACCACAGCTTCTTATCCATTCATCTGTTGATGGGCATCTAGGTTCTTTCCATAGTTTGGCTATTGTGGACATTGCTGCTATAAACATTCAGGTGCATGTGACCCTTCAGATCACTACATTTGTATCTTGAGGGTAAATACCCAGTAGTGCGATTGCAGGGTCGTAGGGTAGCTCTAGTTTCAACTTTTTGAGGCTCCTCCACACTGTTTTTCCAGAGTGGCTGCACCAGCTTGCATTCCCACCAACAGTGGAGGAGGGCTCCCCTCTCTCCACATCCCCACCAACATCTCATTTCCTGACTTGCTCATTTTAGCCATTCTGACTGGTGTGAGGTGGTATCTCACTGTGGTTTTGATTTGTATTTCCCTGATGCCGAGCGATGTTGAACAATTTTTCATGTGTCTGTTGGCCATTTGGATGTCCTCTTTGCAGAAATGTCTGTTCATGTCTTCTGCCCATTTCTTGATTGGATTATTTGCTCTTTGGGTGTTGAGTTTGAGAAGTTCTTTCTAGATTTTGGATACTAGCCCTTTATCTGATATGTCATGTAGAATATCTTCTCCCATTATGTTGGTTGCCTGTTTGTTTTGTTGACTGTTGCTTTACACAGCTTTTGATCTTGATGAAGTCCCAAAAGTTCATTTTTGCCCTTGTTTCCCTTGCCTTTGGAGGTATTTCTAGGAAGAAGTTGCTGCCTGTGTTTCTCCTCCAGGATTTTGATGGAGTCCTGTCTCACATCGAGGTCTTTGATCCATTTTGAGTCTGTTTTTGTGTGTGGTGTAAGGAAATGGACCTGTTTCATTCGTCTGCATGTGGCTGTCCAGTTTCCCAACGTCATTTATTGAAGAGACTGTCTTTTTTCTTTTTTCTTTTTTTTAAAGATTTTTATTTATTTATTAGAGAGCGAGAGACCGAGAATGAGAGGGGAGAAAGTCAGAGGGAGAAGCAGACTTCCCGCAGAGCCAGGAGTCCGATATGGGACTCGATCCCGGGACTCCGGGACCATGACCTGAGCCGAAGGCAGTCGCCCAACCAACTGAGCCACCCAGGCGCCCGAGACTGTCTTTTTTCTATTTGATATTCTTTTCTGCCTTGTTGAAGATTAGTTGACCACAGGGTTGGGGTCCATTTCTGGGCTCTCTATTCTGTTCCATTGATCTATGTGTCTGTTTTTGTGCCAGTACCACACTGTCTTGATGATTACAGCTTTGTAATAGAGCTTGAAGTCTGGAATTGTGATGCCACCAACTTTGGTTTTCTTTTTCAACATTCCTCTGGCTATTCGTGGTCTTTTCTGGTTCCATATAAATTTTAGGATTATTTTTTCCATTTCTTTGAAAAAATTAATGGTATTTTGACAGGGATTGCATTAAATGTGTGGCTTGTTTTAGGTAGCATAGACATTTTCATAGTATTTGTTCTTCCCGTCCATGAACATGGAACATTTTTCCATTTCTTTGTGTCTTCCTCAGTTTTTTTTTAATGAGCACTTTGTAGTTTTCTGTCTTTGCCTCTTTGGTTAGGTTTATTCCTAGGTATCTTAGGGTTTTGGGTGAGATTGTAAATGGAATCGACTCCTTAATCTCTCTTTCTTGTGTTTTACTGTTGGTGTATAGAAATGCAACTGATTTCTGTGTATTGATCTTACATCCTGACACTTTACTGAATTCCTGTATGAGTTCTAGCAGTCTTGGAGTGGAGTCTTTTGGGTTTTCTTTCTTTCTTTTTTTTTTTTTTTAAAGATTTTATTTATTTATTTATTAGGAAAGAGAGAGAGTGAGAGAGAGAAGGTCAGAGTGAGAAGCGGACTCCCCATGGAGCTGGGAACCCGATGTGGGACTCGATCCCGGGACTCCGGGATCATGACCCGAGCCGAAGGCAGTCGCCCAAC
>CM052815.1:88440301-88465893 GCA_028533885.1 Nasua narica | reverse complement strand
GAGCTGAAATCAAGAGCCGGACACTTAAATCAGCTAAGCCACCCAGGTGTCCCTGTGTACAGACTTTTATAAAAAAGTCAAGGTTTTTTATAAATGTTAGATACTGTTATAGTTGTTTTACTATTAAAACAGTAATGAAGGCTGAGGCAGCCTTGAATGAGACAACCAACTGTAAAAACTCTAACAAGAATACCCATGGCATGGGAGTTAAGAAATCAAAAAAACATTTAAAAACTATTACCATTCTTTTCTGAAATACCCTTCAAAGACACACAGGTTAACTACAGAAAGAACTTGGCTCTCAAAGACTCCCTAAAAAAAATTTCTGATTTTAAGACTTGAAATACGTGTTGGTGGAAATGCTAATATTATTCCTATTTATTTAAAAAATAATACTCATTTAGGGGCACCTGGGTGGCTCAGTGGGTTGGAGCCTCTGCCTTCGGCTCAGGTCATGATCTCAGAGTCCTGGGACCGAGCCCCGCATCGGGCTCTCTGCTCAATGGGGAGCCTGCTTCCCCCCCTCCCTGCCTACTTGTGATCTCTCTGTGTCAAATAAATAAATCTTAAAAAAAAATAACACTTATTAAAAAAAAATCTGAGATACTACCATTTTTAAGACCTATTTTTCCATACTATTACAAAAAAACACTTTCAAAGAAAGAGTAATAAGTCATTGATTATAAGATACAACCTGATTTCAGGGAAGTTAAAATGTGAAAAAAAATATATATATATATTTAAGAATGGGTATAATATATATATAAATAGTCCCAGGAACTGAATCCATTCTTGTTACTTTATTTGTAATGGAAATATGGTGGTATAATTCTTTAATTTTAGTGGTTACTGGAAACTTGTCCTTTCAAAACGCATTTACCTTTTGCGTCTAGCAGGAGACATGACTGTGGTCTGAGTTTTCTTTTCCTGAGGACCAGGAATGATATTTAAAGCCTCTCCAGCTGTATTTCAAGAAAACAAAGCATAAGTCAAGGACACGGAATAGTTTTCTAAGCATGAATTAATGGAATAAGTAGCATTACAAAATGCCTACTATTTTATGTTAAACTCAGCATATACTGAATGCTTTACTATGTGCCAGGCACTGTAAAATATATCAAGAGGAGTAAAATATACTACGACTTAGTTTTATAATACAGTACCAGTACACTACACTCAACAAGAAATACCTGGGAGAACAGAGGAACTATAAGAGGTATAAACTAAGTGCACACTATAGTGTGTGCATACTAAGTGTTTTTGCCAGTGGTGTAAACGAGGTTGGAGAAAAGATGGAAGTGAGGAAGGATATAACGGATGGTGAAAAATTTTAGCTGCACAGAAGAGAAAGAAGACTGGTCTAAGAAGTGAGAGAGCCGGCGGCTGAATTTTTATCCCAACCCTGTTATTAACTAGTTTTTGCCCTTTCCTATCACGTGTTTTCAATAGTTTCACGTATACAACAAACAAGATATACCGCACGGTCTCTAAGTTCATCCCTAGCTCTCAGAATCACAGAAATAGGAGGGGTTTGCAACATGCAGAGACAGCGGTGTACCGGAAGAACATTCCTCACTGCAGAGAGACTGGCATGAACAAAGATAAGGAGGTGGTCAGATGTAATGTGTATTACTTTTAAAATCAAATAGAACAAGAGTCTTTTCTATCCTGCAGTTAGAAGAGAAATAAGAAGCCTCGACTAAAATGCTTACTTCAAGGCAAACCTACCCAAAGTGCGTTCTACTTCCAGCCTCTTATCTTTCTTCTATCATCTTATAAAACGAGTATAAAAGTGTAGCACATCATCTATTCACACAATTTGACTAAAACCACAATTTCAGAGAAGAAAATTTAAGCTTACTGGCAGCAGTGTCTTGTGACTGTGAATGGTTGACCACTACAAAACTGGACCTCAAAGGCGCTGCAATTTGGCCAGCTGGCCGAATAACCTGCACAGCTGCTGGAGGAGGAGGGGGGGGCGGGGGTGGAGGAGGAGGAGGAGTAGTGGTACACTGTCCCGAAAGATACGCTAAAGTCAGCAACTCTGAATTGACGGGAGCTGCTTGAGCCGCAAGCCTTCTCTGTCGTTTGATTTCTGCAATTCCACTTCTCGTTCGGACTGAAACACACGAGCATTTCAAAAGTTAACTGTCAGGAGCGCTCTGGGCAATTTTACCAAGTCTACCTAATATGTGTCCTACTATTTAACATGGGAAATCTACAGATTGAAAAAAGAGCCCTTAAAAGTATCGACTAAGTTTATTTTGAAATTAATTAATTTCCTGTGAAACAAAATGGGAGTACAGCTGACCCTTCTACAGCACAGGGGTTAGGGGCACCAACCCCTCTGGACAGTTCAAACTCCAACTATAACTTAAGACTCCCCCAAAACTTAACAGCCTACTGTTGACCAGAAGGCATGCCAATAACCAATAGTTGACTAATAAGTATTTTGTATGTTATGTTGTGTTCTTACGATAAAGCAACCCAGAGAAAATAAAATGTTATTAAGAAAACCATAGGAAGTGAAAATACATTACACTCCTGTACTGTATTTACAAAAAATCTGTGAATAAGTGAACCCACACCGTTCAAAGCACTGTGGCTCGAGAGTCCTCTGTACACACAAACTTTATAAATCTATGTTTCTTCTGTAATAATTCACACTGATAATACCTCTGCAAATTAAGAAACCTATCAAGTGAGAATTAAAGATGTGAATACATGAGAACCAATGAGAAAAAATAGGATTTCAAAAGTTTATTTCTACAATAAATATTTCCTTTTATGATAATTGTACTTAGAAGAGCAGTAGTTTAAACCAAATAGATACTTAGCACAAATGTACTGTTAATAAAAATGTTCATCTGATAGTTTAAGTTTGCAGTAATTCTGAACATTATTTATAGTTTAAAGTTGAATACCAACCTCTCTGATTAGCAACAAACCCTGGGGAACTTTGCATGCTCCTAACAAATAAAACAAAATTGTTAGACATTAAAAAATTTCTGCTGCCAAGATATGCTCTAATTTAACAGTCAGACCTGAAGTAAACTGAATTAAAAGGTAATAGATCTCTCTCAGACAAAAAAGACAAGCATATTTTTTTTGAGGGGTGACCAAATGTTACTTGCTTTAGAAAACGAGCATGTAAGCACACTCAATGCACATCTGATTTTAACCATCAAGCTTCTATTCAGTGCAGTATGCATTAGAGAACTCTTGGCATCCCATTAAGAATTCGACTTGACTTTAGAAAGTATATATATTTAAGAAAGCTATGTATAAAATTTTATAGTTATTACTGTAACCACTACGGATATCTTCCCAGAGAAATTTTGATTTCACATAGGATTCTAGAAATACTTCAGAATCCCAAAGTTAATTTCAAAGGACATTCTGCTTTTTTCAAATTTATTGGTATAAAACTATTTTACAACCTCTAACAAGAGAGAAAAACAAACATATAAGGTGATTCTGCCTTTATACAGTTAACTAATCACAGATATTTCTATCTTCCTGGGAATTCTGTTAAGTAAGTCTCTACCAACAAGAACAACAAAACTTACTAAACTGATTAAGACTTTTTTTTAAAAAAATATTTTTTAGGGGTGCCTAGGTGGCTCAGTGGGTTACAGCCTCTGCCTTCAACTCAGGTCATGATCTAAGGGTCCTGGGATCGAGCCCTACATCGGGCTCTCTCCTTGGCAGGGAGCCTGCTTTCTCCTTTCTCTCTCTGCCTGCCTCTCTGCCTACTTGTGATCTCTCTCTGTCAAATAAATAAATAAACTCTTTAAAAATAAATAAATAACTAAATAAATAAACTCTTTAAAAAAAAAGATTTTTTTTATTTGAGAGAGAGAGAGAAAGAAGGAAAGCAGAGAGGGGGAGTGAGAGGGAGAAGCAGACTCCTCACTGAGCAGAGAGAGTCTGACATGGGCTTGATCCCAGGACCGAGATCATGACCTGAGCCAAAGGCAGACACTTAACCGACTGAGCTCCCCAGGTACCCCTGAATAAGCATTTTTAATAAGACCCCAACCAACCTGGAGAATACCTGGCTAAGAGCCTTTTATTTTTATGTAGTACCTTGTCAATAAGATATCTCGGTAACTTAGAAATATTTACAGGTGTTAATTAAATTTTGAATGTCTTTTTAAAAAAAAGATTTTTAGTATTTATTCATTTATACATACCACGTGAGTAGGGGGAGAGGCAGAGAATCTCCAACAGACTCCCTGTTAAGGCAGTAGCCCAGTGTAGGCTCAAACCCCTGACCTTGAGATCAGGACCTGAGCAAAAATCAAGAGCTGGATGCTTAACTGACAGAGCCAACCAGATGCCCCAAATTATGAATGTTTTTGAAGATCATTTGAAAGGGAAGAAATGAGTTGAAAAGGGGGGAAAAGGTAAAACTATCAAATAAGATGTGGTACAAAGTTACAAAGAAAGCATTTGAGGTCATTTTAGCAGTTTAAACTGAGGAAGGAAATGGAGCCCCTGCTGAGTTTATGGGTGTGTGGTGTTTTTTTTTTGTTTTTGTTTTTTGATTATTTATTTATTTTGCAGAGAGAGAGAAAGGGAGCAGGAGAAGGAGGGGCATACTGTGCTGAATGCAGAGCCCTGTGCGGGGCTTGATCCCACAACCTGAGATCATGACCTGAGCTGAAACCAAGAGTTGGATGGTCAACCGACTGAGCCACCCAGGGACCCTGAGACCCTGCTGAATTTATGTTGGGTATTCACCGGTAGCTCTGGGAGAAAGGGTAGAAAATTCCAGTTTTCATACTAGATTCTGAAGTTAAATGAGATAAAATAACAGATAACAGTAAGGACTGGCATCTAAAGATCCCCAAACTGGCATTCCAAGGCCATGACTAGGTTAACGGTGGGCCCTGCTACCATAAGGAAATTCTAAAATTAGAAGATTCCAGAAGTATCATTATTATTCAAACTTGTTTCTTTATAGGGCGCGAAGGAATGAGGCATGATTTCAACACATCAATTCTTTGCATGAGTAATGAAGATGCAACTATGTAAGGGAATTCACCTAAGACTGGCATTAGATTTGTATTCTAGTCAGAGATCTGCCTCTAACTTGCAATGGGAACTTGGAACTGTCATTAAACATCTGTAAATCTCAATTTCTTTCTTTCTTTTTTTTTTTTTTTAGACTTATTTATTTGCTAGAGAGAGAGAGCATGAAAGAGAGCGCGAGTCAGAGTACAAGCAGGGGAAGCAGCAGGCAGAGGGAGAAGCGGAGTAAGGAGCCTGATGTGGGACTCGACCCCAAGACCCTGGCATCATGACCTGAGCTGAAGGCAGTCGCGTAACCAACTGAACCACCCACGCATTCCTTGATTTCCTTATTTCTAAACATTTTATTCAAGTAGGCATTTTATGTTAGATTATTCCAATAAAAAACAAATGAATATCAATAATCTCTCGGGTAAATTTAAAATTAGATCAGTATCAGAGATATGCACTGGTCATAAGAAGATTTAAACCTGAATAGCTTCCTACATATGTTTGCAGTCCAAAATCATCATGCATGTTTTGATAAGCTTACTAAACAAGCTTTTTATTACCTGATCTGAGAAAGTGTATGGTCTAACTTCTTCCATAGAGATGACATAATTGCTGGGACATCATTTGATGTTTCTAAATCATAAGAGGAAAAGTTTCTTAATAAATAGAGTTGAAGAAAATTCATCCTTTAATTTAGACACAAAATGAACAAGAAAAACAAACTTTTCTCTCAGCTGTTGACATATGTTGGAAACTAAGAAATAAGCCTATTTTGTAATAAGATCTGCAAAGTTGTGAGATTGCCTTCTCTTCTTAAGCCATTGTGTATCAGATGCGATAGAAGGGGAAATGGAAATTTATAAAGCCTCTGAAGCTTTTACAGATCAATTTTGTATCTTCTTCGTATTAAAAAAAAGACAAACTATTTTTCTTAAAGATTCATTTTTAAGTCATCTCCTCATCCAACGTGGGGTTTGATCTCACAACCCTGAAATCAAGCGTTGGATGCTCCACCAACTGTGCCAGTCAGATGCCGCCCAAAAGGACAAACTAAATCTGTTCTATTTGACATCATGTTACACTTGAAAGTTAATAATCTGACTTAAAATGAATATCATAAAGGTTACGCAAACTCTTGTGACTATGGAATTTTTCTACAACCAATGTTTTTATGTCCAAATCACTGCAATTGCTCAGCAACCACTTAATAAAGGCCCCACTAGTTACGATTCTTAGGAGTTACAGGTAAAATTCCTGAGAAGGGATTCATTTTTCTTAGGATATGCTCTAAAAGCCCACAGTGACAGGAAAATTCTAGAACTTTTAAAACCCTTACCGTATACTTATGAAAAATCTCAAACCAGAGAAAGCTATCTAACATAAAATTAGGATTAAACCTTTGTATTCCAATAGCATATTGTTTCTGAATATTCCACACTCCACATATTCCCCTAAGAATATTCAGGCCTATTAGAGTCTTTTTACTTTTGTGATCTTGGAAAAATTATATGGCTTCTCTAATTCTCAGTTTTCTGATACTTAAAAATGATCTTAATAATCAACCTGTAACTGGGTTATTTTAAGGACTCAAGTAAAACTAAGGAAAGTGTCTAGCACAAAGTTGCCTAGAGAAAAAACTCAATAAAACATAAGCATCTTTCCTTTTTCTGTGTTATTATTTTATGGCTAATTCTTTTGTTAATGTTGTCAATTATAAAAATTACTGTATTAGAGAATAAAATAAACTTTAACTTTTCCCTTAAAATATTAACTAAGGCAAATATTATTTTATATTCTGGTTAATATAAATCAGAATTTTATGACTGGTTCCTGTGTCAAGATTTAGACTACCAAGACCTTAAAATTAAAATTTTGGCTCGAAATTCTGTAACACTTAGCAATGTCTGTTCACCAGTTTCAACACCTAGACTTTCGAGATTTATTTTCTAAGAAAATTATTTTTTTATATTAGTTAGTATTCAGATCTTTGCCACTTATTAATCAATATAAATGCAAACAAATTAAATATTACCCAGCAAAACGTATCTCATCATAACTGAGACAAATTTCCTTTTGGCTGTTAAGTGGCATTAATAGCCTTTAAAAATTATTTCTAATTAGAACAATTAGACAAATGCTGTATAAAATAGAAAAGAATCCCTGATCCTCAATTCTTACCTTTTGCTTTCATAGCTACATATTCATTCAGAATTGTTGTCAAGTTTTTTCCAAACAAGGACTGAAAAGAAAAAGATTAAGCATTACAAAAATTGTGCAATACTACTAATAATTTCCCATCATGAAACATTTCGCTGTATAAAGTTATAAAAGATCTGGATTTTTTGATGAAGAACAGATTAGGGTAAGAACAGGTTATCAAAAATAAAGAGTCACTTAAGTTAGGGGTTGCATCAAATCCACAAGTCAGGAATCTTGCCTGTTTGAATAAGACACTATGACTCTATTTCATTAGCTAAGATAGTCCAAAGCAGAAAAGCAGTTAGCTGCAGGGTAGGAATTCAGTTACATAACCCTTAATATTTTTAATTTTTTAAAAAAATTACTTATAGGGGTATCTGGGTGGCCTAGTGGGTTAAGCCTCTGCCTTCGGCTCAGATCATGATCTCAGGGTCCTGGGATTGAGCAGGGAGCCTGCTTCATCACCCTCCCACCGCCCCCTCCTCCCCCGCACCTGCCTCTCTGTCTGCTTGTGATCTCTCTGTCAAACAAACAAACAATCTTTAAGAAAATTTATTTGACAGAGAGAGACACAGTGAGAGAGGGATCACAAGCACGGGGAGTGGGAGAGGGAGAAGCAGGCTTCCCACCAAGCACGGAGCCTGATGCAGGGCTTGATCCCAGGACCCTGGGACCATGACCTGAGCCGAAGGCAGACGCTTAACGATTGAGCCGCCCAGGCACCCCCACATAACTCTTTAAAAACAGTAAGGACTGTCTTCTAATTTGAGCCCCCTATCCTGAAAGCCATGTGAACCTGCCAAAAAACAAAGTGAAAAAAACTGCTGAGCGTTAAGAGAGACTTCTCAAGGATCAGCACCTTCCTATTTGCACCTCCATCCTCTCAGAAACTCTTTTTCCTGTTTCTCCTACTACTAAAGTGCAGGTTTTTATTACCTTAAATTTGAGGTCATAACAATCTGGAAGGCTTACTTTCATATGTAAAAGTAGACAGGTTAATTCTTAATTCGCAGAGTAATTTGCTGTGAAGAACAAGTAAAGACAGATGAAACATGTCTAGGACAACGTCCACCATAGCACAGGTGACCAGTTTCCTTTTCTTTCCTGAAGATTTCTACTTTGCTCGTTCTTAACTAAAGCCTGGGAAGTTTGGGTATTTGCTTAATACTAACTTCTTCATTATACATTGCCTTATTTCTAGTAGCTAGGAATAATTTGTGAACGACTGGTATTGTGTCTCCCAACATTCAGGTCAGGACACAGTGGAGAAAGGGGCCATCTACCAGGCCAGGCAGACAGTCATCACCAGGAACTGAATCGGGACACTTTGATCTCAGCCCGGCCAGCCGCGAGAACTGGGAGAAGATACAGGGGCTGGGCATGCATGTAGCTACTGGGGGCCACTGCAGGTGGGCCCTCACAGCAGAAAACAACACAACCACACAGACACGC
Source organism: Nasua narica (assembly GCA_028533885.1). Lineage (NCBI taxonomy): Eukaryota > Metazoa > Chordata > Mammalia > Carnivora > Procyonidae > Nasua > Nasua narica. The sequence continues at coordinate 88,457,214 of CM052815.1, read as the reverse complement.
TTATCCATGGAAAAAACACACCTATGTATTTACCCACTTACTGGCTGAAGGACAGCGTGGTTTTTTTGGGGGGGGGGGGTTTGACCATCACAGATGAAAATTAGTGTGCAGGTTTTTGTGTGAACATGTTTTTCAATTCACTTGGGTGTATGAGTGCTGGGTCACATGGGGAATGTATGTTTAACTTTATAAATAACTATCAATCTGTTTTCTAAAGTGGTTTTATGATTTCACATTCTTATCAGCCATGAATGTGAGTTCCTGCTGCTTTGGATCCTTACTGCTGACAGTTAAATTGTTTTTTTACATTAGACATTCTAATAGGTATATATTGGTATTTCCTTAGAGTACTCATTTGCATTTTCCAGTAACAAGTGATTTGGAGGTTTTTTTCTTGTTTTTTGAGTTTTATTTTCCATAAGCTTATTGCCATCTTCAGATCCCTTGCCCATTAAAAATTTCATTAAAAAAAAAAATTTCATTAAAAAAATTTTTTTTTGAAGATTTTATTTATTTATTTGACAGAGAGAGATCACCAGTAGGCAGAGAGGCAGGCAGAGAGGGGCGGGGTGGGGGTGGGGGGTGGGGGCGGAAGCAGGCTCCCTGCTGAGCAGAGAGCCCGATGCGGGGCTCAATCCCAAGACCCTGATCATGACCTAAGAGAGGCTTTAACCCACTGAGCCACCCAGATGCCCCAATTTACCAGTTTTTAAAAAGATATTCTGGCTAAAAATCCTTTATCATATATGTGATAATGTAAATATTTTCTTCCAGTCTGTGGCTTGTCATTCTTGGAATAGTCTATTGTAGAGCACAATTTTTAAATTTTTACAAAACTTAATTTGCCAATTTATCTTTTTATTGTAACTTTGGATGTCATATCTAAAACTCATCACCAAACCCAAGTTTACACAAAGTTTCTCCTGTGTATTCTCCAAAAAACCTTATAGTTCTACATGGTACCTTTACTCTATCTTCCACTTTGGTTAATCTTTGTATGAGGTATGTGCAGTGGACCTTTTTTTTGAATCTGGTTGTCTAATTGTTCTATCTCCACTTGTTGATAAAATTACTCTTTTTCCAGTGAATTGCTTTTGCACCTTTGTCAAAATCAGTTTTGTGTGTGTATACATTGGGATGTATTCTTTTCCACTGATCTAAGTGCGTAACCTTCCTCTAATGCCACTCAATCTTGATTACTAGAGGTTGTTAATAAGTCTTACAATCAAGTAATGGAAGTCTTCCAATCTATCCTTTTTAAGAATTATTTGGGCTATTTTAGTTCCTTTGCTTTTCCATATAAAATTTAGAATTCAGCTTGTTGCTATCTACAAAAATGCTCGTGGGGATTTCTATTGTAATGGATAAATAGATCAAAATGGGGAGAACTGGCATCTGAAATGAACACAGTATGTTTGATATTCATCAGCAGTTTTGTAGGTTTTTTTTTAGGTTTCCTCCAAAGGTAAGCATGTTGTCTATGACAACTGAAATGAATCTAAGGAGACGTGTTGAAAATAAATTAGCAAAACAATACGTCAAATAATGTAGCTCCAAAATATGTCCTTTATATTCCAAATCATGCTCTGTTGGTACAGTGATATTCTAAAAAGAGGGGACAACATGATGACAAAACACTTGTTTTTTATTTGTCTAAAGTAAGCAACCAGACATAGGAAAAAAATGAGTTGCTCTAAGATACCATAGAGCAGGTGGCTTAAATCACAGGCATTTCTTATTCTGGAGACTGGTGAGTCCCAAATCAAGGTGCTGACCGATCTGGTTCCTGCTGAGGGCCAACTTCCTGGCTTCTAGACATCTCCCTTCTGGCTGTGTGCTCACACGGGATCCCCTCTGTCCCTCTTCAAGGAGAAAGATCTCTCTCTTCCACTTCTTGTAAAAGCAATAATCACATCACAAGGGGCCCAACCTCATGACCTAACCTAAACCTAATTAATTCCCAAAGGTTTCACCCCTAAATACCATCACACTGGTGGTTAGGGTTTCAACCCATGAATTTTGGAGGGACACAAATAGTCAATAGCAGGCAGAAAACAAGTGAGCCCCAATTGGTTAGGCATCTGCTTTTGGCTCAGGTCATGATCCCAGGGTCCTAGGATTAAGTCCAGTGTTGGGCTCCCTGCTCAACAGGGTATCTGCTACTCCCTCTATTGCTCCCCCCTGCTTGTGCGGTCTCTGTCAAATAAATAAAATCTTTAAAAAAAGAAAAGAAATGAGAGTATTATTTTTTTAAAAAAGATTTTATTTATTCTTTTGACAGAGAGAGAGCAAGCATACCAGAGAACACAAGTGGGGGGAAAGGCAGAGGGAGAAGTGGGCTCCCCCACTGAGCAGGAAGCCCGACACAGGGCTTGATCCCAGGACCCTGAGATCACAATCTGAGCCAAAAGGAAGACACTTAACTGATTGAACCACCCAGGTGCCCCAAGAGTGTCAGTCTGAAACTGATTCTGAGAAGCTATGTGGTGAGCTTTGGCACAAATGTGCGAAAAGAAGAGCTGCCTTCTTTAGGTCTTTCTAGTCACGCATGAATACTATCAAATGTCTACCAATTTTGATATTACCAGTGAACTGATGTTTGGACTGCTTTTTATAGTCTCTCATGTTGGTCAATGACGGAATATTTCCCTTAAGGAACCAATCACTCACCAGTAAGCAGGCTGGGATAAAACCTTCATCAGTACAATGTTCCGCATATTCTTTTAAATTTGAACTTTCCAAAATAAAAGTCTGGCAGGTAGAAGTGAGGTTTTCCTGTTGTAAGTAACCTAAATGAGAAATAAAAGGTTAGGTAATTCCAATAATTTCTGTACTTTTGCCAAAAGGCCAAAGAAATGCAGTTTCATATCACAAATGGAACCTCAGGTGGAATGTGCTGGATTTCTGTAGCCTTCCCAAGCACCACCAGTTTGTGCTGCAGTACAAAATAGTCTTCACAGACTACACATACAACCATACATGGTTGTTTGATGGAAAAAACTCTAGCTAAACTAAAAACATACAGTATTTGATCAAGTACAATTAATGCACAGTAATGCTTACAAGCAAATCTATAAGTAATGATAAGTAACAGGAGGACTAGAAGAAATGATCAATGTTCTTCTACCCCTAAACTCCATACGGATCAGGCTGGCAGAGTTACAAAAGTAAGTTACTGGATTATCACAAAACTACATTCTCCCAATGCTGCTATTTACTTGTTCATTTCACTTACTTGCCTAATGTTTAAGAGAAAAATGAACAAGAGACCTGTTTTGAAGGAAAGGAAAGGCACTCCTTTGATTTTTTAATTTATGCCTTTGGGAATCGAAACACTATTTCAACAAAACTTGAGCATTTACATCTAACTGACATTTATGGAACAATCTGATTTATTAGCGCTTGGTACTTGCACATACACGAACACTTCATTTGTCTTGACTAGCAGCCTATCCTTGTTCTTTTGTTTCTTAGCATTATTGGCATTTACCTAAACCCACAGCTAAAAACAGTAGTATAGTACAGAAAGAAGACTGAATAGGATATCGGGAGACCAGGTTCTTATTCTATTCTATTCTATTCAAATAAGCACTGTGAATTTGGGGCAAAAAAAAAAAAATCACCTATCTTCCAGGACTAAGGTGCTTCATCTCTAAGGCATCATCACACTGCCTTGACTTCTGGATCAAATCTGGTGAAATTACTCCCTTGTTTTTAAAGCCCTTCAACCACTTCCCGTAGCACTCAGTTTTAATTTCTAAATTCTAAGCAGCTTCAGTTGGAATGACAATGTAAGGACTTCTAAAAATCCTCTGCTCCATAAAAGCAATGAGAACACCGGCACAAATTATTTAAAAAAGGAAAACTTTTACAGAGCTCAGAAAATAACGAAAGTTTCGGAAGCATTTAAGAAAAATAGATCAGATAGGGCTGGAATTTTTCCAAAGCCCCATTTCCATTCTCACAAACTGTCATAATGTGATCTGTTGAAAATTACCTAGAAACCTCCACTTGCATGGCTTTTCTTTGAATTGAATCAACTTACCCAGAGCAAAGAAACTTCTCCGTTAAGTTGTGTGCTTAAAACTACCAGCAGGAAAAAACAAAACAAAACAAAACAAAACAACTACCAGCGGGAATTTGCTTAACACGACAGCTGCCTGTGATGAACAGCGGGACAAACAAGCTACACAGAAAAACAAACACACACACACACACAAAAGCTGGGGTATGAGCAGTCCATAGCAGACTCTGAAAAGCCAAGATATACTCATGGGATATCAGAAGGACATATGCAAGCAGTGCACATACTCAGGGGAGATCTGACAAGACCCTAAGCCCTCACCTCTGGCTGACCAATAAGGCTCTGAGTAAGCAGGAAGTAAAGGCTAAGGCAGAGTTGTCAACTGCTTAGCTGAATGTTGAAGCATGCCCCAACAGACACACAGCCTTGGAGCAAACAGTGGGAGACTTATGGACTCCAAGCAATTAAAAAAAAAAAAAAAGGGTGGAGGGGCTGCTGGGTGGCTCAGTCGGTTAAGTGTCTGCCTTTGGCTCAAGTCATGATCCCAGGGTCCTGGGACCAAGCCCCACCTAAGGCTCCTTGCTCAGTGGGGAGCCTGCTTCTGCCTCTCCCTTTGTTGCTCCCCCTGCTTGTACTTTCTGTCAAATAAAATCTTTAAAGAAGAAAGAAAGAAAAAAAACAATGTCCAATCATAGAATATAAACTCAAAGAATATAGACTCTACAGATTTAGTTCAGGTGGCAGTTCCCAGCAACTGCTGAAACAACAAAGAGCCCTAACAAACATGAGGGAGGCAGGAGAATCTTATTACAAGAGTTGTCACGTTGTATTACTTAAAATGTCTTATTTCCAGCAAAAAATTAATGGATATATGCAGAAAAACGAGAAAGTATGTTTCATATACAAGGCAAAAATAAAAGCAGTCAATAAAAATCATCCTTAAGGAAACCAAGAGTTAAAACTTAAAAAAAAAAAAATCAGCTACTTCATTTTTATACAGATTTATTTGAGAGAAAAAAGGGAAAAAAGAGAAAGAAAGAGAAAGAAAGAGAATAGGAGGGAGGAAGGGAGGGAGTGAAGGAGGAAGGAAGGAAGGGAGTGAGTGAGAGAAAATTTATCAAACTTGGCACTGAGTGCAGAGCCTGATGCTGGGCTCCATCTCATGATTCTGAAATCACCACTTGAGGTGAAAAGAAGAGTGGGATGCTTAACCGACTGCCTCACCTGGGTCCCCCAAATCAGCTGTTTTAAGTTCAGAAGACTAAAGAAAACTATTCCTAAATAGCTAAGAAAAAATTATGAGAGCAATGTTTCCTCAAAAAGAAATAAGAAAAACAGAAATTATACAAAAAACCAAGTAAAAATTCTAGAGTTGAAAAGTGAAACAACTAAAATGACAAATTCCCTAGACGGAGACTCAAAAGCTGATGTGAGGAGGCAGATTAAAGAATTAGTGAACCTGAACACAGATCAAATGAGATTATCCAGCATAAGGAGCAAAAACAAAAACAAATCACACAAAGTTACTGCACTTTGAGATGTGTGGAATACTATCAGCTGTGCCGACATAAGCATAATCAAACTCCCAGAAAGAGAGGAGAGACAGAAAAAGGCAGAAGGAATATTTGAAGCAATAATGTTCAAATAATGAACATCCACAATTTTAAAAAACACAGTAACTTATTTATCCAGGAAGCTCAATAAATTCCAAGTAGGATACACTCAAAGAGACCTATCCCTAGGCACCTCATAATCAAAATGTCAAAAGAATCAAACTGTTAAAAGACAGAATTTGCTAAGCAGAGAGAAACAGTTCATGACATCACAAGTGAACTTCAGCAAAAACAACTTTTTTTTTTTAAAAACAACTTTTTTCTTATTAGAAACCATGGAGGCCACAGGCAGGGAGATGAGGCAAAGTGCGAACAACAACAACAACAAAAAGTCAAGGAAGACCAACAAAACCCCTTCAAAATGGAGACATTAAACCACTCCTACATTAAAAATACAAAATGAAAGAAAACCCAGAGACATTGTTGCTAAAACACTTGCCTTTTAAGAAATATTAAGGCAGTCCTTTAAGTTAAAATTAAAGGACACTAGACAGTGAAACAAATCCATGTTAAAAAAAAAAACCAAACAAACACTAATTAAGGTAACTGTATAGGTAAACATAAAACAGTATAAATTATTTTTTGCCTCTCTTTAAATGACAACTGTATATAGTAGTAAGTATTAATTTGGGTTGGTAACCATATAATGAAGATAAAATTTATATAACCTTAAAAGTAAAAAGGAGGGGGAAGAGAATGGAGTTATACGGGAGCCAAGTTTATATATACTATTTAAATTAAGTTGGTATTAATCCAAACAAGATTGTTTTAAGTTACTTGTAACCTCCAAGCAATCACTAAGAAAATAACTCAAAAATAAAAAAATATAAAGGAAAGAACAGTTGAAGGGGGGCACCTGGATGGCTCAGTTGGTTAACTGTTTTTAGACTCTTGTTTTTGGCTCAGATCATGATTTTGGGGGCCTGGGAGAGAGCTCCACACAGGGCTCAGTCCACTCAGCGGGGACTGTGCTTGAGGATTCTCTCTCCTTTTGCCCCCCACTCCCTGCTCACGTGCATGTGCTCTCTAAAATAAAAATTAAAGAAAAAAAAGTATACAGAAGAATTACAATGGTAAATTGGAAATATTTAACACGAAAAAAGGCAGTAATAGAAGAGTAACAGGACAAGTAAACATAAAATATAGACTGCAAGCAACAGAATGGCAGGCAAAATCCTTACCTTATCAGTAATTACATTAAATGATAATGGATTAAATAAAAAGGTACAGACTTACAGAATGGATAAAAAAATATGATTCAACTACGTGCTCTTGACAACAGACACACTTTACATTCAAACACACAAATAGTTTGAAAATAAAAGAATGGAAAAAGATGTATCATTCATATAGTAACTAAGAGCTGGAGAGCTATACCAGTATCAGAAAAATTAAGAAAATTTGTTAGTAGAGACAAAAATGATAAAATATTCAATCAAAAAGGCAACAATTACAAGCTTATATGCATGTAAAACCAAGGTTTCAAAAACATGAAGCTGAAATTAACAGCAGTGGAACGAGAACTAGACAATTAAACAAAAGTTCTAGACTTCAACATCCTACTTTCAATAATAAATAGACCAGAGAGCTCAATAAGCAAACAGAAGGCTTGAACACTATAAACCAGCCTGACCTAACAGACATCTATAGTGTACTCCATCCAACAATAGCAGAATACACATTCTTCTCAAGTGCATGTGAAGATCCTCCAGGATAAACCACAGGACATGAAGTCTCAATAAACTAAAAAAGACAAATTTTACAGAGTATGTTCTCTGACCACAATAGACTAAAATTAGAAATTAATAATAAGGGGGCACCCTGGTGGCTCAATCTTTAAGCGTCTGCCTTCTGTGCGGATTATGATCCCAGAACCCTGGCATCAGGTCTCGAGTCCAGCTCCCTGCGCAGTCCAATACTTCTCCCTCTCCCCCTCCCCTTGCTTGTGTTCCTCTGTCTCTCTGTCAAATAAAACAAATCTTTAAAAAAAAATCAGTAATAAGAACTTCACAAATATGTGGAAATTGAACACTCTCCTAAATAATCAAAGGGTCAAAGAAAACAAAAGCAAAGCAGAAAATATTTTGAGATAAACAAAAACACAACATACTAAAACTTTCAGGATGCAGCTAAAGAAGTGCTTAGTAGTGTTTATATTGTAAATGCATTTATTTCAAAGATGAAAGATCTCAAGTCAATAACCTATCCTTGCATTTTATAAACTAGAAGAGCAAACTAAACCCAAAGAAAGCAGAAGGCAGAAAAAAGGTATCAGAGAAGAAAAATGAGAGAAATAAAAAATAGAGAAAAATTATGAAACAAAAAGTTTATTCCCTGAGAAGATCAACAGAAATCGACAAATCTTTAGAGAGGCTGACAAAGGAAAAAAAAAAAAAGACTCAAATTCCGAAATTCAGAAATGAAAGAGGGAACATTACTATCAACCTTACAGAAGTAAATAAGATTATAAAAGGATACTATGAACAGTTGAATGCCAACAATTTAGAGAGCCCAAGTGAAACAGATACTTCTTAGACAGACATTAACTAAACTGACTCAAGAATATACAGAAAATCAGGGGTGCCTGGGTGGCTCAGTGGGTTAAGCCTCTGCCTTTGGCTCAGGTCATTATCTCAGGCTCCTGGGATCAAGGCCCCACATCAGGCTCTCTGCTCCGCAGGGAGCCTGCTTCCACTCTCTCCCTCTACCTGCCTCTCTGCCTACTGGTGATCTCTCTGTCAAATCAATACATAAAATCTTAAAAAAAAAAAAAAAAAAAGAATATACAGGAAATCGGAAGAGACCTAAAACAAGTAGAGATTGAACTGTAATAAATATTCTTTCTATAAAGAAAGGCCTAGGATCAAATAGCCTTACTGGTGAATTCTATCAAACATTGAAAGAAGTTTTACCAACTCTAAAAAAATAAAACAGAGAGAAGCCTTCCCATTTCAATCGCTGATACTAGTAATAATCTGTCACTAAAACCAGACAAAGACATCGCAAGAAAACTACAAACCAATATCCCTTATGAAAAGGCAGATGTAATAATTTACAACAAAATACTAACACACTAAATCCATTAACATTTGAAAGTGATTCTACACCATAACCAAGTGCAACTGTGCCAGAAATGCAAGACTGGTTCACTCAAAAATAAATCAATGTAATACACTCTGAACAGACTAAAGTTGGCCCAATACATTAATAGAATTAAGGACAAAAGCATGTTATCATCTCAACACATGTAGGAAAACCACCTGACAAAATCCAGCACCTTTTCATGATAAAAATACGAGGAATATAAGGGAATTTCTTCAACCTGATAAAGGGATTTATGAAAATCCCACAGCTAACATAATACTCCAAGGTTTAAGAGTCAAAAGCTTTGCCCATAGGATCAGGGACAAGACTATGCCTGCTCTTGCCATTTCTATGCAACACTGTACTAGAAGTTCTAGTTTGGGCAATTAATAAAAGAAACTAAAGTAAAAAGCATCCATACTGGAAAGGAAAAAAATCAAATGTCCTCATTTGTAGGTAACATGAAGTCCTAAATAGAAAATTCTAAGGAATCCGTGTACACAAAGAAAAACTAGTAAAGTTAATAAATGACTTCAATAAGGCTTCAGGATATGAGACGAATATATAAACATTAGCTGCATCTCTATTTACTTGCAATGAACAATCAAAAAATGAAATAAAAAACCAATTTCACTTACAACAGCATCAAAAACAATATTTAGGAATAAGTTTAACAAAAGTGTATGGTCCTACTAAAAACTAGAAATATTACTGAAAGATATTAAAGAAGACTAAATGAATAGATCTCTCTTGTTTATGTATTGGAAGAGTTAGTTATTCGGGTGTCAATATCCTAGATTCAACACAATCCCTATCAAAATCTTAGTTGCCTTTTGTGCAGAAATTAACTGATCCTAACATCTATAGGGAATTACAAGGGACCCAGAGTAGTTAGAACAATCTTGAGAATGGTATCTTACACCTACACACTTCAAAAATACTACAAAGCAATAATAATCAAGATAACGTGGTACTAGCATAAGGATAGACATATCGATCAATGGGACAAAATTAACATTCCAGACATTTATGGTCAATTGATTTTCAAAAACAGTGCCAAGTCAGCTCAATGGGAAAATATTAGTCTTTTCAACAACTGGTGCAGGGAGAACTGGATACCCACAAGCAAAACAATGAAGTTAGATTAAAATAATGAAGTTATACCTCATACCAAATATAAAAATTAACTAAAATAGATCAAAGAGGGGCACCTGGGTGGCTCCATGGGTTAAGCCTCTGCCTTTGGCTCAGGTCACAATCTCAGGGTCCTGGGATTGAGGCCCCGAATATTGTTCTCTGTTCAGCGGGGAGCCTGCTTCCCCCTCTCCCTCTGCCTGCCTCTCTGCCCACTTGTGAACTGTCAAATAAATAAAATCTTAAAAAAAAAATAGATCGAAGATGCAAAGGTAGGAGCAAAACTGTAAAAGTCTTAGAACAAAACACAGGTATAAATCTGCTTTATGTAGGATTAGGTAATGGTTTCTTAGGACATTTAAAGCAAAAGCAACCAAAGAAAAGTTAGATAAATTGAAGTTCATCAAAAATAAAAACATTTGCGTTTCCAAGGATACCATTTAGGAAGTGAAAAGACGATGGAAAGGGGTGCCTGGGTGCATCAGTCAGTTAAGCATCTGCCTTAAGCTCAGGTTCTGGCTATACCAGGCTCCCTACTCAATGGGGAATTTGCTTCTCCCGCTCCTCCCTGCTCATACTTTTTGCCCCCTCTCTCCATCTCAGTCTGTCTCTCTCTCAAATAAATAAAATCTTAAAAAAAAAAAAAGACAAGACAAGACGGTGGACAAAATGGAAGAAAATATTTGCAAGTCATCTATCTCATAAGGAGCCAGAATCCAGAATAAAGAACAAATTACTAAGCATATAAGAGGCTCAACTTCCTTGTTAGTAAATAAGAAAAGGTAACATCAAAACCACAATGAAATGTATCAATTCATAACCACTGGGATAACCAGAATTAAGATAGTACTGGCAAAGATCTGATGAAACTGGAAATCTCATACGTTGCTGACAGGAATGTAAACTGGTGCAAAATCATTGAAAAATCACTTGGGAAGTTCTCAGAAATATTAAATTACCACATGACCAAGTACCTTACTCTCCAGTACATATCTAAGAGAATTGAAACAGTATGTCCAAACAAGACATGTACATGAATGTTCATACCATTTTTCATAATAGCCTAAAAGTGGAAACAACCCAAATGTCCACCAATGAATGGACAAAATGTGGACTGCCCATACAGAAGAACATCATTCAGCCATGAAAAGGAAGAAACTACTTCAACTTGGTACAACATGTATGAATCTTGCAAGCAAAGTTTTAAAAGTCAGATACAGAAGGCCACAAATTGTAGAATTCCATTTACATGAGATGTCCAGAATAGGGAAATCCACAGAAACAACAAGTAAATTAGTGGTGGCCAGAGCTTGGATGAAGGGGACAAATGGTAGTGACTATTAACAGGTCTGGGATTTATTTAGAGGATGAAAGAAATGTTTTGGAATTAACACTATGGTGATGATTGCAAAACACTGTGAATATACTGCATATTGTGAATATAGTGAAAACTTTTATATGTTGTGGCATGTGAATTATATCTCAATGAAAAAATGTAATACTAAATTCTTAACATGTTATACGAAGCTCTACTTGTTTGGCATCCTAATTTCTTCTTTAGCCTTTTATGCCATTCCATCTCTCCCAGACTAACTTGGTCTTTCAATTCTGCAAATTCACACATGCTCTGATCTCAAGACCATCGTATACTCCATTCCCATTGCTTCAGCAGCTTATCTTCTTAGCCTAGCTAATTCTAACTCATTCTTCAGGTCTAGGGTTAACTACCACTTTTTTGCATCCTCTCAGTAGGTGCTATACACCTCTTATCAGATACTAGATTCCCTTATACCTACCTTTGTAGTAGACTTATCTCAGGGCTAGTATAATACAAGTATTTTACTACTAAAGCAATTATTTAGGTCTCTTGTCTTCAAAATTATAAGTCTCTTGTCTTTTCACTTGGAACTGTATCTTTAACCAAGCCCTGCAAGTCAAAAAACTACTTAGAGTGCCCATGAAGTTATTATATATGAAGAGTATAAAATGGAAAGGCAAGAAAATTGTCATCTCATTTTAGCAAATGCCCTAGCTGGGATCTGGGAACCAACTCACCACTTTCTACTTATAGTTGATGAATCAGTTTTCCAACAGCTTGCTCACTAATGCTACAGAGAGAAACAAAGAAATATACAAATAAAAAACCAAAGATACTGTCCTTTAGAATAGGGGAAGAATATTAGAATATTAGAAATTTAGAATATTAGAATTAGAATATTAGAGTATTAGAAACCAGAATATACCTTTTATATCATATACTAGTACTTCAGTATCTCTATCACTGATGTGACATCTCATATGAAATTAGAACTAAGATAGATTGCTATTACCCCTCTTTTTATTTTTCACAAATAACCCAATATAAACCCTTATAATTCTACAGCTAGCTGAAAAGAAATCATTTTTATGATGGTTTACTTTTTAACAGTTCCATTACTTGGAGTAAGTCAGCTGCTACTAGGATTTCACCAATACAGAAATTTATAATGTATATGAACTTTGGAGTAACTTGGAAGCAGGAGTAACTTTGGAAGCAGGGCAGCTGGAGTAACTTTGGAAGCAGGGCAGCTGGAGCTTTTTATATGTTTCAGAATTAAAACAGAAGATAAACAATTTCTTTTTATGGGAGAATTTCAGAAGTACTAAGCACCCCAGATGTATTCATAACCACTTGAGACTTCTAACAAGTGGTGGTATGAAATCAAATCCCTAATGTGGATTTGCTTTTCTGTAGACCAACCATTCAAAAATAATAGCACTAAAGGGATGGCAATTGGTACAGGAGAGGCAAGGGAACAAAGAGACGATCACCCTTTTAATGCATAAATCACAAATGTACATACAATACACGAACAGTATATTTGTGATATAAAAGTATCATATGGGAGATTGAGGGAAAAATCCTAAAATACTCCTTATGGGTGTAATAATGAAATAAGACTGAGAAACCACTCTAGACAGAATGTAGTGATAGAATTAGCTTTTCTCAGAAAAAATATGGTCATTAGTACTAGCTACCCTAGCCAAGGAATTATCACCTATCAGACAGTTAATGATTTATCCTAAGATACCATACTTGAGTACACACTCGAGAAAAGGTTTTGTTAAAAGGCTAGATTACTTTTTTTTTTTTTAAGATTTTATTTATTTGAGAGACAGAGAAAGTGAGAGAGAGCATGAGAGGAGAGAAGGTTAGAGGAAGAAGCAGGTTCCCCTCAGAGCTGGGAGCCCGATGTGGGACTCGATCCCGGAACTCAAGGATCATGATCTGAGCCGAAGGCAGTCGCTCAACCAACTGAGCCACCCAAGCACCCCAAAAAGCTAGATTACTTCTATAAAGTGTTTAAAAATTATAATGCACCTTAAAATAGTAATATCTAAGTATTTATCTTCTGCTCTTAAAAACATGCCCCACTTTGAGCAATCTGGAGTTCTCAGTTTTAGATTAGACTTGATGTATTTTGCTTTACTCTTTAGAAAAATAAAACAAAGAGCTAAAGTTTATAAACCAATAGTGGAGACAAAATGAAATACTATAAATAATCCAGACAAATGTAGGAAAAAAAATAGTAAACAAATGGAACAAATAGAAAACAAATGGTGAGGTAGTAGATTCCTTTTTTTTTTTTTTTAACTTTTCAAATTAACTCTTTGCCCAATGAGGGGCCTAAACTCATCAACCCAAGATCAAGAGTCCCATACTCTTAGCAACTAGGCCGACAGGCACCCTGGGATCGTAGATCTAAACCTAATTTAGCAATCCTACTTCTCAGTATTTACTCAAATGAAATGAAATATCCACGCAAAAACTTATATAATCACGGTTGCAAACATTTTATAAGTTTATGTTATATAAAACCCAAGTAAGTTATATAAAACCCAAACCAAATATCCATCAAGTGGTGAATACATGAATAAAGTATATACATACAATAAAATATAGCAAAAAAAGGGGTGGGTAAGATGGATTTAATAAGAAGTTTCCCTTAGAGTAGGGTATGTTAGAATAAGTTCCTGAATAAACGGACAGAATAAATGAATGGGAAAATGAACAAATTAATAAAAATCCATGATCAAGGACTGTTTTCCTTTGGTATTCTTTGTCATTTGAAGGAAAAGCAGTTTACAGCACATATGTAACCTCTTGGATCTCAGTTTCTACCATCATATCATATAGCAAGCAATGGCTACTTTTCTGTGCCCCTGAGAGAATTAAGAAAGAAGTGAAAAAAAGATTTAGTATCTTTGTCCCATAATCACAGAAAGCTAGTGCAGTTTGTAAAGCTATGATGCATGTGTGCAGGGGTATGGGTAGCTAAATCCTGGAAATTCAGGCAAAATGGCTTACTTTATTTTATTCTGCAGCCTGGTTTCTGTCTGGTAGCATTATCATCAGTTTATAAGAGAGGAGAAAGATGCATTCTCCACATGATCCATTTTCCTGTGGGTAGAGTTGATTATGTGCTCGTACAGACAACTTATGTATTTCCCCCAACTCTTTTAATGTGAGTTATTAGACCTGACCATAGGATTAGCCATAGGATTAATTATAAACTTGATTAACATAGATTAAGTTTCTATTCAAAGTTTCCTAGGGACTTTGCTAGTTCCTTTTGGCTTCTACTCAAACTTGAGATTATTAGAATTAGTATTTGTGATTTCACTGTTTTAAATATTTACAGATGCTTAATTCTTAGATACTTCTGACACTACAACAGATTTAAACCCTAAGTATGAACATTACTTTCAGGGCTTTTATTTCGTTCTGATAGTAAGAACTATCAGAGGAATAGGACTTAAACATGATTTCCAAATGAGATATCCTCTAGCAATCGAAATATCTGATGTGGTTGTTATTATTCCACCGCAAAGTACATTTTACCCCCAGGGAACATGCTCTAGGAGAAAATTAAAACCTAGCCGCCCACATCAAAGCCCATTAAGTCATCAGGTGGCCCTTCAGGAGGTGAGCTTCATTCTCTTGATGTGCTGCAAGGCACTGGGACCTGTCCTCAAGACATTAAGAAGCGCCTCCGCAAGCAGATTTATTCAGGAATCACAAAATTTAGATCTGAGATGGACCCTGGGCTTCCTCAATTTGCAGAAGAGGAAACTGAGTACAGAAGACATTAAATGATTTTTCCAGCATCTATAGCTGGTTACGTGGAAAGGCAAAAAACCCAAATCCCTACAGCATTTTGAAATTACACAGCCCAAGTGATCCTGAAGGTGGGTTGAATTATTCTAGACTAATTGATTTGGATGGTGAATTAGAATATCATCCAGGTTGATGACTGCTTCAGATGAAAAAAATCCAATTCTTCAGGGGCACCTGGCTGGCTCAGTCCATAGACTGTGAAACTCCTGATCTGAGGGTTTTAAGACGGAGTCCCTAATGAGCAAACAAATTACTTACAGATAAATTCTTTAACACATACACACAAATTTTTAAAAGACAAAACAAAAAAATGCGCAATTTTGGGCAATCTAGAGTTCCCATTTTATTTTTTAAAGATTTATTTATTTGAGAAAGCAAGAGCAGAGTAGGAGCGGCAGAGGGAGAAGGGTATGTGATCTCCAGCAGAGTCCGTGTAGAGCTTCACATAGGGCTCGATCTCTTGACCCCAAGATCATGACCTGGGCCCAAACCAAGTCAGACGCTAACTGATTGCCCCACCCAGGTGCCCCCTATTTTTTATTTTACTTATTTCTTAAGTAGGCTCCATGCCCACCCTGGATCCCAATGCGCTGAGATCAAGAGTCAGATGCTTAAGCGACTGAACCACCCAAGTGCCCCTAGAGTTCCTATTTTAGATTAGACTTGATGTAGTCTGTTTTACTTTTGTCCTGTAAGTTCCAAAACAACGCTGTAAATAATTGAGCACTTCAATATTTATAGTTAACCACTTCTTATAAAAATCTTATTTATCATTGTTAAATACTTGATTGTAATCAATTCTCTATCAGAATAACAGGGGAAGTTTTAGGTCTAAATTATTCCAAATCTCAAATGTTACAATGAAAACATAAAATAGGGAGCAGCGATCTCTTACTAGAATACAAATAATTACTCTTCAATTAACATTAGTGATTATTTCTTTTTACTCCTAAAAACATCTTTAGAATAAAATAACTATCCTCTGTGTGAACTTACTGACAAAGATATACTAATAGGTAAGAAAGCATGCCTGAATTTCCTTTTTTCTTAATGTTGTCCTTTGCCTGCTTTTCAGTGGAGGTAGAAATGAGTAACAAGTTAAATAGACTGAAGGGAAAATATAAATGTAAAATAGAAGGAAAGATAAAATCCTAACTATATCTCAAGTATTCAAATTTTAGGAAGTGAGATGCAAGAGTCTGCCTTCTTTTCTTCCTACTTATGGAGAGAGAAAGCTAAGGAGATAAGTGCCTGATGAAAGCAAGAGATATCAAATCCCCCTACCTGAAAATATCTCCTTTACACATTGTAATAATTTCCCAGAAGTTTTTATTATTTAAAAATGTAAGCAATTTGGGGCGCCTGGGTGGCTCAGTGGGTTAAAACCTCTGCCTTCGGCTCAAGTCATGATCTCAGGGTCCTGGGATCAAGCCTCGCATGAGGCTCTCGGCTCAGCGGGGAGCCTGCTTCCACCCCCACCCCCTCCGCCTACTTGTGATCTCTGTCAAATAAATAAATAAAATCTTTAAAAAAAAATGTAAGCAATTCTTGGGAAGACTTAACCTGCAGTGCCTTGTATTACTAGATCCACAACTATCAAAGTTTCTGTCTATAAAGAAGTTACCTAAACGGACCTAGAAGATACATATGCAAGTAAGTGTAATACAAAACAAAGATGGGAAGACAATAAGACTTATTTTATGGGAGGAGAGGGGCTTGAGATAGTATTACCAATTTGGGGAAAATTATGAATGTTACAAAGAGGAGGTGCATCTTTTTATTTTTATTTTTTATTTTTTGAGAGAGAGAGAGAGGTCAGAGGGTCAGAGAGAGAAGCAGACTCCCCGCAGAGCAGGGAGCCCGATGCGGGACTCAATCCCGGGACTCCAGGATCATGACC